>JAGDYQ010000047.1:5050651-5211902 GCA_021962125.1 Bulinus truncatus | reverse complement strand
GTAGGTGAATACAATACAATAAGAGTGAATATGCCTTTACATTAGTTGACACATAGAAAAAAAATAATCTATATGCGTAGTAGGGCACCCACACGTAGAATTTTATTAATGATAATTTAACAATAACTGTGTGTATGATCTAATGAATTATTTTCTTACTAACTGTACCCTGCAAAACCTTTGCATACAGTTATATTCCCTTAGGTTTGATCAGTAGGCTAGGCTATTTTTGGTTTCGGACAGATCCGATTTTTTAATGATTTTTATTTTTACTATTGTTTACGTTTGACGATTTTAAACTTGAGTACTGTTGTTTTAATTCTTTACTTTCGATTTAAAGCTTTTTTATTTATTTTTTTATTTTTTGTAAAGAAAAAAGTGTATTAATAATGTATCAACTAAATATTGATACTCAAAAGCAAAATTACACAAGTATGTCGGATTACTGAAATAAATTTACGTAGTGCATTCTGTATAATTTATATTCTATGGTATATTCACAATTTACGTGCAGGTCAGTTGCTGGAATGGCAGGTTTAACCTGTCATAGAAAATTGTGTGTGAATTCTTCAACAAAACAAAAACGCATAATGCCAGTGCAATAAAAAAAAATGTTTTTCATTGTTATGTTTACTTCAAGCCCATCGTCTAGGTTTTCCCCCCACGGCCACGTACTCAATCTGTTCATGTTTTTTTTTTTTGTTGTTGTTGTTTTGCAGGATTTCGTAGGTTGGCATTTTTTTTTTTACTTTTCTTTTTTTACCAACTTGTCTCATATACACGTTGACCTTTCTGAACCAATTCACTTCTTGCCAATCATATTTTTAAACAATATTGTTTAGAGAGTTTATAAAAAAAATAGTTTTGTGGCCATGACCTCTCTCTATGTCCATGACCTCTCTGTGTCCATGACCTCTCTTTGTGTCCATGACCTCTCTTTGCTAGCCGGAGTATTTCTGTAATCAGTGTGATGATCTTTGTATCATTCCCATGATGACTACGAATGTAATGTGCTGTAGTGGCAACCACTTTGGAATCTACCAGTCTTGGAAAAGTACCTATGGTAATTAAGATGGGGATGTATTTATGGTGGCCCCCATAAGGAGCTTAAGAAATATTTCAGGAGAACCTCTGTTGTTATTGTTTTTGTTGTTGCTGTTGTTGTTGTTGTTGTTGTCGCACTTCATTCAGATAGATTTGCTCTAAATGCTTTTTCTCTATTTTTTTTATTCTAATATTTTCTAAAGATTTCCCCCCCCCCCCATTTTTAATTCCTATTTAAAAAAAAAGCCACCACAAAAAAAAAAAAACCTATCCGGGTGGAATATCTGTTAGCCTGAATACATTTCACTCCACAGTCCTGCACTTTAGCAATCAAATTACATCACTCATCTATCCACTACACAATATGGTTTATTTATAAAAAACACCAAAATCTTAGTCCATTCTTCAATTGAAATCATTTTTAACTGTTTAATATCATTATCAAATTATGGGTTCTCTAAACTACAACATGTTTGCTCTATACCATCTCCCCTCCTCCCCCCCCCTCCACAATCTCACGACGACCATCACTCTCCCCGCCTTCATCTTCATTGTGCAAGCAGATTGCATAGAATAATTACCCCTTAGCGAGCATTAATTAGCCTGTCTTAGATTTTGTGGAGAAAAAAAAGGCTTGGGGGGAGTGCTCGGCAAAAGTACAGTTGGAAGGGGCCCTTGACAAAAACACCGTTCTCCTGAATTCTCACCCCCCCCCCCCATTATCTTTAATCATCTTTGAAAACTGGCGCATATTCTGCTCCGAATCATACAGATGCCAGAATGTTAACGTCTTTCTTGCAGCCCCGTAGCGTGAAAATTCTACAGCAGGTGCCAGGCCAATAGCCGGGGGGGGGGGGGGGGCAGGACATAAATGTTAGAGCAAACAAGCAGACAAAACTCAGGGGGACATGCCCCCCTGGCCTCCCCCGCAAGCTTCGGGCCTACTTCCATGAGATCTCTTTTTTTTTTTTTACAACAAATCAACTGCTGCTCTAGTAGAAAGATGGCTGAGAAGAAATAACTGAAGATTAATTTGTTTGTAGTTTGTTTGTTTGTTTTTTGTTGGTGTGAGCGTGTGTGTGGGGGGGGGGGGTAGGAATTACTTCTAATTAAAATGCTCGAAGCTGCCGCCTATCCATAAAAAAAATGAATCTGTGTGATGATAAATATTTAACAAAGGATGTGTGGATAGAGAGTGAGAAACCTATGAAGTAACACGCAGCACACAGGAGTATAAACCCACCGCAAATGACTAAATGGTGATTTATATATATATATATATATATATATATATATATATATATATATTAAGCAGCTAGGTTTTTATTTTTAACAAAGCACCTAGGTTTTTTTACTTTATTATGCAGCTAGGTTTTTTTTTGCAGCAATGTCATTCTTCCCCCCACCCATGCGCCACTCCAGGCCCGTAGCGTGTGGGGGAAGGGGGGGGGGGCTTGCCTGCGTTCTGTCTGGCCCCCCTCTGCTTATTTGTTATACTTAGTAAAATGTATTATCTCCCCCCACCCCCCGCTATTGCCTGGCCCCCCTGCTGTAGAGTTTTCACGCTACGGGGCTGCGCCACTCGCAGGCGTCAAATTCTACAAGTGCGGCCCATGGTACACCTTCTTTCAAATGAGGTAGGTTAAAGGTCGGATGTCCCTGCGGCAGACCACCCCCGACGTAATTTGGTAGAGAGGCCGCCCGAGTACTGGTAAAGCCTGACGGATAGAAAAGTTTACAAATAAATCTCAGCCTTCTTTTTTTTTTATGCCATTAAAAAAATAACGAACTTTTATTTACGAAATAAATTCCGTCTTGCCCATTTTTTTAAGTAAAAAATTATTTTTTTACTCGCAAGCCGGATTTTTATTGGGTTTACGTATTTGCATCTGTTTTGTTCTGTCATATTTTATTGAATATGGCTGATCTATACAGTAAAATGTTTCTCTTCCACACCCAAAACTCCAAACGCTCCCCCCCCCTTCTTATCAGATAAAAAATAAATGCGCATACGTGAGTCATTTACAATGATGGATGAAGAGCTTGTGTTTTTTTTTTGTTTTCAAATCTCCATAGAATGCTTCCGAAAGTTGATTTAGCAAGCCTTTAAGTTCAAAGCAAATTTAATCCGACAGCGCTTATTATGTCTGATAGATATTAGACGAATTTTCGTTTATCTTTTTACGCGTTTGAAGTAAAATGTTCATAAGAATAAAAATAATTTAAATGCGTCCACCCGTTTTAAAATACAGTGGATTCCGCTTAATTGGGACAGCCGCTTATTTGGGACAAATCTCAAAGAAACCAAACCAAGAAGCCAAAAGTAAATTTGTATGTTTAGTTGGGACAGCCGCTTAATCGGGACAAAAAGCCTCGGTCCCGATGTGTCCCAATTAAGCGGAATCGACTGTATTATGGGTTACAGTGCCAGACGTCCCGGTGCTGTTATCACTCGTCCCAGCGTCCCCCCCCCCCGAACGGTCAGGGGGGTCAGAAAGTGTCCAGGTCGGTGGAGTTCAATCGTAAAGCTCCAAAGCAGTGTTTCCCAAAGTGTGGTACGCGTACTCCATGTGGGGTACACGAAGAGTTTGGCGAGGGTACGGGGCTGAGACCCGGCAGAGAGAAAACAATGAAATGAAGGGGAAACAATGAACGTCAATACAATGTTGTTTTACGATATTACTCGCTGTAAAAACATTACTAATATAACCGAGATAAAGAGCCGACCATCATTGAATTGACTTCAGGTTGATTGATTAACCATTTGCATACAATTACGTCCGTTTTAAGGTGCTGGTGTCATAATATATTCACACTAGTTTCGCTAAAAAAAAATAACAACTCAAGAATACTACTTGTGCGATGATGAGACTAAGCCAAAGATTAATATCTCCAACAGAGCTGTGTGACTATTGCCAAAGATTAATATCTCCAACAGAGATGTGTGACTAAGCCAAGAATTAATACCCCCAACAGAGCTGTGTGACTATTGCCAAAGATTAATATCTCCAACAGAGCTGTGTGACTATTGCCAAAGATTAATATCTCCAACAGAGCTGTGTGACTATTGCCAAAGATTAATATCTCCAACAGAGCTGTGTGACTATTGCCAAGCATTAATATCTCCAACAGAGCTGTGTGACTATTGCCAAAGATTAATATCTCCAACAGAGCTGTGTGACTATTGCCAAAGATTAATATCTCCAACAGAGCTGTGTGACTATTGCCAAAGATTAATATCTCCAACAGAGCTGTGTGACTATTGCCAAGGATTAATATATCCAACAGAGCTGTGTGACTAACGCCAAGGATTAATATCTCCAGAGAGCTGTGTGACTATTGCCAAGGATTAATACCTCCAACAGAGCTGTGTGACTAAGCCAAGGATTAATACCTCCAACAGAGCTGTGTGACTATTGCCAAAGATTAATATCTCCAACAGAGCTGTTTGACTAAGCCAAGGATTAATATCTCCAACAGAATTGTGTGACTAACGCCAAGGATTAATATCTCCAACAGAGCTGTGTGACTATTGCCAACGATTAATATCTCCAACAGAGCTGTGTGACTATTGCCAAAGATTAATATCTCCAACAGAGCTGTGTGACTATTGCCAAGGATTAATATATCCAACAGAGCTGTGTGACTAACGCCAAGGATTAATATCTCCAGAGTATTGCCAAGGATTAATACCTCCAACAGAGCTGTATCAAGCGATTGTGACGCTCTGAGCGAATTGGGTGTGTTGCCGACTTCCTTCAGATCTAAAAAAAAATGAATTGCTTTATAAAACAACGCACAGTGCTATTTTGGGGTTAAAAACGTTGTTCCTTTGTGCGGCCGTCTCATCCAGGATTACCCTTCATGCGTTCATAATCTACAATATTACTAATACTAATGTTGTGTCTAAGCTCCGAGCATACTTTAACTGGGGGAAATATATGTCGCCTACTAGGCTCAAAATTCAGACACAGGGCGAGAGCCAAACTAATTTTAAGTTCTGATTTATAGGCTTAGTTTTAATCAAATATTTGTAACCGTTACATTCAGATTTGAAAAAAAATAAATTCCCTTCAGTGAATTTTTAATGGCTACATTCTTGGAGATATGTTTAAAAATAAAACGGAAAACATTTCTTAATCACTATTGCTGTTTTACAGATATATAATAGACCATGTTTTATAAATGTGAAACACTTATAACTCGTTATAATTATACATTTACACACAATTACACACACACACACACATACACACACATAGTGCCGGCCTTAGAGATTTTTGTGATATAGGCAAGGACAAAAATGCCGCCCTTTTTAGTTTCATTTTTCTAAGAAAACTCTATAAATGCTATTTATTTTGAAGTAAATCCAAATTATGAAAATACAAATATGATATATTTCTGGTCTTCATTCTTCATAACAAATGTTTAAAAAATGTGGCAACTTTATAAAAGTTTTAAAAGAGTTTTAAGTATTCGTGGTGTATTCTAGGAAGATTTTTTTGCTAATATAAAAAAGAATAAAAAATTTAAAACAAGCAATTTAAGTCTTTTCCGTTTCGGACAAAGGACATTTTAGAGCATTTTCGCCGGTAACGCCGAACGAAATCCGTATTTTTTTCCGTGTTTTGATAAATAGAGAGGGAAGTAATCATGTTGAATAACTGTTACAAAAATAAATAATGATTACGCCCCTTTGATTAGTTTTTATTATTTATATTTAAAATATAAGCAAAAACGGTACCTAGGAAAGTCTTTTTTTTCGGCCCTGAGATGTCAGATCGCGAAATGGACTTTTGATGTACACTTGGCAGGCCAAGACCTAAAAAATGATATATACATCATGGGTCTAGGACTTATGGTTGTTGAGATCTAGGGTGATGACGGACAGACAGACAGACAGACAAAACGGGGACAATAGAGCATTTTTTTCGAAAATGCTCTTAAAATGAAATGTCATGTTTATTAAGCATTAAAAAGATTGAAGAGAATTCAAGAAAAATATAGCTTTTGCAGAGGCAAACTCTTCAATTACATTGGTCAGATCAAAATCTTCTACAGTCGTTTTCTCTATAGATATTTTAGCTAAACCAACCAAACGATGCTGAGACATGGTAGAACGAAGATGTGTTTTTATGAGTTTGAGCTACGAAAAGCTTCTCTCTGCACTCGCCACTGTAATCGGGAGTGTAAGCGAAATTCGCAATGCCACGTACACATTCGGAAAAAGAGCAACCAAGCTCATTCCACATAGATAGTCTAATACAAAAATCCAAACAAATCGTTATGAGATGTTAACTGCATAAATCGATCATTAACTGATTGAATTGCGGTATCCAATATCTGGTTTAAAAAATTTACTCTGAAATTCATTTCTGGCTCGAGAATTGGATCGTCTGAAACTTCATTGTCAAATTGCCTCTTTCTTAGTCGAGATCTTATTTGTATTTCCGTTGGTAAATTGCACTCAATACCAAATTCTTCAGCCAATGAATTAGCTGTTGTAATTGCTTTGGCAAAACCTTCATCTGTTCTATAATTCCGGAGCATAGTTTTAGTTGCATTCAATTGTTGAAGTGATTTCTTCAAATCAAGATCTTTTTCTTGAAATGTTTTGCTAGATATATTGATCTCAAATAAAACATCATACCAAATCACTAATGAACAAATAAACTTGAAATCGAGCATTTTTTGTGCAATCCCCTTAGCTTCTGCATGGTTCTGGGTTCCACGTGGTCCAGAAAGTTAAATGTCATCAGCATTTGAAACGAGTGCATCGTAAATTTCGACTGTTTGGTATCGAATTACTTTCAGAGCATTAACTCTACTTTCCCAACGTGTTGTGCATAACTTTTTAACAGTTAAACCTGCTGCCTCTTTGTTTTTGACATATTCTAACAATACATTCCAGCGATGTGTTGATGCAGAAAAAAAGGTGTATATATTTTGAATTACCTCAAAAAACCTTACTGCTTCTTAACAACAGTTTACGGCATCATTCACCACCAAATTCAACGAATGCACATTGCATGGAACATAAAAGGCTCTTCGATTTAGCTCTTTAACTCTTGCTTGGACACCATTATGTATTCCCCACATGTTCGCTCCGTTATCGTTGCATTGTCCCCTCATATCATCTATACAAATACCCGAATCTGACAGTTCTTTAAGTAAAATTTTCACCATACTTGCACCTGTAGATTTTTCAAATTCTATGAATCCAATGAAGTGTTCATATTTTATTTTGCTGGAATTTGCCGCTCCTTAAAAAAATGCCGCTCTATACCTATATATATATATATATATTTATATAATATCAAAGTAAAATCTTATAGCTTTATATTTACATTGATTTTAAATTTGTCAACTTGACCTAGGTTTTGTTCAACACGTTACCCCTTGCGGATGCAGGATTTGCACACTTTTACATTATCTGAAGAATTTTTTTCAAATGAAACATTCTAGAGATGTGTCACTGAAAATGTGTTTTAAAACTGATACATCTGCATTGGCTGTATCTCAGTATAATTCTTATTATTTATTAAAGTGTCTGATATAACGTAATGTTTTCTTTGTCTTTGATAACACTTGTCTTGAAACCCCGATAAGCCTCAAATTAGATATCTAATAAAATATACATGTTCTTGTGCCAGGGATAAAACAGTAAAAAAAATAATGTTACAGGTTTTTTTTTTTTTTGTTGTTGTTGTTGTTGTAAATTACGCAGGGAATGAAAACCTTTAAGGAAAAAAAAAATATATATTCTGTTCCTTTCACGTTCCGGTTGGGTTGACCCCTCCTCCCCCCCCCTCCCCCCAGGACCTGTAAAACACTGAGATGAGACGGCCGTGGTTGACCTCGTTTTGAACCCCCTTGGTGGTCAAGATTCCTACCTGTTGGACAACTATCTTCTTGATGTTGTTGCTGTTGTTGCTCTTTCCTCCCCCCCCCCCCAATTTCTATCCATCACTGTCTTCCCTTGCAACTTTCGTTAATTCCTCCCACAGGGAGGGCGTTGTCCTCGACCTTTTCTATTTTTATCTTCCCTCCCTCCCTCCCTCCCTACTCTTCTTGTTTACGTCATTTCAGTTTATCTTATTTATTAATATAATTTATTATTATTTTCTCTTAGACTGTATTCTCTTCCCACACGCACACACACACACATCCTCTTCTTTTCTTCAGTTATATTGTGTTTTTATTTTGTTTTTCTTACCAGCATTCACACACAAAACGTGTAAGCACACTGACAGACACACACACACAAATACACGCATACACAATGATATCGAGCGCGTGTACATGCGCTTGCTCCGAAAATTCACAAAATATTTATGTCATGCTTTTTGTATTATTGTTTAATTCTTATGTTTGTTTTTTTAAAGCTATCATATATATATATATATATATATATATATATATATATATATATATATATATATATATACATACATATATATATTATAAAAGAATGGCCGAGTTTGATTGATAAGGCTAAGCTATGTTCTTGGAATGTTAAAATAATTGTTCTTCTCAGTCGAATAACACTTTAAGTCTGCATAGAAATATTTTATCATTCAGCTGTCCATTCATCCGTCCATCTATTCACCCACCTGTCTATCTTTCCTTTTATTTAGTCATTTGATGCCGAAAAAATACGATAGTTGCGTCCATACCAGAAACGGTTTATGTTTCATAATTGATGGTCGTTAATACATTGCTATATATGTTTGTTTTTTTTTTTGTTTACACACCAAGTCATTGATGATAATATGAAACTTATTTATTTTTAACACAATGGTTTACCAGTAAACAATGTATAACCAATAATGTCCCTCACAACATGAAATATTTTCATATCGAAAATTTTTTTATGTTTCCATTAGAAAATAACATTACTTTTAGGTGAAGACCACAGATCAGATATTATATCTAATCCGTGGTGAAGACTAAATCTATTTATCGGCACACTTTGAAATAGTGCATCAATCAGCTTTGATGGAAACAGGACACGTCTATCTTCATATAACTTAGCCGTTTTGATATTGGCTTATCTCCCCGACGGAGTTAGATAATGTCCTCTGAGGCTGCAAGAGTTTTTCTGCATTTAGAGCCGTTGCCAGAAAGTTGTTGGTCCAAGATAATCTCTGTAACAAAAAAAAAGGAATTGGTGGGGGTGGGTGGTTCCGATCTTCAACGAATTTAATTTATATCACTGTTGTATTCCTTATAATTGTACTGTAGTATTTACTATTTGATGCTAACCTAAGTTTATTGTACGCTACTAGCTGTATCCCGCAAAATCTTTGCAAAACCTTTGCATAGATTCATATCCCCTTATGCTTGATCGGTAGACTAGGTTTCGGGCAGATCCGATTTTATCATGATTGTATTTTAAACTGGAAAACTGCTGTATTAATTCTTTACTTTCGATTTAACGCAGAGCCCAAATCGCTTTTATATATATTATTTGTGGAAATTTGAATAAGTGATATTCAGTGTGCAGATGGGGTTATCAAAGAAGGAAGAATATAGAGTAGAGCATACATCAATCATGGAGCAGACACAGATAGAAAAGAGAAGTAATGTTTACTTAATTAGCGAAGATATTGGCATTCATGACAATGGGTTTGATTATGCACTAACACTGGGTGTTCTTTTATCAAGTGCAGTTTCCCCAGTGTTGTATGGACGTTTATTTATTATCATAACCTCTGTGTTGGATGTGTAGGGATCATAGTGTTAAATTTACTGTGTTTATAATCACGATGAATTGACCCCATTTCTTTACTTGTGGTGTCGATCATACCAAAAGCAGAGAGCAGGTTGGGGGGGGGGGGCAAGATGACAGATGTTCAAGCTGCACCCCAACACCCTCTTCCTCGATATTCATTACTTTGAATTCATCCCAGCATAAGGGCAGTGGCGTAGCGAGATTAACTCGCGCCTGGGGCACAATACCTTTTTAGCGCCCCCCCCCATTCGAAAACCATATAATATTATTTGTAAAATATATCTTTTGCCGCCCCTTTGTGAGTTGCACCCGGGGCATGATATCCCCCTTCCCCCCCCACTACACCACTGCATAAGATCAAAGTGACTTCGTTTGATGCACTACTTTGATATGTTGGTTCTCTCCCCTCAGATGGTCCAGTGAGCGTCCAGGAGCCCGATGACATCAAAATGAATAATGCCCCAGATTCCAACAGGACAGCCAGAGTCTCGTCGGCCATGACCAACCATGTTGGGGCCGGTGGCGGCGGTGGTGGTGGAGGTGACAGCTCCAGCGTACAGAATCACGTCAAGGCAGAGAAAAACGAAGTCTCCAGTCCACAGCATAACAATAACAACAACAACAACAATGTCAAGGTAAGCTTCGTCTGTTTGGATTTATGTATATCAATAGCCTCTTGTCAGTTTTTGCACATTCTTTTGCTAACAATGTAAAAAGTAAAGTTCCCTTAACCCTAATTGGGCCATTGGGACAGAAATGTAGGAAAACAGTGTTCACCCAGTCCCAGCCCCGTAGCGTGAAAATTCTACATCAGGGGCCAGGCAATAGCAGGGGGGGGCAGGTAATACATTTTACTAAGTAGAGCAAATAAGCAGAGGAGGGCCAGACAAAACGTTTATATTACGCACGCTACGGGCCTTCCCAGTCCCTGGATCTCTTTAAGTTTCACCAGACTTCTTGGTATCCCTATAAGCTCACCGAGCGCACGCACATCTCTATACTTATAAGAGGCATTTGCTGTCTGTCTGTTCCCTTATAACTCAAGATCCAGACAACCAAATAACGTGAAATTTGTTACACATACACATAATTACATGGGGAAGGTTATAGGACAGGTTTCGTTTCATCTCGATGGGTAGTTTAATTGTAATTAATTATTTTTATTTTAGTATTTTACTATATTAAAGTAATCTCGACGGCGCCATAAATAAAATTCCTCTGTGACGTCATTTCCCAAATAGAACTTGCGCGCTGGTGCTGTATGGTGCCTTTGTGCTGCAAAGAATTGTTGTTGTTTTTTCATGCTCCCTGATTTGTACAGTTTGAGGAAGGTAAAGGAATGAAGAAGGATTTTAGAAAAATAGTGAAGCCATAATAATAAGTATATATATATATATATATATATATATATATATATACATACAGAGAGAGAGAGAGAGGGAGGGAGGGAGATAAAGAGAGAGAGAGAGGGGGAGGGAGGGAGGGAGGAGAGAGATAAAGAGAGAGAGGGGGGGGCAGGGGGGAGAGAGAGGAAAGGAGGGTAGGAGGGAGGGGGAGAGGGAGGGAGTGGGGATGGACAGGGGGAGAGAAGGAGGGGGAGAGAGGGGAGATGGGAGAGGGAGGGAGAGAGAAAGGGAGGGAAGGAAAGAGAAAGGAAGGGAGGGAGAGAGGGGGTAGGGAGGGAGAGAAAGGGTGGGAAGGAGAGAGGGAGAGAGAGGATGGGAGAAATGGGAGGAAGAGATAAAGAGAGAGAGGGGGGCAGGGAGGAAGAGAGAGGGAATGTGGAAGGAGGAAAGAGGGAGAGAGGGGGATGGACAGGGGGAGAGAAGGAGGGGGAGAGAGAGGTAGGGAGGGAGAATTGGAGGGAGAGAGAGGGGGAGGGAGGGAGGGAGAGAGAGAGGAAGGGAGAGAGAGGGTAGGCAGAAAACAGAAGGTAAACAGAAAACCTTATTTTAAACCCGGGCAAAGCCGGGTGCTTGCAACTAGTACTTTATAAAAGATCGCACAATGTCCAGTGACAGATCAGACAATGTCTTACCTGAGATACTATCATGATCCATGCATACTAATTATTGTTTGGTTTAATGAATTTAAATGTAGTGATCTTAAAACAATTCTCCTTTAGAGGTTCCATTCTTTGTCGTTTATTGAATCCAAATGACCATAACTGGGGGGGGGGTCTGTTTCAACACTCATACTACTCCGCGTTAACCCCCATTACCAGATATTAAAACACAGCGGACATTTTAAAATTCTTTTAAAACAGTAGGGTCAAACGCTTCATCAATTCCCTGTGACATTAAATGACCGATGGGCAGTGTGGCCAGCATTGACCATAACGAGCAGTGAAGTTTAAACGTCAATGATGAAATGTGGTCAACTTTGTCCAGATGGGCTTTGACCTGCGGTCAGTTGTAATGATTACTTTCACCCGAAACTTCGTTGATATACTCTCCCTGCCCCACCGTCACTCTACTCTACAGCCACTTTACCCTCACACACAACCTCCTCAATCCCCCGCCTCCGTACGGGATGTCCGAAAATGACCACCCTCTACATTATGATGACCTCTTGACCATCTCAAAAAGCAGCCTCGGAGGGCCAGGCAGGTCAGTTCAGTTGACGAGATAGCTGACACGCGTGTCTAAATGTGATGGATGGTCAGTTGACTCTTGTTTGTTGATTATGGGCGTCCGTCAGTAGAGGTGGGCTGCTGAAGTGGAGGGATAGGGGTCAGTTGGCTTTTTTTCCCTCCGTGGGGGGGGGTAGGAAGGGTCATTTGAGTACATCGCTGAATCCAGTTGCCCTGAATTTTTTTTTTTTCCTTTAAACTTCTGAAGTAAAAAAAGTCGTTGAGGGTCAGTTATCGTAAAAGGTCACTTATTGGTTCAGGCCGTTTACAGCCAGGGCATCAAATTTGCTGAAGACGAGACAGGTGTACGTCAGTTTTCTATATGAGGGACAAGGCCACGCGAAAAGGTTGACCGGGAGAAACGGAATAAAGGGAGAGCTAAATAGCACACCAAGTTGGACTGTCTATCGAATACCTGGGTCTTCATAGTGTTTAACCGAGCGTGCGAAAACAAACGACCTCTCATTAATAGTCCTTTCAAACAGTAAACAAAGGTTGTTTTTTTTTTAAAAAAAAAAGAAACTGATAATTAATTATTCTACAAACTTTTATACTTAAAAAAACCTTCACACACCCACACAAACATACCAACCACCACCCCCAACCTTCACCTCTCTTTCCATCAAAGCGAGACAAATGTTAATATACTCTTTAACACAATGAGACAGCTGAATGTATTTATTATCAAGAAGAAAACCCACTGAGTAGAGGTCTTTGTCCGAATATACAAATATGGAATATATAAATATCTCTTATGAATGAATTGCACACCAAAAACAAAGCTATAACAAAATATGAGGATATCAAACGAAGCTCATAAAATATTCATTCTCTTTCTCTCCAAACACACACACACACACACACACACACACACACACTCACGCACACACTTACAAATGCATACACTATGGCACACCCTACGGTGGGGCGGCAGATAGAGTGGTGTGCCCGGCCTGCCTGTTAAGTATGGAAATTGCCTCCCTTCTAATTAATATGTCTAATTCCGGTATTACTGCTACACTTCTTGAAATAATGTGTGGAAATCGTTTTTCTCTCTAGGCTCCCACCCCCCCACCCCCACCCCCGGGGGGTCCATCTTGCTCAGCACGCGATCACCTACTGATCCGTCAAAACTTACTCAAAAGACAGCCATCACCCCCCCCACACACACACACACACACCACCCACAGACACACACAAAACCGTCACATTGCCGCCCCCACGCATCCACCCACCCACCTCCACACAGGCACACAGACTATCCCCTGTGCCGCCCCCCCACCCACCCACCCACGACAGTCTACATCACATTTAGACACCCACGTACTGTCCATGTCCTCTCTCTCTCTCTCTCTCGCTGCAGTTAAGTCAATAAATCATGTAAATACAGTGGGGGCGGAGCGGATGGGGTAGGGGAAGTGGGTTGGGTGGGTGGTACTGTGAGTCCATCGGTTGATGTTTTGCACTTCTGCCCACAAAATAACAAATGTCCGAGCTGTGTACTCTACTTCATTTCAGCCATCGGAGCTCCTTATAGCCCCCCACCCCCACCCACCACCACCACCACCCCCCCAACCTTTCACCTCCCGCGATCTAATGACCAGATTCAAACAAATCAACAGATCAATAATGACGCTTATACTATCGAGTCATTTTGTTTTGATTTTTTATTCCCAAGAGGTCAAGTTGATCACTAGGAGAAGCAGACAACGTTGGAATCCGGTCCCTGAACTTATTGTTAAACGCATATCCTCCTCAGAAGCATACACTCACACCACTATTACACACACACACACACTCACATACACACACACACTCTCACTCATACACACACACACACACTCACTCACCACAGCCATTCACACACACACACATATACACAAACAAATACACACACTCTCTAGCTTGTGTAAAATTTTGTCTTTATAAAAAAAATACAATAAAAGCAACACACAATACTCTTGTAAATTTAAAAAAATGTAAATTAAGGGAGATTTAAGACAAAATGAGCCACATACAAGGAGACAACAACAACACCAACATGCAAAAACAAAAAAAAAAAGTTGATAGTGAAATATCAAGTTACAATCTTCGGTTATCATCAAAAAACTCAATCACATTACTACAGCTCTGGATAGTAAAACATTATTCAGATGCAGTGTCTTGTCTTTGGTGTGTGTGTGTGGGTGTGTGTGTGTGCTTTAAGTTTATCACATTTAAACTCTTTGTTTTCCTTCCCAGATGGTCACCCTGAGGCAAGGGGGCCCATAGATGGGGGCCAAGAAGCTAGGGGCCTATAGCCAGGGGGTCTAAGCAGCTAGGGCTCATACCTAGGGGCCTATAGCTAGGGGGTCTACAGTTAGGGCTTATACCTAGGGGCCGCCCAGCTAAGGGTCTATAGCCAGGGGTACAGCCAGGGGCCTATAGCTAGGCCTATAGCTAGGGACAAGGCTAGCCCCAGGCCTGGGGTCCATGAAGAAGTGGGAAAGGGGAACCCCATAACCCTATTCGCCGTCTTTTTTTTGCCTTTGTATCCTGCTTGTTGATTCAAACATCTATGTATTCATTCATTTCGGCTGCACAGAGAAACCCTTCTCTCCTACTCTTCTGGTGTGCTATCAATGACCATGGCACCACTTTGAGTACAGGAAAGTAGAGAAAGGTTTTATTGATAAATAATTTTTACTTGGCTTAAGACAGAAACAAAGCAACATCATCGCATCGAAGAAAAGCAGATGCCCTCAAAGGTGAACATAGTCCAAAGATGTAAGCAAGATGTAAACAATTACAATGCACAGTCCAAAGATGTAAACAAGATGTAAAAACACATACAATGCATAGTCCAAAGATGTAACTAAGAAGTAAAACATATACAATACGCACAATAAAACACATAATAAACATTAATTAATTCAAACATATGCTTTATGGGAATACGGTATTTCAGAAATGTGGGAGCTTATGGAATTTTTGGAGCTTAGGAATATGTAGGAGCATATGGGAATATTAGAGCTTATGGGAAAAATGTAAGAGCTATATGAATATTAGATCAAGGGTAAAGGCTAAGAGCTTATGGGAATATGTAGGAGCTTATGGGAAAATGTGGGAGCTATGGAATTTGTGGAGCTTATGGGAATTTTTTGGAGCTTATAGGAATATTTAGGAGCATATGGAATATTAGAGCTTATGGGAAATGTAGGAGCATATGGGAATATGATAGAGCTTATGGAAATATGCAGTGCTTTTGGAAGATGTAGGAGCCTATGGAAATATTTTAGGATCATGGATATATTAGAGTTATGGGATTATGTAGAGCTAATGGGAAGGCATGGGAGCTGATGGAATATGTAGGAGCTTATGGGAATATGTAGAGCTTGTGGAATATGTGGGAGCTTATGGGAATGGTTAGAGCTTATGGAATATGTAGAGCATATGGGAATATGTTGCTTATGGAATATGTGTAGTGCTTATAGGATATGTGGGTTTATGGGAATAGGTGGGAGCTTATGTGGAATATGTGCCAATTGATTCTACCCTGTTTAGTATTTGGCGAATGGGACTATAGGCTTTGTGTTTATTTTCAAATGTAAGGTCAAATTTTTACGCATCACTAAACTCTACCTGTTTTTCAATTCTTTGAAACGACTATGCTTCTGTCAATTTTCTGCTATATACAATGATCAACTGCGTATAAGTAGATTCAAATCTATGTAAATTATTTGAAAAGAGATAAGGAGAGAGAGAGAGAGAGAGAGAGAGAGAGAGAGAGAGAGGAGAGAAAGAATAGGAAGAGAGGAACTTGAGGAATATGCGGGAAAGCTGTAATATGTGGAGCTATGGGAATAAGGGGGAGCTGAATATGTAGGAGCTTATGGGAATATTAGGGAGCTTATGGGAATATGTGGGACCCTATGCGGGAATATGTGGAGCTAATGGGGAATATGGTATTTCATGGGAATATTTGGGATTATATCGGTATATTAGGAGCTTATGGAATTTGTAGGAGCTTAAGGAATTTTGGGAGCTTAGTGGGAATTTGTGGGAGCTTATGGGAATTTTTGGGAGCTTATGGGAATATGGAGGAGCTTGCGGGAATATTAGGAGCTTATAAAAAAATGTAGAGCATATGGGAAGTAGAGAGCTTGCGGAAATATGTAGAGCTTATGGGAATGCGTTGAGCTTGCGGAAAATAAAAGAAGCTATAATATGTAGGAGCCTGTGGGAATATTTTGGGAGCTTAATGAGCCCGAGAGCCGCATGTGGCCTTTCGTGTTTATGGCGCCCCTTGAATCAGTTTTTTTCTTCTACTATTTCATTACAAAATGTTGTTAAAATTTTTTGATGCAGCTTATTTATAGGACTTTATTTTACTGTATAAATGACCGGGTGAGGGGGGGGCTCATGTCGACCTCGTGACGACCCTGTACTAGAGATATAATCAATAAACACATCATTGATATAAACAGATTCAATTTAGTTTAACGTCATCATCCCTATGGGTATGGTTTGGTTTTCTCAAAGTTCAAAGTGGGACGATGGCCGGGTGGTGTAGATGCTCGACCTTCTAATCTGAGAGTCCTGTTTTCGATCCTCGGTGAGAACCAATGAAATTTTCACCAGGTCCTGATGAAAGCTGGTCAAAGTCCCACCCCGGCTATAAATCGATGCCTGACTTTATGTTGGTGAAGTAATGGCGGCTTAGCGCCTACAACCTTTAAATGCCAAAATGCAGTGGGTTACATAATTAGATGAATTCTACTCCTTCATCTGCCCCGATGGTCCGTATGACCAAGGTAACTTTAAACCACATACTCCAGATACATTCAAGTACAAAATTCATAAGCCTATAACAGTTGTTTAAGACTAAGTGTGTTTTGATCAAATTTAACTTTACAAAAGTTCAATATAAAGAATCTGATAAAATACATTTATTTTCATTCATCATTAAGCCGTCAAAGATTTGTTCCATTTGTTATTTGCTCATTTCTTCCATTTGCTCATTTTGTTCCATATGGAAGTTTTCGATCGTAAGATCAACGCGCTTCCGGGTAAACGAACACAACCAATTATAATCTCATTTCCTCCTAGCATTTAATAAAACTTT
The DNA here is from genome assembly GCA_021962125.1 of Bulinus truncatus. Lineage (NCBI taxonomy): Eukaryota > Metazoa > Mollusca > Gastropoda > Planorbidae > Bulinus > Bulinus truncatus. The sequence goes on along the minus strand of JAGDYQ010000047.1, from coordinate 5,194,388 downwards.
ACACCTTCAATACTAAAAAGCAAGCAAATTCCTATATTTGAAAACTGGTGAGTTTGGGATATAATATTCACCTACTCGCACACACACACACACACACACACAATTCACTCTAAAAAAAATTGTACCAGAACCTACAAAAAAATCGATGTTTTCATCATCGGTTGTCGACCCTTCAACAGGTAAGCACATCAAATGAATAATCTAGTTTTAAACTTCACCTTCTTCCACAGCTTGACGTTCGAAAGATTGTTTCTCGTAATATATGTCATAACTATGAGATTCTCTACATTTATATGTGAAGTATTTTTTTCAAGTTGGAAGAAATGTTTACTGCACTTAACACTCACTCTAATATAGGCAAAATGTTTAAAATGTCTAAATGTACTATTTTTTTTTTGTTTCATTACTAAACATGTGAGACAAAGAAATCTGATCGGCATAGAGGGACAACAGGCTGACAGGCTTATCTTCTTAAAGAAGATATCAGTAAGACAGGCAGACTGATAAACAGACAAACAGATAGATAGACCGGTAAAACAGACAGACGAAAAGACAAAATGGACAGACAGGATGTCTAGACGGATGGATGGATGATAGATAATAGATAGATAGATAGATAGATAGATAGATAGATAGATAGATAGGATAGATAGATAGATAGATAGATAGATAGATAGATAGATAGATAGATAGATAGATAGATAGATAGATAGATAGATAGATAGATAGATAGATAGATAGATAGATGCATTTATTCCATACGATCACAACGAAGCCTAAATAAATCCCCGTCACAACATTCTGAGCCTCGTTCAATTCTTCATTTTTCTTGGATATTGACACATTTCTATTTTTTTACTCAACCATACAAACATATGCAGGTATTATCAGCTCGTTATACCATCCATATTTTTTATTGGGCTAATGAGCGTCAAGATTTTCTTCTGTTACTACGTTTACACGAAACTTCCCCCCCCACTTCCCCATTCCACTCAAGCACATTGCCCCCTCCCATCACCCTTTCCTTACTCCCTCACACACCCAATCATCTCGTGTATGTAATAATTTGATCCCCTAGACATGAAGTTACTGTGGTATAAAGTCACTGGTAATTAAGAGAAAAAACCTGAGAAATTTAAGATCTCTGATAAAGGATTAGTAGGAACATGGGGGAGTGTAGAAGAGAGGGAGGGGTAACATAAAAAGACGGTGGGGTTGAAATGGACTTCAGCTCGTTATACCATCCATATCACCTCTTAACACCTGGACAGCCCGTTATACCATCCATATCACCCCTTAACACCTGGACAGCCCATTATACATACCATCCATATCACCTCTTAACACCTGGACAGTCCATTATACCATCCACGTCACCTCTTGATCCTTTATAATTAAGCCATAACCCCTGCTATAATATTCTGTAGTCCACGGTAGCTTAGTAGATGCATGTACTGCGCAGGTCACGGATGTGCAAACTACCACATGCGGGGCCCAATACAGGCCCGTTTTAGCTGTTTCATCCGCCTGTGTTCCGCTCCCTTCATACGCGGGCACTTCAGCACCGTCAATTCATAACATTTACTGTGTGAACACTCCATCTATCAGCTCTCGCTCCGGCCCTTTTATCAAATTTAAAAAACCCTTTTGTCGCTTCGCGATTAAAAGAAATGCCCACCCCCAGCGTAAATAAATATCAAAAGAAGAAGCTTACCTGTGTGGTGTGGTTGAACTGATTCGGCAGTTTGGTGTGTGTATACGGCACCAGACCCTTGCACATCGGTAAAATGATCTCCTCACAGCCATCTTTGGCCATCTGGTCACTGGTCGGGCCGGTGACTTTGTTCCCGTTGGCCGGTTTTATACTGTTTGGTTTACTGTCGTTTGGCTTTTTATTTCGACGCGCATCTAAAGTAAAAAAAAATAAACACACCCTCAGCTTTTTTTTTTGTTAGTCCGTATCTATGCATCATTTTCCGTAAATCCATCCAATAATACCATCCACCAATCTAATTATCCATGTGTTATCTATCCATAGTTATTACAAGTTTTATATGGATAAGATGTTTAACTTTTTTTGTTAGTCCGTGTCTATGCATCATTTTCTTTAAATCCATCCAATAATACCATCCACCAATCTAATTATCCATTTGTAAGATGTTTAACTTTTTTTTTGTTAGTCCGTATCCATGCATCATTTCACGTGCATCCATTCAATAATACCATCCACCAATCTAATTATCCATGTGTAATCTATCCATAGTTATTACAAGTTTTATATGGATAAGATGTTTAACTTTTTTTTTTGTTTGTTTTTATTTGTTGATGCCGTTTTTTTTTGTTCATCAAAGCCGAGTTTACAGTAGCTATGAGGGTAACGTTACATATATACGTATAGGCATACTTACATAGGATATCAATCCGTAACCTACAACATGAGAATAGGATTCGCAACCGAAACGCCAAGTCACTCGTCCAAGTAACCCATCTATTTATCCTATAAAATCTTACTTGCCACCATTCCAATTATAGTTTTAAGCCACCGATTAATTTATCTCAGCCTTCCATTCACCTATTTGACCTAGCTATATATGCATCCTATTATCAATATGTCACATCCATTCATCAATCTGTCACATCCGTTTATCAATCTGCTACATCCATATCAGTCTGTCACATCCGTTTATCAATCTGCTACATCAATATATCAGTCTGTCACATCCGTTTATCAATCTGCTACATCCATATATCAGTCTGTCACATCCGTTTTATAAATCTGCTACATCCATATATCAGTCTGTCACATCCGTTTATCAATCTGCTACATCAATATATCAGTCTGTCACATCCGTTTATCAATCTGCTTCATCCATATATCAGTCTGTCACATCCGTTTATCTGATCTATCAATCCTTTTTTTTCCACAATATTCAACAATCAATCCACCTGACTAGTCCACCCATCAATTCACCTGACTAGTCCACCCATCAATCCACCTGACTAGTCCACCCATCAATCCACCTGACTAGTCCACCCATCAATCCACCTGACTAGTCCACCCATCAATCCACCTGACTAGCCCACCCATCGATCCACCTGACTAGTCCACCCATCAATCCACCTGACTAGTCCACCCATCAATCCACCTGACTAGTCCACCCATCAATCCACCTGACTAGTCCACCCATCAATCCACCTGACTAGTCCACCCATCAATCCACCTGACTAGTCCACCCATCAATCCACCTGACTAGCCCACCCATCGATCTACCTGACTAGTCCACCCATCAATCCACCTGACTAGTCCACCCATCAATCCACCTGACTAGTCCGCCCATCAATCCACCTGACTGGTCCACCCATCAATCCACCTGACTTGTCCACCCATCCATCCACCAGTCTCAAATCCCGAATATATTCAACTATCTTCCTTGGGCCCTAAAATAATCTAAGCAGTGGTCTTCAAGGTTGGACCCAAGGGACCGTGGGCTACTCTGAACATTTAATAGGAATTTTAAAAAAGTACAAATATGTTTTATAAATACACCATTTTTTTTTTAGGAAAAAATGTTGAACTTCTATTAAACTTTGTTCATTTCTGCATCAGTTGATGACATTTTCATCACAATAAATTGTGCCGATTCAAATTTTTAAAAAATAAAGAACTTTTGTGACCCCTATACTTTTACGCAATTTTTTTTTGACGCTATTTTTGGAGCCTGGCAACACAAGTCACTTGAAATAGTAAAAACTGGTGATGCCAATAAAAAAAATATTATTAAGTTGAGAAAAAAATTTTTTTTAGTTTATTGTGTAAAAAAATTAACAATATTGAAACAACTGAAATTATTTTCCTAAAAAGTGTTTTATATATATTTTTTTTTATTTTACTGAATTAAACCCCCGCTCCTCAGCAGGACACCAAAAAAAAAAACAATTAAGCCTGTAAAACCCTGATAACATCTTACGAAATCGATACGTGTGATTAGAAATGGTCGATTCACATACAGGAAAAAAAACAAAACATTTTACTTACTATTTTCTCTGAGTTTTCTTTTTTCCTTGCTCTGTTTGACCTTTTCTTGACCACTGGCCAGCATCAGCAGCAGGCCGAGCAGCGCAAGAGTGACCAACGCCCTTGTCGACCACAGATTCATTGCTTACAGTCTTACGCAAGTACGGGCACACAAAGAGAAAAAAAAAACAGAACGTTTGTTATTTCCCTTTGTTTACGAAAACGGAACAACGACAGAATGAATTCTTCAATTGATGTGGTTGTCGCACACAAAATGAAACCTACCAACACCAGCGAAGAAGAGAAAAGTGAATAAAAAAGAAATGTTCTAAGGAATCAACGGAAGAGCTGAAAATCCGTCTCTTTCTCTATCTCTCTGTCTCTGTCTCTGTCTCTCTCTCTCTTTCTATGTGTGTCTCTCTCCTTCCGTGAGAAAATAAAATGAATCAGCAATTATAAAGGTGTGCCTCTTCTAATGGGGATGGTGTGCGAGGAGGAAAGGGGGGGGGGTAAAAAAACTAACAACAAAAATAAATAACGTGTAAAACCAGAAGAGTACTCACTCCCCCAAAACATCCAGAAGAGTACTCACTCCCAAAACATCCGCTAATCCCAGACAACGTGTATGCGAGTCTATATTTAAGTATGCGGCTTAAGGTTAACGGCCAACTTGAAAACTCAACGAAAACTAGCTACTTTATATAGGTCTGTGACTGTGAGTATATCAAGTGGCTGAGCATTTAATGGCTTGCTGGAGATTTCCTAAACAAACTGACCTGCCTCAGAGTATTTACACAAGTGGAAAACAAATTCTTTCGTTTGTATTTTTTCATGTATTTTTGTTGTTTTTTTTTGTTTCTGATTACTTGAATAGAAAAAAAGCTTCCGTGAGTAAATGTATTTTTTAAAGGCACACCCAGAATATAAATAAGTGTGAGAGAGAGAGAGAGAGAGAGAGAGAGAGAGATGTTGAGAGAGGTTGAGGAGAGTAGACGAATAAGCTGACTTAAGCAGTTAAATCAGTGATTCCCATATTGGCCTATACGTATTCTTCATTTAATTGTACTTCTAGTTAAAATCTCTTCTGTTTTTTTTTCACAGCTCCAATATATCTTATTAAATTTTTTTTTCAATGGTAAAGAAGAAAACTCAGAAGAACGTGTTGAAGCTCAAAGATATTCATATTTATAAACGCTCATGTCAGAAATCTTTCGTCCTAACTCTGAGGAGGTCACGATTCAAATTTTAGGTGGACCGTCGAGCCTTAAAATACTTGAGAGTTATTTTCACTGGCGTGCCAACACATTTGTAAAAGATTCTCAAAAAGCCTTGAGAATGTTGGGGGGGCGGGGAGTGAGGGCGCAAGAAACAGATTCATGAGACGATGGAATGAAACATGGTGTAGCCATGTGCCCGGTTGTCTCGGGGGGGGGGGGGAAGAGCAGCAGCCCGCCAGTATTGCTCACAGTTGTCCTCTGCAGTCAGCTGTGGCCCATTCATTACAACAACGTCATGATTTTTTCCCCCGGCCCCGACTTCCTCCCACCCCTTCCGACCCCTCCCCCCCCCCCCAAAAAAAAATCATCTTCAACTTCTATTTTGTCTTGTAAACAAATAAGTGGTTTGAAAAATGTAACCGACTTATATATTATAGATATATATATTTCTTGTGTTCATTCACGCCGCTTTACGTTGAGTGACATTTCTTTTGTAAAAAAAAAATTAAAAAAGATGAGTACGAAATGATATAAACGCCCATGACAAAATTCACATGAACCCCAGCCTATTCTCACGTCCACACAAGATAAAAAAAATAGAACTTAACCCACAAACGAATTCATAATGGAATGGTGAGTGGAGGGGGGGGGGGTTGGGGGCTTTTGAAAGTGTTGGACGTTCGACAATTTTTACTATCTAATACATAATCGTCTAACCTAGGCGTACGTTCGACTGTGTGTGTATAACTTCCGCGGCTAAAAATAGTCTGGGGAATTCCAAAACTGGAAATCTAAAGACAACAAGGATTTTTTATCATATCACAGGAAGCAAGCAGCCAGCTTTAGCAGGCTTTTCAACTAGTCTATCATAATTGTTACGGTAGAATTATTTATTTTTAGACATTTACTTAAGAGAAATGTTGTTGTTTTTACTTTTTTGTGTTGAGAGTTTGAGATCAGATACCACATAACCCAATGAGTTTAAGTGAAGTTCCCTAAAGGGCCATCGGGGGGGGGGGAATCAGTTGAAGTTATATAATTCGTCTGTTTCTGTAACCGCGGCACATGAAGGGGTTTGTGTGGTTTACACAATACCCAACCGCCTTTACTTTTCTTAAGTGACCTACCCATTTAGAGCTTAGTGGACTTGTCGGACTTTGACTTGGGAAAAAAAAATATCCCTTGGTTCTCACCTAGGATCGAAACATGGACCTTCAAGAGGACAGTCTAGCGCTCTACAATAAGCGCTCTACAGGGAGTTCAAGGGTTCTAATAAAAATAAAGAATGAAAACTGACTGCGCATTGCAGATCTGGCCCTGCATAAGGTCAATATTGTCGATTGAATTTTTAGAAAAAAAAATATTGTTGAATTAATTAAAAACCAGCATCTTAAGCCTGTTCCATTCTGGACACAGGACATGTTAGCGCATTTTCGGTTTTTTTGTTGTTGTTTTTTTTTTATTATTTTTTTTATCTGAAATTTAAAAAAAAAATTAATTAATTTTATTCGAAACAATAAGTTTGGTTAGTATTTAGAATTTTCTGCTTAAATTCTGAACAATTTAGTGAAATAAAAAATTTTTGCATGGTAAATGAGGTCATATGGCACTTCCAGGTGGTCGAACTGCCACTACAAGAGGTCAGATCGCGAAATGGGCCTTTGATGCAGGAATGGCAGGCCAATACCTACAAAAAAAAGTATATACATCACGGGTCTAGGACTTATGGTTGCTGAGATTTAGGGTGATGACAGACGGACGGACAAAACGGAAACAATAGTGCATTCGACTTCTCGAAAATGCGCTAAAAATTTTAGATGGGAGCAGCATTCAGCTGCCTCTCGTACCATGCATATCACACAACTTTAACGGGATTAGTGGAAAGAAAAGTGTGTGTGTGACGGTGGTTGAATTGTGTGGTTCTCGGAGTCAAAGTTGAGGTGGACCTAAAAATGGTTGAGAATCATTGACCAAATGTCATTTCCCTTGACCTCCAACCCACACACCAACAATCTTGGTTTATATTAAGCGGTTCACATGCGACTGTTTCGTGTTTTCTACCTTCCGCTTTACACACGATTGCATTATCTTTTATTTCCTGCTCTAGGTACTTTAACACTAGGGTTGCCAACTCTCTCTACAGAAAATTATCCATAAATTCACGCATTTGAAGCGAAACAAAATCTACACCAATAAGCTATGAAGGAAATAAATTAACATCCAACTAAATTTTTACATTTATTTTTTTAGATATCATTTTATCTCCAATCTAAATGGCTCTATGTTGAAAAATCTACAACTAGTTCAGGCTATGAGCTAGTCATACCCCAATAATAAACATACAGAAAGCGCATTGTCATTTTTTAAAAAAATCCTTCAATAAAGTCTTTAAGCATACCGCTATTTGTTTTATTTTCTATTATTATAAGCTCTAAAAAAAGCTTCATTTTCTGTGTGTGTGGGTCATCATATCTTTTAAGCTCACTTTCGGAACTGTTATATGTTAGTGAGCAGGCTTAAATTCGGCATACGCGTACATTGTGTATTTCAATGCACAATTTTTAAATGCAAAATTTCGAGTCCATGAAAATAGCATTTTGTAGAATTAGGAAACTAATTACTTTTGAAGTAATATTTATAATTGGAGGGGAGGGGGGAATGCGCCCTTAGATTATCATGTCGAAAAAAATTCCAAGTTTAGATACATAAGTGCGCAACCTAGTGAAGCATTTTTAGCATTCGGTGGACTGGTTAAATTAATCAACTTATGTTACAATGTAAAATGAAAATAAAAAAATTATTTTTTTCAAACACTAAAATATATGATATAAAAGTACTAAAAATCCACTAAAAAGTAAACAAATAAAATTCCTTAGAAGAAAATTAAAAGCGTGGGTGAATACAGTGGGTATTCGGTTAATGAACTGTTCGGACAGCGAACAAATCGGACAACGAACACTTTCAGTAAAGATTTTTGTGTTCGGACAACGAACAAAATTCGGTTAACGAACAAAAACTAATTCTAACGAAAACGTCTCGGCTCTCGAAACACCCGACATCAGTCCTCAATTTGTCCTGAAAATGGATGTGCGCGTGCGCTGACACGTCATCATTCATACTACGTAGCAGTGAGGCAGCACCGTACGACGCGTACGGTAGTTTGCGACGACACATCGTCAATAGTGTACCATACATGTGTAGTTGGTTTATGTCCTTGTGGTTTTCGTATGTGCTTCTCTAAACGCCTTATAAAAAGCCCCTGAAAATTTGAAAATATTATGGGACCTGAAAAGAGTGGAGTGTCAAGAACTGTGCTCACCATAAAAACCAAGCAAGAGATTATAAAGTAGAGAGTGGACAAATAATGACTGATGTTACCAGGCAGTACGGCTTGTACAGGTCTACTGTAGGCACAATCCTAGCTAAAAAAGATATCATCAAGAAGACTCAAGCCGCTAAAGGAGTAACGAAAATTACACCTGAGAAGCAAAAAAAAAGTGTCATCCATGATAAAATCGATAGTTTGCTTTTAGTTTGGATAAATGAACGGGAGGTGGAAAGAGATGTAACTAGGATGGCCATCATTCAAGTGAAGGCTGGAGAAATTTTTGAGAAATTGAAAGAACAAACTCCAGGCTCGTCCTCCGAAAATCTAGAATTCAAGGCTACCACTGGCTGGTTTACAAAATTTAAAAGGAGATCTGACATTAAACAAGCTGATGTCAATAGGGTTGCTGATCTCGACACCGACAATGTTATCAATCATTACCTGAAAGTCCTGAAGGAGAGAGAAAAACAACCGACATTGGACATGTTCTTTAACGCCCAAAAAAAGGAAAAGGACTGATTAATAAGCAAGACTATATGTATGCATCATATTTCTAATAAATAAACTTACTAAGAAATTATTCTTGTACATGACATTTTTTTTTAAATTTAATTTTTAGGATCTCCAGAACGAATTAATCGAATTTCCATTAACATATATGGTAAATCGATGATCGGTTAACGAACGATTCGGATAGCGAACATAATTGTGGAACGGATTAAGTTCGTTAACCGAATACCCACTGTACAATACAATGGAGTGAATATGCCTTTACATTAGTTGACACATAGAAAAAAAATAATCTATATGCGTAGTAGGGCACCCACACGTAGAATTTTATTAATGATAATTTAAAAATAACTATGTGTATGATCTAATGAATTATTTTCTTACTAGCTGTACCCTGCAAAACCTTTGCATAGAGTTATATTCCCTTAGGTTTGATCAGTAGGCTAGGTTATTTTTGGTTTCGGACAGATCCGATTTTTTTCATGATTTTTATTTTTACTATTGTTTACGTTTGACGATTTTAAACTTGAATACTGTTGTTTTAATTCTTTACTTTCGATTTAACGCAGAATGCACACCTCTCCTATTTATATAGATTTTAAGTTCATTTTAATAAAAGCTTTTTTATTTATTTTTTTTTATTTTATGTAAAGAAAAAATTGTATTAATAATGTATCAACTAAATATTGATACTCAAAAGCAAAATTACACAAGTACGTCGGATTTCTGAAATTAATTTACGCAGTGCATTCTGTATAATTTATATTCTATGGTATATTCACAATTTACGTGCAGGTCAGTAGCTGGAATGGCAGGTTTAACCTTTCATAGAAAATTGTGTGAATTCTTCAACAAAACAAAAACGCATAATGCCAGTGCAATAAAAAAAAACTGTTTTTCATTTATGTTTACTTCAAGCCCATGTTCTAGGTTTTCCCCCCACGGCCACGTACTCAATCTGTTCATGTTTTTTTTTTGTTGTTGTTGTTTTGCAGGATTTCGTAGGTTGGCATTTTTTTTTGTCCCAGTTAAAAACAAAATTTCACATTTAGGTCACGTGTCTGAAGCAGAAGATTCACGCTCGGAGCTTTTGACTAAAACACTTGGGCAATTTAAAATTAAAAAATAACTGAAAACAAGAGTTCGCAGTTGGTCGTGATTTGATTTAATTTATTATTTTTTTCGTTGTATTCTTCAAGTCCATGATTTTGAAAGGAGTGGGGAGGGGGGGGGGTGTAAAACGAAACTAATCGAAAGACAGTCTGTGTATAACATTCTCATTCTGAAAGGCTAGCTGAAATAATTCATACTAGTCGTCCCGCGTCGTATCATACGCCACAAAGAAAGGGGGAAAGATACTGACACAATCTTTGATACTGACACAATCTTTGATACGGACACAATCTTTGATACTGACACAATCTTTGATACTGACACAATGACAAAGCGAAGTATGTTTTCTGTAAAGCGAAATTTATTTTGAAACATTTTAAACATCTATAGCTTACGGGTAAATACTTCCTGAGTAATCCATCTTGACCCACTTTAAACAACACGCTTGCTGTGATCCAGCCCTCCCATCTCCACACTATAGTGTTTTTTTTTTCCGGAGTCGCGAGTTGTCGACGTATTCGGGATACCCACAATCTATAAATAGTCCTGCGTCTGAAAGTTGTGAATTATATATATATATATATAGATGAGATAGAAAATCTTCATTGTGCAAGCAGATTGCATAGAGTAATTATCCCTTAGCGAGCATTAATTAGCCTGTCTTAGATTTTGAGGAGAAAAAAAAGGCTTGGGGGGAGTGCTCGGCAAATGTACAGTTGGAAGGGGCCCTTAACAAAAAACACCGTTCTCCCGAATTCTCTCCCCCCCCCCCCCCCAATTATTTTTAATCATCTTTGAAAACTAGCGTGTCTTCTGCTCCGGAATCATACAGATGTCAGAATGTTAACGTCTTTCATGCAGCCCCGTAGCGTGAAAATTCTACAGCAGGTGCCAGGCCAATAGCAGGGGGGGGGGGCAGGACATAAATGTTAGAGCAAACAAGCAGACAAAACTGGCCTCCCCCGCAAGCTTTGGGCCTGCTTCCATGAGATCTCTTTTTACAACAAATCAGCTGCGGCTCTAGTAGAAAGATGGCTGAGAAGAAATAACTAAAGATTAATTTGTTTGTAGTTGGTTTGTTTTTTGTTGGTGTGAGCGTGTGTGGGGGGGGGAGGAATTACGTCTATATAAAATGCTCGAAGCTGTGCCGCCTATCCATAAAAAACGACTCTGTGTGATGATAAATATTTAACAATGGATGTGTGGGTAGAGAGTGAGAAACCTATAACGTAACACGCAGCACACAGGAGTATAAACCCACCGCAAATGAATAAACGGTGATTTATATATATATATATATATATATATATATATATATATATATATATATATATATATTGTTACAACTCCCTTTGGAAAATTCTGTTTATAAAATCAAAACAACACACAGGCTTGGATTCCAAGAGTATTTACTAATATCTATAAAAACAACAACAACGGCAACATGGCCACTCTCTTGCCGGCTTCTTACGTCACTGTCTCTACTGCGTCATCGCGTTCACTCTGTAGACTGTACGGTGCGCACCGAGGGGGTCGTAACAATGCCCCCTCTTAAATCTGTCCGTCCCGGACAGGTCAGTTCTCACAACAGTATCTGTACAGTCTGTCCACATGAACCAGAGCTCTGTTCTCAGCGTGACCGTTGATGCTAGCTAGGAGCATGTCTTTTGTCAGGCTGTGGAGGTTGATTATCCCCGTGGTGGGGCTGGGAGGATCGTGTTCGTCCCCATAGAAATCTGGCTGTTCACCAGGTAGGTTTTCTCGCAGGTGCAGGCGTTCGGGATACTGACCTCCATTGATGAGGCCCAACAAAATCAAACTCTTGTTGTTGAAGAATAACATGACGATGACGAAACACACGTTGTAGCAGTAACGAAATGTTTTGCGTTTGACAGAGCTAGGATGAATGTATACTGAACTGACCAGATTAAAGTCAATGGTCAGGTTCATCTCTGTCCTGCCTCGTTCTCCTCTGCTCCGATGCACTATGCTGGTCTCCTCGCTCCTCTCTACCTTTCGTCTCTGCTCCCCAGGTGGCTTATATCGGTTCACCAACGTCTCAGGTGGCTCATCACCGGTCACCAATGTCTCAGGTGGCTCATCACAGGTCACCAACGTCTCAGGTGGTTCTTCACAATTCACCAACGTCTCAGGTGGCTCATCACATGTCACCAACGTCTCAGGTGGCTCATCACAGGTCACCAACGTATCAGGTGGCTCATCACCGGTCACCAACGTCTCAGGTGGCTCATCGCAGGTCACCAACGTCTCAGGTGGCTCATCACATGTCACCAACGTCTCAGGTGGCTCATCACAGGTCACCAACGTATCAGGTGGCTCATCACCGGTCACCAACGTCTCAGGTGGCTCATCGCAGGTCACCAACGTCTCAGGTGGCTCATCGCAGGTCACCAACGTCTCAGGTACCACTTCATGGATGACCACATCCTCATGTACCACTTCATGGATGACCACATCCTCAGGTACCACTTCCTGGATGACCACTTCTTGGATTCTAGTGTTAAGATCTTCCTTCAGATCTCTTAATGTTAAATGAAATTCTCTCACTTCATTTCTTAACTGCCCGATTTCGTCGGGAGGCTGCCCGAGTACTGGTAAAGCCTGACGGATAGAAAAGTTTACAAATAAATCTCAGCCTTCTTTTTTTTTATACCATTAAAAAAATAACAAACTTTTATTTACGAATTGCCCATTTTTTTTAATTAAAAAAAAAATATTTTTTATTCGCGAGCCGGATTTTTATTGGGTTTACCGTATTTGCACATCTGTTTTGTTCTGTCATATTTTATTGAATATGGCTGATCTATACAGTAAAATGTTTCTCTTCCACTCCCAAAACTCCAAACGCTCCCCCCTCCCCCTATCAGATAAAAAATAAATGCGCATACGTGAGTCATTTACAATGATGGATGAAGAGCTTGTGTTTTTTGTTTTTAAATCTCAACTGAAGGCTTCCGAAAGTTGATTTAAGTTCAAAGCAAATTTAATCCGACAGCGCTTATTATGTCTGATAGATATTAGACGAATTTTCGTTTATCATTTTACGCGTTTGAAGTAAAATGTTCATAAGAATAAAAATAATTTAAATGCGTCCACCCGTTTTAAAATACAGTGGATTCCGCTTAATTGGGACAGCCGCTTATTTGGGACAAATCTCAAAGAAACCAAACCAAAACGCCAAAAGTAAATTTGTATGTTTAATTGGGACAGCCGCTTAATCGGGACAAAAAGTCTCGGTCCCGATGTGTCCCAATTAAGCGGAATCGACTGTATTATGGGTTACAGTGCTAGACGTCCCGGTGCTGTTATCACTCGTCCCAGCGTCCCCCCCCCGAACTGTCAGGGGGTCAAAAAGTGTCCAGGTCGGTGGAGTTCAATCGTAAAGCTCCAAAGCAGTGTTTCCCAAAGTGTGGTACGCGTACTCCATGTGGGGTACACGAAGAGTTTGGCGAGGGTACGGGCTGAGACCCGGCAGAGAGAAAACAATGAACTGAAGGGGAAACAATGAACCTGAATACAATGTTGTTTTACGATATTACTCGCTGTAAAAACATTACTAATATAACCGAGATAAAGAGCCGATCATCATTGAATTGACTTCAAGTTGATTGATTAACCATTTGCATACAATTACGTCCGTTATAAGGTGCTGGTGTCATAATATATTCACACTAGTTTCGCTGAAAAAAAATTAACAACTCAAGAATACTACTTGTGCGATGATGAGACTAAGCCAAAGATTAATATCTCCAACAGAGCTGTATGACTATTGCCAAAGATTAATATCTCCAACAGAGTTGTGTGACTATTGCCAAAGATTAATATCTCCAACAGAGCTGTGTGACTATTGCCAAGGATTAATATCTCCAACACAGTTGTGTGACTAACGCCAAGGATTAATATCTCCAACAGAGCTGTGTGACTATTGCCAAGGATTAATATCTCCAACACAGTTGTGTGACTAACGCCAAGGATTAATATCTCCAACAGAGCTGTGTGACTATTGCCAAAGATTAATATCTCCAACAGAGCTGTGTGACTATTGCCAAGGATTAATATCTCCAACAGAGCTGTGTGACTATTGCCAATGATTAATATCTCCAACAGAGCTGTGTGACTATTGCCAAGGATTAATATCTCCAACAGAATTGTGTGACTATTGCCGAGGATTAATATCTCCAACACAGTTGTGTGACTAACGCCAAGGATTAATATCTCCAACAGAGCTGTGTGACTATTGCCAAAGATTAATATCTCCAACAGAGTTGTGTGACTAACGTCAAGGATTAATATCTCCAACAGAGCTGTGTGACTATTGCCGATGATTAATATCTCCAACAGAGCTGTATCAGGCGATTGTGACGCTCTGAGAGAAAAGGGTGTGTTGCCGACTTCCTTCAGATCTAAAAAAAAAAATGAATTGCTTTATAAAACAACGCACAGTGCTATTTTGGTGTTAAAAACGTTGTTGCTTTGTGCGGCCGTCTCATCCAGGATTACCCTTCATGCGTTCCTAATCTACAGTATTACTAATACTAATGTTGTGTCTAAGCTCCGAGCATACTTTAACTGGGGAAATATATGTCGCCTACTAGGCTCAAAATTCAGACACAGGGCGAGAGCCAAACTAATTTTAAGTTATGATTTATAGGCTTAGTTTTAATCAAATATTTGTAACCGTTACATTCAGATTTGAAAAAAATAAATTCCCTTCAGTGAATTTTTAATGGCTACATCCTTGGAGATATGTTTAAAAATAAAACGGAAAACATTTCTTACTCACTATTGCTGTTTTACAGATCTCTATACTTATAAGACGCATTTGTTGTCTGTCTGACTGTCTGTCTGTTCCCTTATAACTAAAGATCCAGAAAAACAAAAAACGTGAAATTTGTTACACATACACATAATTACATGGGGAAGGTTATAGGACAGGTTTCGTTTCATCTGGATGGGTAGTTTAATTGTAATTAATTTTTTTTTATTTTAGTATTTTACTATATTAAAGTAATCTCGACGGCGCCATAAAAAAAATTCCTCTGTGACGTCATTTCCCAATGATCGAATAGAACTTGCGCGCTGGTGCTGTATTGTGCATTTGTGATGCAAAGAATTGTTGATGTTTTTTCATGCTCTCTGATTTGTACAGTTTGAGGAAGGTAAAGGAATGAAGAAGGATTTTAGAAGAAGTGTGAAGCCATAATAATAAGTATCTCTCTCTCTCTCTCTCTCTATATATATATATATATATATATATATATATATATATATATATAGAGAGAGAGGGAGAGGGGGGGGGGGAGGGAGAGAGAGATAAAGAGAGAGAGAGATAAAGAGAGAGAGAGGGGCAGGGGGAAGAGAGAAGAAAGGAGGGTAGAGGGAGGGAGGGAGGGGGAGAGAGGAAGGAGGGGGATGGACAGGGGGAAAAGGAGGGGGAGAGAGGGAGAGAGGGGGAGTAGGGGAGAGGGAGCAGGGGGGAGAGGGAGCAGGGGGAGAGGGAGAGAGAGAGAAAAGAAGGGAGGGAGAGAGGGGAGTAGGGAGGGAGAGAGAGGGAGGGAGGGTGGGAGGAGAGGGAGGGAGAGAGATAAGAAAGTGTGTGGGCAGGGGAGGGAGAGAGAGGGAATGAGGGAGGGAGTAAGGGGAGAGAGGGGGAGGGAGAGAGAGGTGAAAGGGGAGGGAGGGAGAGAGGGGTTAGGGAGGGAGAAAGAGGGGAGGGAAGGAGAGAGGAGAGAGAGGATGGGGAGAAACGGGGAGGAAGAGATAAAGAAGAAAGAGGGGGCAGGGAGGGAGAGAGAGGGAAGGAGGAGGGAGGAGGATGGACGGGGGAGAGAAGGAGGGAGAGATGGGAGAGGGAGAGAGGGGTTAGGAGGGAGAGAGAGAGGGACGGGAGAGAGAGGGGGGTGGGAGAAAACAGAAGGTAAACAGAAAAAAACCTTATTTTAAACCCAAGCAAAGCCGGGTACTGGAAACTAGTATATAATAAATAGACCATGTTTTATAAATGTGAAACACTTATAACTCATTATAATTATACATTTACACACAATCACACACACACGCACACACACATACACATATATATATACTTATAAAACGCATTTGTTGTCTGTCTGTCTGTCTGTCCCCTTATAACTCAAGATCCAGACAACCAAAAAACGTGAAATTTGTTACACATACACATAATTACATGGGGAAGGTTATAGGACAGTTTCGTTTCATCTGTTTCATCTGACTACTTTGTCAATAATTACTCTGTGACGTCATTTTCCAGTCGATCTAGTTAGAACTTGCGCTGGTGCTGTGTGGAGATGCAGTGATGCAAAAGAATTGTTGATGTTTTCGTAACTTCCCTATGCTGTAAGCAGATAAAGTTAAAGTAATGAAAAATGATTTTAGAAGAGTGTGTTCACAATAATATTATGATTATATTATAAATATATATACATATTAATATATAGAGATGAGAGTGAGATATATGGAGGGAGAGGGAGGGAGGGAGGGAGGAGACAAAGAGTGAGAGGGGGCGGGGGAGAGAGAAAGGAGGTAGGGAGGGAGGGAGGGAGGGAGAGAGGGAGGGAAGAAAAAGAGAGGGGGAAAGGGAGGGAGAGAGGGATAGGAGGGGAGAGACTGGAGGGAGGTGAGAGAGAGAGAGAGAGAGAGAGAGAAGGGGACATGGAAGAGAGGAAAGTGGTGGAGAGAGGGGAGGAGGAATGAAGACTGAAGAGGGGGCAGTGGGAGGGAGAGAGGAATGAGGGAGGAGGGAGAGGTGAGGGAGGGGGATGGATGAGCAGAAAGAGGGAGAGAGAGGGTGTCAGGGAGGAGGAGAGGGGGAGAGAGGGAGAGAGAGGATGGTAGATGGGAGGAAGAGATAAAGAGAGAGGGGGCAGGAAGGAGGAAGGGAGGGAGAGGGAGGGGGAAGGGACAGTGGGAGAGAATGAGGGGGAGAGGGAGAGAGGGTGGGAGGAGAGAACTCAAGAGAGGGAGTGGAGGGAGGGAGGGGAGGGGGAGGGAGAGAGAGGCGGAGAGGGGGTAGATAGAAACAGAATGTAAACAGAAAACCTTTAGTACACAGCAAGTGGCTGAGATTGTAACTAGTATATGTACATACAATTATCAGTAACAGTAGTAAATATTACAGCTTTGTTCCCATGTAATTGGGTATCCCTTGACCTAGGTTTTGTACTAACACGTTACCCCTTGCGGATGCAAGATTGTATACACTTTTACATTATCTAAGAATTTTTCAAATAATTATCTGGAAATGTGATCACTGAATACCTGCATTTTTAAATCTGATAACGATCTGCATTGTATCTCAGTATAACTTTTTTTTAAAAGGTCGATCTAAACGTACGCTTGCTATGGTCTATACGATAAGCACTTGTCTTGGAGCTCCGGATAAGCCTCAAATTAGATATCCACACAATCTATACTGTAGTTTTTGAGTGTAGAGGTAATGAACGATAATGGCATTGTTTTTTTTTGTTGTTGTTGTAAATTACGCAGGAAATATAAAACCTTTAAGTTTCGTAAAGGAAAAAAAAAATATGTTCTGTCCTTTCTCGCCCACGTTGGTTGATTCAGCCCCCCCCCAGACTGCTGCCTGAAAGGCATGCGTGGTTGAAAGACCTCGTTTTGAACCCCCTTGGTGGTCAAGATTCTGTTGGAAAACTATACTTCTTGATGTTGTTGCTGTTGTTAGCCAGTCTTTCCTCCCCCCCCCCCACCTTCTATCCATCACTGTCTTCCCTGCAACTTTCGTTAATTCTCCCACAGGGAGGGCGTTGTCCTCGACCTTTTCTATTTTATCTTCCCTCCCTCCCTCCCTCCCTATTCTTCTTGTTTACGTCATTTCAGTTTATCTTATTTATTAATATAATTTATTATTATTTTTTTTAGACTGTATTCTCTTCCCACACGCACACACACACACATCCTCTTCTTTTCTTCAGTTATATTGTGTTTTTATTTTGTTTTTCTTACCAGCATTCACACACAAAACGTGTAAGCACACTGACAAGTGCATCAACATACACATACACAATGATATAAAGCGTGTGTACATGCGCAGTCTCCGAAAATTCACAAAATATTTATGTCATGCTTTTTTATTATTGTTTGATTCTTATGTTTGTTTGTTTTTTTATATATACACAGTAGAATAACACTGTAAGTTTGCATAGAAATATTTTATCATTCAGCCGTCCATTCATCCGTCCATCTATTCACCCACCTATCTTTCCTTTTATTTAGTCATTTGATGCCGAAAAAATGCGATAGTTGTGTCCATTACAATTCATACCAGAAATGTTTTATGTTTCATAATTGATGGTCGTTAATACATTGCTATATGTGTTGTTTTTTGTTTACACACCAAGTCATTGATAATAATATGAAACTTATTTATTTTTAACACAATGGTTTACCAGTAAACAATATATAACCAATAATGTCCCTCACAACATGAAATATTTTCATATCGAAAATGTGTTTATGTTTCCATTAGAAAATAACATTACATTGAGGTGAAGACCACAGATCAGATATTATATCTAATATGTGGTGAAGACTAAATCTATTTCTCGGCACACTTTGAAATAGTGCATCAATCAGCTTTGATGGAAACTGGACACGTCTGTCTTCATATAATTTAGCCGCTTTGATATTGGCTTATCTCCCCGACGGAGTTAGATAATGTCCCCTGAGGCTGCAAGAATTCTTCTGCATTTAGAGCCGTTGCCAGACAGTTGTTGGTTGGTGGGAGGGGGGGGGGGTTCCCATCTACAACGAATTTAATGTATATCAGGGTTGTATTCCTTATGATTGTGCTGTAGTATTTATTATTTGATGCTAACCTAAGCTTATTATACGTGATTTGTGGAAATGTGAATAAGTGCAATTCAGTGCGCAAGATCGGGTTATAAAAGAAGGAAGAATATAGAGTAAAGCATATATCAATCATGGGAGCAGACACAGATAGAAAAGAGAAGTAATGTTTGCTTAATTAGCGAAGATATTGACATTCATAACAATGGATTTGATTATGCACCAAAACTGGGTGTTCTTTTATCAAGTGCAGAGCTGCGCGTTCCCCAATGTTGTATGAACGTTTATTTAATTTCATAACCTCTGTGTTGGATGCCATACGTCTAGGGATCAATAGTTTTAAATTTACTGTGTTCATAATCACGATGAACTGACCCTGATTACTTTACTTGTGGTGTCGATCATACCACAAGCAGAGAGCAAGTTGGGGGGGGGGGGGGGGCAAGATGACTGAATGTTCAGCTGCACCCCAACCTTCTTCCCCATCTTCATTACTTTGAATTCATCCCAGCATAAGGGCAGTGGCGTAGCGAGCCTAACTCGCGCCCGGTGCACAATACCTTTTTAGCGCCCCCCCCCAATTCGAAAACCATATAATATTATTTGTAAAATATATCTTTTGTGAGTTGCGCCCAAGGCATGATGTCCCCCTTGCCCCCCCCCCACTACGCCATTGCATAAGATCAAAGTGACTTCGTTTGATGCACTACTTTGATATGTTGGTTCTCTCCCCTCAGATGGTCCAGTGAGCGTCCAGGAGCCCGATGACATCAAAATGAATAATGCCCCAGATTCCAACAGGACAGCCAGAGTCTCGTCGGCCATGACCAACCATGTTGGGGCCGGTGGCGGCGGTGGTGGTGGAGAGTGACAGCTCCAGTGTACAGAATCACGTCAAGGCAGAGAAACAAGTCTCCAGTCCACAGCATAACAATAACAACAACAACAACAATGTCAAGGTAAGCTTCGTCTGTTTGGATTTATGTATATCAATAGCCTCTTGTCAGTTTTTGCACATTCTTTTGCTAACAATGTAAAAAATAAAGTTCTCTTAACCCTAATTGGGCCTTCGGGACAGAAATGTAGGAAAACAGTGTTCACCCAGTCCCAGCCCCGTAGCGTGAAAATTCCACATCAGGGGCCAGGCAATAGCAGGGGGGGGGCAGGTAATACATTTTACTAAGTAGAGCAAATAAGCAGAGGGGGGCCAGACAAAACGTATACATTGCGCACGCTACGGGCCTTCCCAGTCCCTGGATCTCTTTAAGTTTCACCAGACTTCTTGGTATCCCTATAAGCTCACCGAGCGCACATACTTTATAAAAGAGCGCACACATGTTTTATTTAGCAGGCCTAAAATTACTAAGTTTCGTGTGTATTAAGTGTTGTTGTTTTTTTTTTAATTCCTAAGAAGCGGGCAGCCAGTATCTTGCAGCACACTGTCTTGATAAAATTTAGAAGTAAAATTGGTTTCATGTATTATTTCTTGATATCTATACTAAAGTATTGTGTTTTACCGTAAAAAACCTGGGTTTTTGATTTTGGATTTTTATTGTTAATTCCCAGACTCTCAGCAGCAGTACGGCGATGGTCAAAAATGACATAGACTCCAGGAGCAAGAACCTTTCGATGGAGCAGATCAAAGAGAAGCTGACCTACATAGTCACGGAGCTGAAGAACATGGAGGAGTATCACCATGGCGACGGCATGAAGTACCAGAAGATCATCGGGGACATGTACTGGGACTATCCGTCCGAGAGAGAGGAAATTGGTGACTTTCTGGCTGATCTAGGCTATGCAGGTCAGTGTGAGTTTGGGATTTGGCAAAAAAATTAATCGTAATCAAAGCATTATTATGGATTAGAAAATGAGGCAACCCGCCATGTCTAATATTAATTCTTATTAAATCTAAAGCAAAGAGGGTTTGGCTAGTACTTCAGTAGTTTTCCCCCAAAAAAAAAACTCTGGAAGTCTCTGCATGGGACCCCCCCCCATAGACACGATAACGTCTCTGAAGATAATAATTTGTTATTGCTCTGTGTGATTCTCAACTCTCTGTGTAAAACTAGTGTTCTGTGTCCCGTGAATTGGCACACGCACACAAAAAAAAAGTTCTATGGAGTTGTATATATTTTTACTAGGCTGGGTGTTCCACGACATTAAAGAGGCTGACAGTAACTGACCTTATTCATTTTCAAGAATAATTAGCAGTGGTTTTAGAAAGTTTTTTTTTGTTTTTAATTGCATCAACTACTACCTGTGGTATTCTAGATAACACAAACTTGATATTTTTCTAACGGATTAGTTCTCTGACATTAACATGTGATTTATTGTTTGACATCTTTTCCACTAAGGTAACTTACGTAGGTCACTTTGGGGCTGTTCATTAATTATGTCAACAAAATAGGGGGGTGGGGGTCAGAAAACTTTTGACAATTGTTAACAGGGGGGGGGGGGTCAAGAAAAGTTGACGTCAACAATGTTACTTTTTTTTAATTTAATATATTTACTTAATAAAGGAAAATTAAGCAGCGTTTGTAGTCCTGTGTTACACACTCTCCCAACATTTAGTATTTTAATTAAACTAACTATATTCCTATTAATTTTGCCAAATAAACATTTTGGAAGCAACATTGACACCCACAGTCAAACAATTGATGAAGAGTTGGAAAAATTAAACTTCATATATGCTGGCGAAATATTGACAGAAATATGAAAGCAAGTAAGCATAGACGATTTTATTTTCCAACAGCGGCGGAGTGTTTAGTGCTAAAACCATGTAAGAAAAAGTCAGTACTTTCAACAAATGGTCAAATGTTGTGATTTAACTTGTTGCCAACCAATAAGAAGCTCGCATTTTCATATTATTGCTGAAAGATTTATCCCCCCCTCCCCACCAATGCCAGTCTGCCAAACTAATGAGGGCCGTAAAGAACCAGATGTATCTGATATAAACTCACATAGATTTCAATCTCTTTTCTTCAATCAGTCTGTGAAAGTTGAAATCATACTACCTCGATCGGCAAAAGCATTCAAAATTATTCCATTTGATATAAATTGTTCATCTACTCATTTGCTATAGTTTGGACGGATATGTAAAATCTGTCACCTTTATGTTGCTTCGCAAACCATGTTAAAGAATCATGTTCAACAGCACCAACATGTATGCCTGAGCCCAGTCGAATACTACATGCAAAGAATTCGTCCAATATGAGTGGCTGTCAAAAGAAAAAGAGAGCTCATGGCAATTATTGCTCATGGGTGATAGTAAGTGCAGAATGGCTAGATGAAGAAAATGTTGACTTGTCAGGTGTTTCGGATCCACAAGAAATTATTCAGCCAAAACATATGCCAATATTAACAATTGAGGAACATTTGACATCTCCATGGGAGATTATAAGATTTGGATTTGTTTGTAAAAAAAAATGTTAATAAATTAAAACTATTTATAGTTTAACTTTTTAATCTCGTATTTGCTTGAAGTTAGAACAAGTCTTTGTAAATAATTAAATAGTCTTTAAAGTGTTATATTAATTTGAAATAGTTATAAATTGGAAATATGTTCATAAGTTATAAG
The DNA here is from genome assembly GCA_021962125.1 of Bulinus truncatus. NCBI lineage: Eukaryota > Metazoa > Mollusca > Gastropoda > Planorbidae > Bulinus > Bulinus truncatus. The sequence goes on along the minus strand of JAGDYQ010000047.1, from coordinate 5,171,781 downwards.
TTTATTAAACTTTTTTTAAACATTTTACTTTTATTCATTTTTTTTTGTTGTAGTTGTAAACTAGTCTGTTTAAAATATTGTTTTTTTTTTCATTTTATTGTTGTTATTTTTTTTGGGGGGGGGGGGGGGGTAATCAAATGTTGACGTAATTTTATAGGGAGGGTCTCCGGAATTTTGACAAGTTGTTGACGTGTGGGGGGGGGGGGGGTAAAAATCGCCCAGAAATTGATGAGATAAATAATGGACAGCCCCTTTGAACTGACTGAATTCTTCAGTTTTAGAAACTATTAAACTGTTCAACTGGTGTTGGCGTTGTAATTGTGCTGTTGTTGTTTTCTTTCCCAATTTTATTCCATAAAATAGCAAACGTAATTTTGTTTTCATATTTAAATAACTTTAATATCTACCCTATAATAGTCATAAGCTAAGGGGCTCGGTGTGAATAGTTTAAAAACTAACCAGTTATTTTCTTACCCTGGAATTCCCTACCACTTTTTTTACTCCACAGTCGGAGAGATTGATTTTTTGTATCTCTGTTTTTTTTTACCTGGCATGGCTGCGAGCCCTTAGTTAAAAAAAAAAAACAGGTTGGGAGTTAACTGTTTGCTAAATGGTGAAAGAATTATTGCATTGATTTATTTATGCCATCAGTAGTACTAGTTGAAGATTTTGTGGTAGCCTAAGCAATGTCAACCTAAAGAAAATAAGCTAGTAGTCGCCAGGATTATAGTAGTAACATTGAAGTAATGCTGTTGATACTTCATTAGGAATTTACTGTTTCAGGCTGAACTAATGAACCACTCCCACACTACTGTTTGATTTGGTGAACATTTTGTTAAAGTTAAGCAATTCACTTGTTCCCCATAGATATATTTAACTCAAGTATGTCATACTTATAGTTTTCAAAACAAAAAAAAACAGTTTTAATATTTTGAGTGTTTGCTTCATGTTTTTTAAGGATTTTACATAAAAAAATAAATAAATTAGTCCTGAATTTTAATTTGATTTCATTTATATACTATGTTGTCTATGTTAAAATTATCTTCTTGCTAACCCACATGCAGAGCCCCTGAAAAAATTCTGACTGGGGTGGGGTGGGGCACCTCTTTCTCTCACTAAAGCCCATCCTAATAGGAGAATAAAAACAACTTAAAATGACATGGGCCCCTCCCCTGCTCTTCGTCCCTTACTTTTTGTGACAGCTTTGCCAAAGTTCATGGTTTTCATTCCCTGCACAGCATTGCCTGATTAGACAAAGCCTTCTTTTCTATGACGTAAAATAAAAACAAATCAAAGTCCGATTTCTCAGGTTGTGCTCCATTTTAATATACCACTGCTTAATGCTGGTTAGTGGCTGTATTAGCAGTTTCGCGATAAAAAAAAATACTGCCTTCTGTTTTCTTTTTAAATACAAAATGACTAAAAATAACCTAACTTACTCATTAAGTATGTAAACTGACTTCTTACTCTATTATAGAGATTACCATTACAATGCTGCGTCAGATGAACAGCCTAGGTATATTCAAGAATGATGACATCTGGTTCCCTACCTACTACACATACAACACTTGCTGGAACTACAGCGATGCCAGTGAGAAATTGGCCAGGGTAAAGTAACATCTTTTTAACTGCTCATCTACATTTATTTTTTCAATTTAATGTGGATTACCCTTTTTTTCTTTTCTGGTTAGACATGATATATTTGTAAATTAGACTGCTTATTAAAAAATTGCTATCATTGCACCTGTGAATGATAACCTTCTGTATTTAGATAGAAGCTTTAAAAACGTTAAGCTTTTATTTAGGCTAAAGAGTAAAAGTTGATGGAAAAATGCATGTGGACTTTTTGAATAAGCAGACTAAACTACACAAGTCTGGTTTGAGATTGTGTTAAAACTGATGATTTATCTCTTCAGTTTTTTGTATAATAAAAAATGTCGGAACATATTTAGCTATGTGTGAGAGGTTGACCTGTACATTTTAAAACTATTTTTCAATATATCTATATATGCACTCCTTTTTCTTAAATGAACAACTCGTCATCTGTTGTGAATGTATATGAAAGAAATGCAGACATTAACTGCGTTTTATTTGGATTTTTTATTTGATAGTGTCTTGCTGAATCTGGAGCAGTTAAATTAATGACCATGAACTTAGGACACAAGCCCTATTTGGATAACATGCATAGTAAGGTCAGTTCAGCATGTAACTAGAACATCATTATAGTATGATTTATGATCAGAAATGAACACATATATATTGATTTGCACTGAACTTTATTTACATTTCACATTAAAATATTTTACTTCTGTTACCAAAACTATTGTGTACATTTTTTTAATACCATTCTTGACATTTAGTTTTGAATTATATATAAAAGCTACAAGTGTTGATAAATAAATCTTTTTATTATCCCACTTCATATTAGATGTTAGCTTATCATATCCTATAAAGTAAAGTACCCTTCTTAGCCCTAACGGGCCTTCGGGGCAGATGAAGTGTAGAATTCATCTGTTTCTATAACCTCGGCATATGAAGGGATTGTGTGGTTAGCACAACGCCAAGCCGCCTTTACTTCCCCAACTTAAGTCAGGTACCCATTTAAAGCTGGGTGGACTTGTGGGACGACTTTGCACCTAATTTTACCTGGAAAAATTCCATGGGCCTTTCCGAGGATCGAACCCAGGACTCTCAGGTCGACATTCGAGTATCTACACCACTCGGCCATCCTATGCTTAAATAATATTGGCTCTATTAATCAAACATTTTGTAAATCAACCCAATTGATTTTTATTTTCATTTGATATTTTAACCTTTATTTAGCAGTTGCGTATTATCATTACCCATATTATGAGTTCAAATTAAAAAGATTTTAGATATACTGACATTCCCCACATTTTCTGAAATTCACTTCATAATGTAATCTGATATCGTCTGTATGATAAAATTATTTACACATTAATAGCAGCAGTTGAAATTAGATACGATAAAGTAACAACTTAAAGCTTGACTTGTACAGTTAGAAATAATTATGTATTAGCTCACAAATCTAGTCATATTTTTTGCGAGTATTTAAACTTTATTTTTTATGATATAATTGTGTACTGAAATATTTATACTTTATTTTTTATGGTATAGAATGTGTACTATGTACTCAAAGCTTCCTTGAGTACATTGCATAACATAGCACGATGTACTGGTGTGAAACATCACTTTAAAGAAATCAAAACAGCTGAGGTAAATTTACAAGATTAGTCTATTTGTTCTGATATATTTTGGTATCAATCTTTTCTCTAATGTAAGTTTATTTTCTGAGTAGTTGTACCAATGTATTGTCAATTTTTAAATCAGTTGTCGACAAGGTAAAACTATTAAATAAAGCCTGGAGATTGTATTAACATTTTGTAAATAATTATTTTAATTGTGTCTACATTTTTTTTTCAAGAAATCATGTTTACATATATATATGTGAGAATTGACAATGCACAGGTGCAACAATTACTGCTTTCTGTCATCTTTATTTTTTTATTGTAACTGTTTCAAAAAAATTAATTCTCTACCTTTCAAAAGCTACTCTAAAACATCATAATGGTTTATCTATTTTATTATCACATAACATAATAGGATTGAGGTTATTGGCCAAGGAACATGCACGACTTTTTTTTTTAACATCAATCATTTTTTCAGATTAAAAAATATACAGTTCTCGTAAAAAATGTGCACTTATGTGTTTATATTTTTTCTTTCAAATGATAATTTTTTTCCATCGGTTGAAAAAAATGAAAGAAATAGTTGGTTGGATAGAATGTTTGTTTTGCTGTTGTCGTTTGTTTTGTTTTTTTTAATAAAAATTTTAATCTCAGATATTGCCAACTCTGTCACTGTTTTCCTGATTGGTTTTAACAGGTTGTCATGCCTTTAATTAGTGCCAATGATGAATTTTTAAAATCCATTGCTATGCTGACACTAGCGTATATCGTTGAGGAAGAAGAAAATGCTAAACTGATTGACGAGACAGGTAATCATAATTTTTTTATTTTAGAAAGAAATTCAAGAGCTGCTGCTTGTCATTCATTCTGTAAATACTTCAAACCATTAAATTTTTCTGCATAGTGCTATTTTTATTTTAGTTTGACAGCTGCAGTTTTTAAAATTCTCTTTTAACTCTTGAGTATCTAGCCTGTGTGTGATGTCCCTGTAAGGATGAGTTGAAATCTCTTAGATCCTATGAGCCACTAATGGTACGGCTTTTTATGGTGCTCACCATAGCCAATAGTGCAATAATTGAGGAGGCACCACAGGAGATATAGCGGGACTTTAGCCATGACCTGAAATATTCATTGGTCCTCACCAGAGATCGAATTAGGACCCTCAGTTGGACAGTCGAGCGCTTTACCATCTGTCCCATCATTTCAACTGCCTGTAGAACATTTTATTTACTGGTACATGTATTCACTGTGCCATACTTCGCAAGTGTTAATTTCTTAGAAAGTTAATTCATTTACAAAAAACATGAGTAAACATCACAAACATGATTTAAAGTTGTAAAATTTGAATATATTTTTTTAACTTGTATACAAATATTATTTTGCTTTAGAGATTTTGAATTTATTAGTGAAAAGTACAAATGAGCTTATCATTTATTTAGTTTATTAGCTTTGACTTTTTCAAGCGATCAAGCAACAAAGTTAAAAGAATAACACCTTCAACATGTTAATCTGCAGATTCACTTTTATGGTCAGTGTAGCTGATCAGCAGGCTTGGTCTTTTCATCTGTCATGTTGCACAAAGAATTGTTCATTTTTCAGACACTATCAAAAATATAGTCACATGGATTCACAAAGCTTTGGAAAACAAACAGAAGAGACGGTTTCGAGGTTTCACACCATGGGAGCTAACTCAGGGGTTATCAAAACTGGCAGTTAATGATTCCAACAAGTCAAAAGTAAGTCACTGCCAGATACCTTGTTTTATGTAACACCTTCTTATTAAATCAGAATTATATTTTTATGCATTACGGAATTTTTTTTCTGAAAATGTTAATTTTTCTACAAAGAAAAATGGATACAACTAAAAATCAATCCGCAAAATTATTTTTACTAACTACTTCTTTGTGTACAAATTTGTCTTAAAATATTGCAGAAATTAAATTTAGCATTCTTCTTTAACAGATTATTGAAGAAAATGCCTTGGGCGACTTCACTCAGATGCTTCGACACACAGAAGTAAGAGAACAATCCAGCGCTGCAGAATGTTTGTGGACGTTAGCGTTTGACAAGACAGTTCGTCAGACTATCCTGGACTTCCCAGATCTAGTCCCAGCTCTAGAAGACCTGAAAAACTCAGAGAATTCTTTGGTGAAAAACAATGTCCAAGGAGCTCTCTGGATGATCAAGGGAGAGAATGATCCTTCTACAAATGCTGCTCGTACGACTTTTTTTAAATGCTTTCTTATTTTTGGTTGGCTTCATCTGTTTAAGCTTAGAATGGCATGTGCATAATTGCATTGATAAAGTGGCATTTGGGGGTTAATGGGTTTTTATCACCACTCAGATACATTTGTCTACTACATTTCAATGTTTAAACCTCCTTCTCTCTCTCCCCCTCCCCCCACCAGATAAATTTCAGTAAACCTGTAGCTACCTGGATAATTTCCCTCTCAATTTATGTCCCCTTGTTCAAGCTTCATTTCTGCTAGATTCTTATTGAATACTATTTACTTTTAATATCATTAGTTTTAACTCGTATGATAGGAACTAGGCTTCAACGAGCCATATTTTAAAAGTAACAAACAGTGAAGAAATCTCTCCACTTGGTTAACACAGTATATTTGAATTGCTGCGTGTTGCAGAAAAAAAAAAAGGAAAAAATGTAGGTGAATGTGTAGACGCATCTTTTGATACCCACTCTTGTGATTTTTTTTGTCTTTAAAAAACAAAGTAAAATGTAACGCGTTTTTTAATTTTCAAGAATTTGAATTCACATGTTGCAGCTTAACTTGTTATTTTTATCTTTATCATTATTCTGTTGTCTGCAGGTCCTCACTCAGGTAATACTATAAAAAATCACATTTTTATCAGCTACAGCTGGGCAGAGAAAGATATGGTGAAAAAAATCCACAATAGCCTCACGGTGAGTGTTGATGTATCATGTGATAAATAGTATCTTATGTCTGCCATTTGAAAATATATTGTGTCATATGTCTGCCATTTGAAAATATATTATATAGAATCATATGTCTGCCCTTTGAAAATATATTATATAGAATCATATGTCTGCCCTTTGAAAATATACTATATAGAATCATATGTCTGCCCTTTGACCCTTTGAAAATATATTTGCTGGTAGATGTTCAAATTGATCATTCTATTTCTTTTCTTTAACTCTGGTCTTTATAAGTATTTTTTGTTAATATCTCAGCCATAAGTCTGATATGTTTAATAAAATATCACTCATTTTGACATCCGATTCCCAATATTCCATGAACAGACTGAAGGCTACAAGGTTTGGGTAGACTATGAACAAATGGGTGGCTCTACGCTGGAGGCTATGGCTGTAGCCGTGGAAAATGCTGCTGTAGTTTTGATTTGTATGTCTGAGAAATACAAACAAAGTCCAAACTGTAGAACAGGTTAGTGGTTTGTCACTTTTATGTTTGAAATGTAGTCAACTCATATAAATGTAGTCAACTCATATAAATGTAGTCAACTTATATAAATGTAGTCAACTCATATAATTGTAGTCAACTCATAAATGTTTGTTTGGCTCCACCATACCACCACCTCGTTCCGTAAAAAATAATGTAGAACACGCTGAATAAATTTAAACTCATGTGAGTTATTGATGATGATTGTGTTTTATTATTTCAGTTTGAACTGATATCAGCACATTAAAATGGTGCAAAATACACCAAACCCCCCCCCACACACACACACACTCCCTTTTTTTAATCTTGACATTTCCAATGGCCTAGTTACACAAAAAAAAAAAAAAAAAAAAAATTAATTCTCAGAATATTCCAACCCTCTTTTATTTATTTACTTTTCTTATGTTATTTGAAAAAAATGTATCCATGGGCAGTTAATAATGATCGTGTCTTATGAAAGAATCTTTAAAGGACTCGTTAAAATGTAAACAAACCTATCAGCCACTATAAAAGATGGAGCCTCAAACACACCGCAGTAGACCGGCTAGCCATAGTATCTGATGCTTTTGCAAGCACTGCACTTATTGTTTACAGAGGCTGAATACACTTTTCAACTGAGAAAAGACTACATACCTCTCATGATGCAGAAAAAATATCGCCCGGATGGATGGTTGGGAGCTATTCTCGGTGCTAAGCTGTTCTTTGACTTTACAGGCAAATACCCTTATGAAAAACCATTGCAGGTAAGGCTGTCAGTTATATTTCAAAACAATTTTTTTTCTTTTAATCCTTAGTTTGATATTGTGCTTTGGATTTTGTTTTATTGTTTGTTCCCTTTTTTTTTAACTGTGTTGTGTTTATATATTCATCCACCTGAAACTTGAGTCAAAATGGTTTTTATTTATGTTAAAATAAAAAAAAGTAGCTGCAGTTTTTAAGCAGACGGTAAGGACATGAATATAGGTTAATGCATGTTGTTCACTGATTGAGATATGTTTCTTCAACAATGTATGATAAAATCTTTACTGTTTTTTTTTTCAGTTTTTGTGCCTCTAACATACAACCTTGGGTTGCATGGCATTGCCTTAGCTATGTACGTCCTAGTGGTATAGATGAGTGTAGTGAGGGTTATAGGTTAGGGACCTTAATTTATTATGACCTCCATGGTATCTTCACGGTCACTGTAAACATGGTCTGCAAAGAGGACCCTGTTAAACTGTCCCACCTATAGTTAGAGTGTTCAAGAGAACACTTTTTTTTTCATTATTGGGATAGTGGCAGTCCCTTACTTTCTAATATTTGTTCCATCCAATATCTCCCGTTGTGCCTCTATGGCCATCGCACTATTGGATGTGGTGGGGATGAAAGAATGGAACCATAAAAAACATTCGCTTATAATATTCTATAGGATCTAAGAGATTTTGTCTCATCCTTACAGGGACTCCACTTTGCTGCCACTATCGGCTAAGAGTATTTCACCTACAGCATTCTGTTGACATTGCAAAGTTTGCTACGTAGTTTATCGTATGTTCAAATTTAAATTGTTCTTTAAGTCAGTCTTAAGCACACTGAGTGTTTTTTTTTAATGTAGGGTTTGTTGAAAGAACTGCGAGGCAGAGGGAAGACTGCACAGTCACAAGGAAACAAGAAGACAACATCTGTTGGTGAGTGAATTTCATACTGGGAGTCTTTACTTTACCTTTTTTTTTTCCCCAATCTGTAAAATGAATTTCATGAGACAATCATATTTCCAAGCAGTATCAGTAATACATGTGAGATAAACAAAAAATTTTTTGGGCTCAATAATTCTTCAGGTACAAAGAAAATTTATCACAGTGAGCTAGAAGTAGCAAGCACAGTTTTCTAATTATAGTTGCATGGCTTATTCGTCAATTAGTAAACAAATGACCAATAACTAATATTTCATTTTGATAACTACTTAATCCATTTTTCTGAAATCTACAATGTGTTATTCGGAATACTTATTATAGTATTTGTTTCTGAACTTAAAGTAAATTTTATTTCATATTGCAACGGTGGCCAAATGCACTTCATATAGTCACATGCTCCTGTTTGATGATATTTCTGCCATTCCTGATGAACCTTCTTTTTCTATTATTTAGTTACCTTCGTTCACTAAATCTTGATAAATATTCAAATGTTCGACCTGGCTACAGAAAAAAACTAGAATACAACTCTTGTCACCCTCAAGCTGGGTCATTCCAGGCTTATAGCTTACTCACTTGCTTTTTACATGCACTGATTAGGGTGGAAAACCAACTGCAATCACCATGGGGCCCAGATTATGTAGGCCCCAAAGTAGTAGTTTGGGTCGGGGGGGGGGGTGGGGCCCAGTTTAAAGTAATCAACTACAGACACATGGGGCCCAGATTATGTAGGTCCCAGTGTAGGCAGTTAAAGTAATCAACTACAGACACATGGGGCCCAGATTATGTAGGTCCCAGTGTAGTCAGTTAAAGTAATCAACTACAGACACATGGGGGCCTAGATTATGTAGGTCCCAGTGTAGTCAGTTAAAGTAATCAACTACAGACACATGGGGGCCCAGATTATGTAGGTCCCAGTGTAGTCAGTTAAAGTAATCAACTACAGACACATGGGGGCCCAGATTATGTAGGTCCCAGTGTAGTCAGTTAAAGTAATCAACTACAGACACATGGGGCCCAGATTATGTAGGTCCCAGTGTAGTCAGTTAAAGTAATCAACTACAGACACATGGGGCCCAGATTATGTAGGTCCCAGTGTAGTCAGTTAAAGTAATCAACTTCAGACACATGTAGTCAGTTAAAATAATCAACTACAGACACATGGGGGCCCAGATTATGTAGGTCCCAGTGTAGTCAGTTAAAGTAATCAACTTCAGACACGTGTAGTCAGTTAAAGTAATCAACTACAGACACATGGGGGCCCAGATTATGTAGGTCCCAGTGTAGTCAGTTAAAGTAATCAACTACAGACACATGGGGGCCCAGATTATGTAGGTCCCAGTGTAGTCAGTTAAAGTAATCAACTACAGACACATGGGGCCCAGATTATGTAGGTCCCAGTGTAGTCAGTTAAAGTAATCAACTTCAGACACATGTAGTCAGTTAAAGTAATCAACTACAGACACATGGGGGCCCAGATTATGTAGGTCCCAGTGTAGTCAGTTAAAGTAATCAACTTCAGACACGTGTAGTCAGTTAAAGTAATCAACTACAGACACATGGGGGCCCAGATTATGTAGGTCCCAAAGTAATCAACTTTATTTTCATCCCTTAAAGTTGCTGAAGATTTACAGGGACTCCAGAATTCCTGTCTGCAGCCCTGATTTAATGAAAGGCTCACACCAAGACTGATGACAAGTCTCAGTCACACATTTTTGAGATAAAAGGACAAAACATTATACATACCTTTGTTATTACAATACCTTCTGTACCCACAGATGAGACCGATGGCAACATTGAACCCAGCCAAACCAGCGGCAACAGCAGTGCCAGGACAAATGCGGTCAGCAGCCCAACATCCAGTCCGCACAATCAGATCTCTGCAGCATGTGTCACCATGAGCAATGAAAACGTGGAGAACTGGCTGGTCTCTAAAGGCTTGCAGAGGTTCGTGTATGTATATACTAACTCTTGTTTCCCTACCCCCCCTAACATCATGTGTGCTGTGAAAGAAATGTAAATGTGAAAAATCTCAACGGATTGACTATTTATCTGTTACTGTCATTCTGCCCTAACCTTGTTATTCCTGTAGGCTGTAAAGTTATTGTAAATATTTAATTTATTGCTTCATTAAGAACATTTCTTAGAATAATTTAATCTACTGTTATTTCATGACTAAAAAAAACATGTTGGCCCTTATTTTCATTTGGTAGGTGTTGGCCAGTTTTCTAAATTGTTACAACTGGGGATAATTGAATTTGTATAACAACATACCAAGTACATTTATTTTTGTACCATTTTTAGCTCTAGTAAAATCTGGCATAATATACAAAAATTAAACGTGTGATTATAATCTTCCCTTTCTTATCAAGCTTTATATATCCCCCTGTTATGTCAGATACAGATGTTTCTGTGATGTACAGTAAATAAATACACTTGTGAAGGAAACTGACTTTTGCCATTCATTATTACACTTTCATTCAATAATATGTAAAACTCTTTTCATTCAAGTGATAAAAAAAAATTCCTTTTTGCTGTAAGAAAGATTGTGCGAAGTGATAGATTATTGTAGTGTTTCGCAAAGTGTGGCACGCCTACACGAAGAGTTTAGCCTGGGAATGCGCTGCACTGGGCTAAGAACATTGGGTTAAACATGCATGGCTTAAGCAAAGACAATGAAATGAGGGGAAATTATGACTGTAAAAAGAATATATGCAAGTGTTGTTTTTTACTAGGGGTCCTCAGAATTACAAAAATAAAAAAGGAGGTACACAGACATCAAAAGTTTGGGAAACACTGGATAGTTGCTTGCTTAAAAAATGTTCTCGGTAATAGTCAGAATTTTTTTTTCCCCTCAGATTAACAACTGCATTTTCTCAAATAGATGGTCAACTTATCTGGCAATTGAAAGCCATGAGAGAAAGGGTGAGTCTGTAAAATGTTATCTCTGAAATATAATAAAAATGCAGTAATGTTTACTGCATAACATCTCTACTTAATACCTTTTTATGCTACAATATTTTTTTTGTGTGCTAACAAGTCCTTCATTATGTTTTTGTTAACAGGCCCCTGAATACTTCCACAACAGTTTAGAAAGACAATTTGGAATGTCTTTAATTGATATCTTGAGATTCAACTCAGCCTTGGACAGTTTACATTAATGTCAGCCATGTATTGACTGCTTATCATTCAGGAAATGTGTCATTTCATTAGAATCTTCATAATTGCTAATTAAGTATAACGCTTTTGTTAATTGATATAACATCAGGCTTGTCATGAACTGATTTAACATCAGGCTTGTCGTGAATTGATTCAACATCAGTCGTGGCGTGGATTGATTCAACAACAGGCTTGTCATGAATTGATTCACCAGACACTGATTCATTTTTCATGTGAGAATATAAAGAAAATGTACACTGTTTATTCATTAATTTCACAGTTAAAATGGTCAAAGCAATATCACTATTTTATTTTCTTCCAGTCTAATGCTATGAATAATATATTTCTCATTAGCAGTCTTGATGGAAGTCCTACATTTTTAGTAAGATTTCATCAAGGCTATATATTTAGCATTGGGTTTTCGAAGTATGTAAACTAAAAATGGCTTCCATGTCTACACCCTGTATCATTGATTTACCACCAGATATTATTAGCAGGACCCCCCCCCCCCACATGTATATTCAGGGCCTCCCCCCCTCGACTAATTTTTCTGAGAGCCCTCTATATTTTTTTTAAGCCCAGTATTTTACTAACATTGATTCAATAATACCTGAGCTGTTACTAGATCTGACATATAAGTAATAAATTAATTCTACTCTGGGCAAAGGATGACTTTATTTATTGAATGAAGAAAGGTTGTTTTTTTTTTCACTGCACAGCTCAGACCTGGGACCTCATGACGTTTGTCAGTGCTCTTCTGGCCTACTAGTGTCGAATGGAAATCTTTTTTTTACTGAGAATATCTGATCAATACCAGTTATTTAGAAGCATATGTTCCTTTAAATAGTGTTTCTCAAAGAGTTTGGCTGGGGGGGGGGGTACAAGATGCGCTGGGCCGAGAACATTGGGTAAACATGCACGTTTAAAGGGAAAACAATAAAATGAGGACTGTAAAAACCATAGGCAAGATGGTGGGGAGGGGGAGGTTTTATACTAGGGGTACTCAGTATTACAAAAATAAAAAGGGGGGGGGGGGCACACAGACGGCAAAAGTTTGGGAAACACAGCTCTATACCATCAATCAAGATAGTTTCTTCTGATTGATCAGTGTTGAATGGAAATTTTGTTTACTGAGACTATATGAACAATTAAGAAGCAAATTTTCCTTTAAACCATCAATAACGATAAAGTTTCTTCTACTCCCAAAGTATTTCTGTACTTAAAAATCCCATTTGATGATACACTTAACTTTATTTATGTCTGTGTTTATTTGATGGCATCAGAAAGCTGTACATTTTTTTTTTTAACCTGAATTACAGTGTTGAAACATTTTGTCTATGCACATCTGTTATGATATCACTAAGGGTAATAATAGTATTTACTAAATATTCAACGTGTGATGATAAGCCATTTTCACTGTCCTAGAAAACTGCTCTCTCTATATTATATATATATCTCAAAATAAGTGTCTCACTTTTTGTTAACCTGTGATAATTTGACAACTTGTTGGTAAGAGTGAAATTCACTTTTTTTAAATATTCTGTTAATTTAAAAAAAAAAAACGTTTCTTTTTATCTTTATAGATTTAGAAATGAAAACTTGTAGCTCTGGAGTCTTGATATAATCAATGTGATATATATAAATGTATTGTGAATGTTTTTTTTTTCATTTCAACTGAATGTCAATTTCATTTCAACACACCCACTTTTAAAATAACAAGACTTAATTAATGTTTGATCAGAGCTGAAATTTCTTTGTTCATTGCGCATAAACACCATTATCGTCCTTTTAAAGCTAGCTTATGAGCTTTTTTTCCATCGTTATCACCAGAATGAAGATGAGCGGTTTGATGTAAGGCTATCATCATATCATCTGACAAAAAATTATCTTCAATGTGTACAGATTTATTTTAAACAAAGATTAAATTATCGATAGTATTATTATGATAAAATATCACTGTCACAAATGTATAGTGTAATTCATTAACTGAATGTCATATCTCCTGTTGTTGTATGCTGTGGATACTCCATTTTACAAAACTTTGTAACTATTTTGATGTAAGATTAATCTTGTCATTTTTTTTTATCCCATGCCAGTTTATTTTATATTATCTAACTGAACACATCCATTAAGAACAAATTAACCACACTTCTTGTTTGGTAGATATTTTTTTTGAAGCCCGGATTATGGGTTAAAAGTAGGTTAGTAAAATAGTGTAGGTTATGCATAAGTATGGATTGGGGGGGGGGGGGGAGGACTGTGCAGGGGGTTGAGTTAGTTTGCAGGGCCTAAAGCGAGTGTCACAAGTGGGCCAGAGAACAGCAAGAGTATACTATAGGACCTTACATAGGAGGCACTGGGTGAGTTTAGATATTAAAGAATGTTGCGAGAGAGCCTAATGGTTGACTTTGTGCTATTGGTTTATAAAAACCTATTTCTAATGTTCCTAGAGTATCGATTTCAAGATGAATTCTGGTGTCTATAAGCTGTAACCATAGTCCATGACTTACAAGCAAAGAATTGAGCATGGCACCTATGCTTTGTCATTTGAGTCCATAAAAAAAGAAAGAGCTCTTTGTATGTGTCAATCATGACATGGTGGTTGTTTCTTTTTCAATTTTAAAAATAATATTACTGTTAAATTTTGTATCTCAGGCTGATTTTGTAACTTGCTGAGATTTTGCCAATCAGTTGACCTTCTCCTTTCTCTCTTTTCTAATTTCGACTTTCGGAAGTGTCATTTTTAAAGACATTTCAACAGCATATGGAAGGTCATGACGCTGTGTTAAAAGATGGCAACATTCTTTTAACTGGATAATTTCAAGTAATAAATCGAAGAGATCACATTTAAAAAGCTTTAGGGGATTTCCTAAAAACTGTTTCATGTTTTCTAACTACATTTTCAATTGAGCCTCTGATATACTATTTTTATAATAAAATATTTCATTAGTATACTGGTTTAACTGTACCACAACCTCCGATTACATCTTTGACAATTGGACAAAACACATTTTTTTTTACTAATCATTACACCTGTGTGTATCAATTTGCAAGATTTAAATCACGCACTAAGGTATATAATGATGTAAAAATATTTATATTTGATAAGCATAAATTATTTTAAAGACGATACAACATATGTTGTTTCAGTTGTTGTTTTTTTTTTCATTGTATAAGTTTATATATATACATGTATCTGTTTTTAACTTGTATATTTTTTAGAATGATCACTTGAATTACAGAGATTGTTTGTGAGCATTCATCTGTAAAATGGTCATATTTTATTATCTGTATCTTTCACTTCTTCTCTGTTATTTCGATTATAGTTTACACACAGTGTATGTATTCCAAGATGTTTTAAACTGATGCTTAGAAAATTTTAATGAGCAAGACGATTCCTTTTCATCTATCTCCTCTTTTTTGTTTGTTCTCATTTCATTTAATCTATTATAAAATTCATTTTTTAGTTTTATTTGATATTAATTTTTTTATTGGAAAACAGAAATGATCAAAGACAAAATGTTTTTAAAGAAAAATCCAAATCAATTAAAAAATTAGCATGAGTGTTGTTCACATTTATGTACAGAGTAACTTTTACAGGAATGAGCTCTGCCATTTGAATTTAATGTAATGAAAGCTCTTTTTTTATAAATTAAAATGTGATTATTGCTTTTTTGCAAACCATTATCTTTTTTTTTTTGTGATAAAATTGATATTTTTTTTCTTTTTATACACAAGAAATACACGCACTCAAATATTTTTGTTATTTATTCCGTGTGATGAGATTATTTCAAATTAACAGTATTTTAGCCTCACTATTTTTGGTATTTATTTTTTTCTTGCTTTACTAATTTTTATTAATTTTTGTGCACAATATTTATTTCATATAGTATTCTTTTCTGGCGTTATTTCATTGACGTTTTAATTTTCCTAATGACTGGGTCTTTTAACTGTTAATTTTTTATACTTATGATTTAATAATTATAATAGTGAATCGGTTTTTTCCTGATAAATTAATGAAACAATGTCCATAGTAAGTCACAAGGAACAAACGAATGATTGATCTGTATTGACATCTAATAAACAATAAGACAGTCTCAGGCTTGCTAATAGAACAAAATAATATTTGAATAACTAATGTTATTTGGTATTGATATACAGCTTGATATTTATTTGTACACTTTTTTCCATTGATTATTTATTTTAATTTTCAAAAAAATGTAATTTTTTTTTAATGAAATGGCACTTTTTTCTCGGCAAATGCAAAAATAGCTTAAAAAGAAAAATATGTTTTTAACAGCTTTGATAATATCCGTTTCTTAGATCACGTCAGACAAGCTATTTTATCACATTTTTTTTTAAAATTACCGTCATTTCAAAACATTGTCTCTGCATCTTATATGTTATTTATTTATCTCCTGAAATTATTATATATTACTTGTTTGTGTGAAAAATTAGCAGAAATTACAATTCTCTTTGTACACCACTTGTATATTTTGAATGTTAAATATGATGAAACAAAAATATTTTTGTCAAATGGATGTACTTTAGATTTTTAAAAAAAATTTCTTATTATCTCTCATTAACTGCATCCAGGTTTTAATAATTTATATATTAAACTAAAGATAATTAAATGTCAATATTAAGTTCACCATCAAAATATTTGTTATTGTCATGAAAAGGTTGTTTTTTTTTTGGATAGGCCATTAGTTAACACAATTAGAAATGGTTCAACACATGTCAAGTTCTGCAAGGAAGTATGTGAATGAGAAAGGAGTGTTTTTAATCAATTTTGAAAGAACAGATTAAAAGTTTCGGAATATTTGTTGAATAATTTATTTCTCTCTGAAACTGGATGTGTATGTGTGTGTTTATTAATAGAACATATCAAACTAAAACATAAGTTGTACAAACTTCCATGAGTTTATATATGAACTTTTGTTTGTCTCTATTTTTATTCCATCTTTCATCATTAATAAAAAAAAAATGTGTCTTTTTATTTTTTGTTTTTGTTTTGTCTTGATTCGTAGCCAATTATTTGAAAATGTTTTTAAAAATGAAAAAAAAATCTGCAACAACAGACAATTTTAAAAAGTTTTATAATAAATAGCTGAACATTTTCTGTCATCATCTGTTCTGATCCTGGTCATGCACTTAGGGTTAGGTCACGTGACTATCTAGGGAGTCTATATTTTAAGCCTCCGGTTACTCGGGGCTCTTGGGTTGTGAGCCGGAACCATGGGCGCAACCGATGTACGGGTGGTGCGGGTCCGGACCCTACCAAAAATCAAGCCACTGGTTTTCGACCCTACCAAAATTTAGGGGGCAGACATACCAATTTTCATCTTCCCTAATGTTTTGGACCCTACCAACTACAACATACTGGTTGCGCCCCTGGCCGGAACAATGAATCATGTGACCACCCCCACTCCCGAGACTTCAGTCACCTGTGGACCTCCTCGGCCATAGCAGTCTCTGCCTTGGTAAGGTACAACAAAAAGTACAAATATAGAATACAGACGTTATCCTTCACTGACTGACCGGAATCCTAGGCCATTGTTCATCCATTAGTTTTCGCTGCTAAGGATAACTTGTATAAACAACGATTAAGAGTTGGCATCTTCTGGAATACAGTGTCATCGGCGTTGGGTACTTTCCTACCATTGACTTCATGCAATAAATAATGTTAACTCTTAAACTAAAATAAATTCACTAAAATAACTTCAAAGAGTAAAATTTCCCTTTACCCTAAAGGACCATTGGGGAAGATGAAGTGTATAATTGATCTGTTTTTCTTATAAAAAGGATTGTGTAGTTGGCACAACCTTCACTTTCCCAACTAAAGCCAGGTATCCATTTAAAGCTGGGTAGACTTGAGGGAGCTTTTAGCCAACTTTCACCGGTCCCTCTTAAAAAGTATCATTTTATTGGCTACAGTATGAAACAAGGGACATTTTAATTTTAAAAGCCTTTCATTTTGACCCAACCAGCGTATGCTTATGAATCGAATCATTTCTTTAAAAAAATTAAAGTACAAAAATTATTTGCGAAGTACTAGTGGCTCCGGGAGCGGATTCTGAAATCTGCGCCCCCATTCCTTTGGCAAAGAGTACTTCAGGTCGCTCTTTCCTCATTTACGAAACAGAGGTATGTATATATATATATATAGGCCTATGTATGTGTGTGTGTAAATTTCAGAAATCACTCACAAGTCACGTGAGTTCAATAATCAATCAAATACACTAATTTATTTAAGCCTCCTACAAATCTAATGAACATTTAAACAACAAACTAATAAAATCCATGGAATACATGCGAGTTAAACATGCTAAATATGTCATACTAACGAACTCGCCATTCTAAAATTTCCTAACCTTCCCTCCGGTTACTAAATCTATCTCTGACTGCCTGCAACGTCTATTGAGAAGGACAAACTTCATCCATGGTTGGACACTTCGCCGTATGCGGTAGACCAGTGGTTCCCGGGCCGCGGACCGACACCTGTCCGTGGAACGAATGTTACTGGGCCGCCCAAGAAACATTTAATAATTTCCTTTTTATTTATTTCTCTCGTGATTGTGCGACTTTCCATGGTCGAGAAATAATCAACGCCTCCCCCCCACCCTCCTCCAGTGGGCCGCGGTGAAATTACCAAACGCTGAACCGGTCCGTGGCAAGAAAAAGGTTGGGGACCATTGCGGTAGACATCGTTGAGCTTTGTCTTGAGTCGATATAGTCCTTCCCATTTCTGTTGGAGTTTTAGAGATCTCCTCTTTCGTCTAAGTGGATTATATAACCACACAAGGTCACTCTCCCTGAAAACAGATGAGTTTGTTCGTCTGTCATATCAGATCTCATTGCGTCGCTGGCCATTCGAATCTTCTTCCGCACTGTGTAATTAATTAGCTCTAGTCAAGACCTTAGATAATCACCGTATTCAGTCTTTGTAGTTGGGATGTCAAAACAGAAGTTCGAAGTGTAATCGAAGCTTCCAATCGAACCACAGCATTAATGGCGTATGACCAATCGTTGCATGAGTTTATCCTATATTTGCCATTAGGAACAGGGGAATGTATGTGTCCCAGTCGTCATTGGGGCTGTCTGCCATTTTTGAAGGATGCTGTATCAACGTGCGGTTGCATCGTTCAAAGTTTTAGTGAAACATAGGGCCTACATGTCTAATGAGTGAAAACCATTAAATTGTGTCTAAATAGCAGTTACAATAAACACATACACACACACACACAAAAAAAGAAAGAAAGAAACCAAGCGGACACTCAATATTTATTTCAACATTCATTTGTTGTGTTAAAGATGTACGGAAGAGTGTTAAGCCATAATGCTTCAATATTTAAATGTAAAACATTTCACTGCGTAGTTTCATATTTGTGGCCAGGAGAATGTAAAGAATGTAACAATTGTGTTAGTCTGCTCAATGTCGGATGTGGTTAGTCCGCAGGGGAGGGGCTTACACATTTTTTAATAGTCTTGTGAAAAACGTCTTGTGACACTAAAACTTTTGAGGGGACGGTAAAGCGCTCGACTATCGACCTGAAGGTCGCTGGTTCGATCTTTGATGAGGACCTGTTGATTTTCAGGTCATGGTTAAAGTCTCTCTTTGAGTCTCCATGGCCAGTGGAGATGAAAGAATAATGGCATCTTAAAAACCGTCCCATTGGTGGTTTAAAGGATCAGAGAGATTTCATCTTAGCCTTACATGGACTTCACACACAAACTGAAACTTTAAAAAAAATGGAGATATAAAATATAAATTAAACTCTGAATAACAACTTTCTTATTAAAATTGTACTTTACTTCTTAAAATATTGATAGGTGATCGGATATATTATTAACGGCCGTAAGAGACTTTTTTGAACACCAAATTTCATGCATTATTTTTTTTTTTTAGGATTTTGCGGGAGTGCCCACAAATATGTTAGCGACGCCACTGAGTGACATTATGGATAACCGCCCTTATGTAACATATACTGATTGAACGCCACTGAGTGCATGGACTAGTCCCTATGATGTAGAATCTTTATGAAAATATTGAAGAAGTTTTTATTTGTGGTGACGTAGATCAACAGACTGGCAGAGGCGTTGATAACGTACATGAAGTAACTCAAATGTTTCCTCAGTAACTGGTGAATGACCGTTTCGTTAGGAATGACGTACACAAGGACACAGTTGGCCACGTGGGTCATTGAAAACACCAGACAGGTGGTCAGCAAAGTCCGAGTAGTTTTAGAGGGAGTCTTTTTTTTCTCCTCCGACGCGGTCAGTTTTCGCCTCTCTCTTGTCGCTATTTTTATTTTAATCATCAGAGCGAAGCTGCCCAGACAAACGAAGAAAAACGGAAACCACAGGGCGAAACCCTCGACCACACAGTAATAAAACATCTCGATAAAGTACTGATTGTTAGTAAACAGATCTCCCCAGACAACCACAACCCATTGTTGACCCTCTTGTAATCTCATCCCGACAAAGGAGTCAAGACAGTGCAAGAAAAGATTCCATGGCAACCAGAATGCGTAAGAAAATAAAACACTAATAAAAGCATTTCTGACTGTGACGATGGATTTGAAGTTCATGGGTTTGAAAATCGCTAATAGTCTTTCCACCGTGATAAACACTGATATGGATGTGCTGGCGTAGCGACCCCAGTGCCCCACGAAAGAGAAAAATTCCCCGGAAACAATTAGGAAATAGTTCAGTGTGTCTGAATACTGGAAACCACAGAGACCTGGGTATGCTTTGTCAGGACCGAAGTTCATGATGGCGGCGGCGTAATTCATTGTTATCATCAGGCACATGTTATCAGCTACGACCATGCCCAGGAGAAGGACGTTGGAGGGTTTATGGAGCCCGCTGCGTCGAAGTATCGCCAGGCTGACGATGTTGGAGACGAACCCGATGACTCAGAGGATGGGGTTCACGTAGCCAACCATGTAGTACACCAGAAGGTACTCACTTACGACCGAGTCCACAATTTGTGGACACAGGAAGAACGTAAGTCCCTCTGGAGATGTGGCTGAAACAAAGGCTGCTAATTTCGAGCTTATTGAATAGACGCTTTCAGTTGTATTTTCCATGTATTCTAATGCCATCACACACACACACACACGCACACACACAAAATGTGTTTCTCGAGTGTCTATTAGTTATGGATGCATGTGTCTGCTCTCTGTGAGACAACAAAATAACTTTCCAATTTTCATACAGACAGTGTTTCTGTGAAACATTCCACTGCAGTTTATTATTCAGTATTATGCTCGTACATCGATATAATCAACTGGCTTTCTCTTGTAAAATAAGCAAATCCACTTTTATTAACAGCCAATCTTTCTGTTCATTGCTAACCAATATATCACACAATCTCTCTTAGGACATAATGTCATTGGTTGTTTATTTTTTTAAAAATTACAACAAGATTCAGTTCTATAAGTTCGCTTGTGTATATATTCAATCATCTTCATAAATTATCTGATTAGCTTTACCTTCAAAAATATCAAAGCTATTGTAATTATTTTCATAAACTGCAGACTAGAAATGAATCTACAACTATTAAACATTTTTGATAAGGAAAATTGATCAAGATAGACTATCGACTAGGGGATCCCATATGTGATATGAGAATCATCAATGCATCACTATTGTTTACAAAATCTTTATAAATTTACTTTGCTGCGGCTATTCATATATTTCACTAAATAAAAAAACAAAACAAAACATCGGTTCTCATTGACCTGTTGCCTGGCAACCACTGGCGTAAAGGAATTCGGTGTGTACGATTGCTGCCTAACGGGAGGAGGTAAGACAGCAAGCATGTCACATTTTATTACAATTTAACTTACTAATTTATTACATCAAAGAGTGGGGGGTAGCATCTTTTAGAAGTGATATAAAGAAACCCTACATCTATTTTTTTTTCATATTTATTGTTACCCAAAAGTGTAAGTTGTTTCGATTTAGTCTCAAGGTGGAGTTTTTATTTTAGTTTACTAGTAGACTGAC
Organism: Bulinus truncatus; assembly: GCA_021962125.1. Lineage (NCBI taxonomy): Eukaryota > Metazoa > Mollusca > Gastropoda > Planorbidae > Bulinus > Bulinus truncatus. Next base: position 5,150,295 of record JAGDYQ010000047.1, on the reverse strand, counting down.
TATACGTCGGCCTATACCAATACACATCCTAGCAGTGGAAAGTTCCGAAAGAAAAGAAACTGAACATTGTACCAATTATAAGTTCCACGGGAAACATAATTTTCATCAAAAAGTTCAAGGTAATATTTCTCAGAGCTGAAGCTTTTAACAATTATGTGTAATCCAAGACCAATGCAATACAACTCCGCCTCATCCCGGTTAATTCCATTCCCCAAGTGAATGTTTACTTTTTTTACATTCTGAAACTCACATTACTTTTTAGAGCATTTTCGAAAAAAAAATGCTCTATTGTCCCCGTTTTGTCTGTCTGTCCGTCCGTCCGTCATCACCCTAGATCTCAACAACCATAAGTCCTAGACCCATGATGTATATATCATTTTGTAGGTCTTGGCCTGCCAAGAAATGACTTTTTTCCATTTTTTTCCATCTGACCTCTCAGGGCCGTAAAAGGGACCTTAGTACCGTTTTTTACTATATAAGCTATATTAATAAAGGAGCGCTATATCTCAGCAACTATAAGTCCTAGATCCATGATGTATATATCATTTTGTAGGTCTTGGCCTACCATGTGTACATCAAAAGTTCAGTTCGCGATAGGACCTCTTAGGGCCGGGCTTCAGAGCTCCTAAGGGGCTTATATATTATATATACACCTTGTACGTTCAATAACCCATTCATTTGGTGCGAAATACTGCAGCATGTAGTTTCACCAAGATTTATTAAGAAACTCATCAAATGAAATAGTAAGCTTGTGTTCTGAGTTTAATTGAAAGTATCAGAGCTATGCAACAATTGACGGAGTTTTCGGACGATTAAATGACTATAATTTCGAATGTTTTCAATTATGAGTCCTATTTCAGTAACCACAAACCACTTGTAGTTAGATTTAAGAGAAAATACTTTTTTTTCAAATATAAAGAAACGTCTTTATAATATTTTTTTTACAGATATATGCATTACACAATTGAATTTATAAACATTTCCAAAATTTACAAATATTTACTGAAAGCTAACAAACGTACTGATACATAACATGAAAATGCGCTAACACGTCCTGTGTCCAGAATGGAACAGGCTTAATTGCTTGTTTTTTTTAAAGAGATCCATAACCTAATTATTTAAATTACATATAAATTTATCATTGATTGGAATATGATAGTGCATTTTGCATCTCATTTTCGCCCTTTATTTTTTATCGAAAGACGAGTAAGTAAATGCCAAGCGATTATTTTTAGCTTGCCCGAAGTTAACTTGAAAGATGACTTGCCCTCTAACCAGATTTACCAGATAGTCTTGCAGCTGGAATTTAAGATCATTATATAAATACAATTATCCGGGAAAATAATATTATTGATCAGTAGGCCTTTGTGGGTTTTTTAACCAGGACATTTTAACAATTATACTAGAATTCGTGTGTGTGAGAGAGTGTGTGTGTGAACATCTTAAAACTCTTAATTCAAGTTACGATACTTCTAATCAAGTTAAACAAAGGTAGTTGACAGAACATTTTTTTCCTACAACGTAACTTTTAGGTGACAGTGATTTTAAAACATTTTTACTCTTTAAAGAAATCGATTCCAGCATTATAATGTTGAGTATTGATAGCGATTTATTGTCTATTATCTCATATACTAATAATAGTAATCGAGAATTTCGTGTAAGCTACAGGGAAATAATGTGAATTAATCCGCTGACATTGCTTAAGTCAGTAAAAATGTACTTTATATTGTATGAATATGAAAGAGCAGAAAACGATTACACCTGAAATTGGCAACATGATGTTGAAGAGGTCTAATAGTGATAAAGAAAAAGTAAAAAAAAAATGTGACCATAAATATCTAGGATCTATGTATCTATGTATTTCTCTATGTATCTATGTATCTATCTATCTATCTATCTATCTATCTATCTATCTATCTATCTATCTATCTATCTATCTATCTATCTATCTATCTATCTATCTATCTATCTATCTATCTATCTATCTATCTATCTGTCCAGTGCTTTGTTTGTAAAAAAAAATAGGTGCCAATTTTTAGTGATGGATTGCCAGACTTTTAATTACCAGTTCGCACCTCGATGCATGCTAAATTACAACTGCAAAGATACTAGTTTAAAATAATTCAATTTCGACAAATTAATAATAATAAACGTTAAAATAAACAAAAGTAATAATTTTATACTCACATTGAAAAAGGTGCCAATACGTACAAAAAAGCACTGTATCTATCTATCTATCTATCTATCTATCTATCTATCTATCTATCTATCTATCTATCTATCTATCTATCTATCTATCTATCTATCTATCTATCTATCTATCTATCTATCTATCTATCTATCTATATCTATCTATCTATCTATCTATCTATCTATCTATCTATCTATCTGTCTGTCTGTCTGTCTGTCTGTCTGTCTGTCTGTCTGTCTGAATGCTGAGTGTCAGCCTTAGAAGGTGGCAAGTGGATTGACCGTCTCAGGCCCCAAAATTTAAAAGTGGAATGTACCTGGATATTTCTTTATCACCTGAATGTAACAACACTAAATCTTTGTTCCAGAAGTAAACCATTGTCAACAGGTTAATTAAGCAGGGGAAAATGTAGATCATTTGTGTTGTAATCAGGGTGATTGACATTTCAGTTCCCATGTACAACCTCTCTTAAAAGGAAGCAAGCCTCATATATTTTATAGAATAAACATAAGGGACAGGACGTTAGGCTTCGTTTTACAACTAGCGTTGACGTTAGAGAAGTATAAATATATAACAAATATCAGATACATTTTATTGATTACATTTCCTGTTCTGCGTTGTCATAGGCCCGCACGTCTCCACTCTTTTGGCAATCGATTTCGGTAGTGGGCCTACCCATGACCAGAGGCGCAATTAGACCAAACTTTCAGGGGGGGGGGGGCAAAAAAATCACTTGTATTAAAAAATCACATTATTTATATATTTGTATTTTATTTTAAACAAATTTTGGTCTAATCTTTTAATTTTTTTTATTTGAAGGGGGCGAATGCCCCCAATGCCCCCCCCCCAGTTGCGCCTCTGCCCATGACGGCGATGTGGGCCTCGGCCTACCCATGACAGTAGAATGGACCTAGGCCTACCCTTGACTTCGATCCCTAATTCAAGGATCTTTAAAGGGGCTGTCCATTATTTATGTCAACAAATTTTTGGCGATTTCTACCTCCCCCTTGTCAACAACTTGTCAAACTTCCAGAGACACCCCCTATAAAATTACGTCAACATTTGATTACCCCCCCCCCCCCTCATAAAATAACAATAAAAGGGGAAAAAGCAATATTTTAAATAGACTAGAAACCTAAAAGATATTCACAATTTGGTAGCAAAGCAAAAAGGACCTGTAGATGTGGAGTCTCTTTTGTCTGTTTTTAGTGACTGCAATGGTTAGTTTAGTTGGTAATTTTTATACATTGGCACTGTTCGTTATTATTGGTTGTTAGCGTATTATATTTTTATCTTGGTGAATGTAGAGCACAATATCTATTACTCAAATGATTTTACCATTTCTTAAAAGTGTGTCACACTCCCACTACCCCTCATAAGTGAACGAGTTCCTAAAAATATATTGTTCTGCAACATGTTTTGAGGTTTTTTTTCTAGATAAACGCAAAATCAAAACCACTTATTTAATTGTTTTTTTACAACTACAACTACAACAAAAAGTGAATAAAAGTAAAATGTTTAGAAAAAAAGTTTAATAAACTTTTAACTTATGATCATATTTCCAATTTATAACTACAAAGGCTTACTCTGAACAGAAAAGAGATTATATGGTTTACAAAAACGTATACACATTACACCTATAAATTATGAACATATTTCAAATTAATATGACACTTTATAAAGACTATTTAATTATTTACAAAGACTTGTTTTAACTTCAAGTAGAAACGAGATTAAAAAGTTAAACTATAAATACAGTTTTAATTTATTAACATAATTTTTTACAAACATATCCAAATCTTATAATCTCCCATGGAGATGTCAAATGTTCCTAAATTATTATTATTGGCATATGTTCTGGGTGAATAATTTCTTGTGGAACCGAAACATCAGACTAAATTTTCTTCATCTAGCTATTCTGCACTTACTGTCACCCATGAGCAATAATTGCCATGAGCTCTTTTTTGTCTTTTGACAGCCACTCGCATTGGACGAATTCTTTGCATGTAGTATTTGACTGGGCCCAGGCATACATTGTTGGTGCTGTTGAACATGATTCTTTAACATGGCTTGCGAAGCAACTGAATAGATGGACAATATATATCAAATGGAAGAATTTTGAATGCTTTTGCCGATCGAGGTAGAATGATTTCAACTTTCCCAGACTGATAGATGAAAAAGAGATGGAAATCTGTGTGAGTTTGTATCAGATACATCTGGTAAGGCCCTCATTAGTTTGGCGGACTGGAATTGGTGGAGGGATAAATCTATCAGCAATAATATGAAAGTACGAGCTTCTTATCGGTTGTCAACAAGCTAAATCACAACATTTGACAATTTGTTGAAAGTACTGACTTTTTCTTACATGGTTTTTGGCACTAAACACTCCGCCGCTGTTGGAAAATTGTTTATGCTTACTTGCTTTCATATTTCTGTCAATGTTTTGCCATCATATTTGAAGTATAATTTTTCCAACTCTTCATCAATTTTTCAACCTTGTGTGCCAAGGTGGCTTCCAAAATGTTTATGTAGATACAGTAGGTGTTTTTTTTTAGAGCTTTTTCGAAAAAAAATGCTCTATTGTCCCCGTTTTGTCTGTCTGTCTGTCATCACCCTAGATCTCAACAACCATAAATCCTAGACCCATGATGTATATATCATTTTGTAGGTCTTGGCCTGCCATGTGTGCAGCAAAAGTTCATTTCGCGATCTGACCTCTGAGGGCCGTAAAAGGGAGCTTAGTACCGTTTTTTACTATATAAGCTATATTAATAAAGGAGCGCCTATATCTCAGCAACTGTAAGTCCTAGATCCATGATGTATATATCATTTTGTAGGTCTTGGCCTACCATGTGTACATCAAAAGTTCATTTCGCGATAGGACCTCTGAGGGCCGGACTTCAAGGCTCCTAAGGGGCTTATATATTATATATACACTTTGTACGTTCAATAACCCATTCATTTGGTGCGAAATACTGCAGCACGTAGTTTCACCAAGATTTATTAAGAAACTCATCAAATGAAATAGTAAGCTTGTGTTCTGAGTTTAATTGAAAGTATCAGAGCTATGCAACAATTGACGGAGTTTTCGGACGATTAAATGACTATAATTTCGAATGTTTTAAATTATGAGTCCTATTTCAGTAACCACAAACCACTTGTAGTTAGATTTAAGAGACAATAATTTTTTTTCAAATATAAAGAAACGTCTTTATAATATTTTTTTTACAGATATATGCATTACACAATTGAATTTATAAACATTTACAAAATTTACAAATATTTACTGACAGCTAACAAACGTACTGATACATAACACGAAAATGCGCTAACACGTCCTGTGTCCAGAATGGAACAGGCTTAATTGCTTGTTTATTTTAAATTCAATCCTGCAGTCAAAATTGTCTGCCAATAAATAACTTATGATGAAATTGATCAGAAGCAGCTTATTACAGCAGTTCTCAACCTTTTTGTGAAAAATCTCTAAGATGCATTAATAGCAATACAGGTAGTCCATCCCTACCCCCCCCCCCCATTTTGGCCAATCCCCCATGGCATTAAGTAATATGAGAACAATTTACTTTGCAATTTTTGGTAACAAGCCTTAGACCCACAGTAAGAGTCATACGGGCCTGTTGACACGAATTGTATATGTCATACTTAGTTACTTTTTGGTACCCCATCTAGAACAATAAGTTACACAATATCAGACCGCTTTGGGGGTTCGAAGGTGCAGTTTTCATATCACTCTGTCCAAAAGTTAAATTGTTCAGAGTTTTGTGCAAATTTTGACAATTATTTTATGCTGCTTATTTTCCATTTAAATTTGTGTATGTAATAACTTGGTGTGTTTACAATATACGTTATGTCTATGTTTACAATATATATTATGTCTCTCAACACCTGTCTTATGACTAAAGGAAAAACTGAAAAAATCAATATAAAAAAAAAAAAATAAATCATTGAGATGATAATGTATTTATAACCAATGTTATTCTTTTTTAAATAACTACCAACACTTTAACTGTTTCTCACGGCAGCAATATTTACTAGTGGGATGTCAAGATAAAGATTCCTTGGTAAGTGAAAATTAATTTCTTAAGTTGATATAGTTTTTGGACTCATATTGTTTCAATTAATGATATATAAAATTATGAAGACGTGTGTATGTTAGAGTAATTCTCAAAGCAACACATCATCTCTTTTAAATGAATTGCCTTTTTTTTCCCATAGAGAAGATTAAATTATAAAGCTGCAAGTGAGCTCCAAGCTCAAGTTTAAAAAAGGCACCAGTAATCTAAAACAAAAAACTATCCGATGTAAATATAAAAATATAAATATGTTGGAGAAAAAAAAAAAGAAAACAAGTTTATAAAGAAATGTTGCACATTTTTGGAGGGAGGGGAGGTGTCAAGGAGTTAAGGTTGAATTAAATATACATTGTTTCATAAGTAAGAGTCTCAAAACTGCACAGCTGATTCATTGGCACATTTTTGTACAAAGACATTAAAGTAGCAAACATGTTAAATGATAAAGGCACATCTTCAAAGTCAAGTAAAACACGACTTGCTAGTCTGAGATCAAAAGAGTAACTGCCTCTATCCCCAAGGCTTGTCTCTAAGCAACTCACAAATGACGTCTAACTAGAAATAACTACTTCACATAACAACATAAAAATTCATACTCTCTAAATTCACTTAAAAAAGTGTGATTAACACACATGCACAAACTAAATCAAACAATGTATATTTAATTCAACCTTAACTCCTTGACAGTTATATTCAATGCTCTTTTGATATTATTTAAAATGATAACATGAATGTTTTTTTTCACATTTATTAAATGATAACATAGTAAAAAGCATGTAAACAATTCACATCAAAAAGCCAAAAGCATTCACACTCAGGATATTTAAGTTCTAGTCTTGCTGCACAAAAGGATTGGCAATAGACTCCATGCCATCGGCTGGACAAATCAACACAACTGATGTTCCTCTACATACAACCAGACCTAGTGACCGGGTGTCTTCTGTCAATTTAAATGGATCATCTGGATCTGAAAACACACAAGAGTTTTATTTAACTAATTGCAAAGAAGACCAAAATATAAAAAAAGAATTTTCAACATTAAAAAAGTTTTCAGTTTGTCCTGATTCATAAATTAAAATTAAAAAAAAAATATTGGAAAAGTGAGACAATATTTATCAATTCCAACTGCTAAATAAGGTTGAATGCATCTCCAAATCGATGAGCTCTTAAAACCCCAATTAATGTGTTAAATAGAACTAATTACTATTAACTCATTCAGCCCCCGAAATGTTTTTACTGTCTGAATGGGTTTATCCCCTGATTCTACTAACAGATGTTTTAGAAAATGTGTTATATCATGATTATTTTTAAACTGATCACAAAGTATTATATACCAAATGAAAGAGTATTGAATGTTCTAGGATTTAAAACAAACTAGGTTTATATTTAAATGTATTATTGTTATAGTTTTTTAATTATATTTTAGCACAAATATTTATTTCTGTATAAATACAAAAGGACTAATTCTTTACTAGAACTACAAGAGAAAATATTTCATAAATTTTTACTAACACAAAAATAAAACAAATCTATATCCAATGCTTAATAAAATAAATTTGAAGTAATTCCATCAACATTTGAATGAACTGTGAATTTTTAAAAGTCATCACTGGAAAAAAAATTTCAACCTAGGACTAGGACCAGAATGATGTTGAACAAAAAGAACTACGTAAATTGTTTCTATACAATAGTTATGTTATATTTCTGCTACCATCTCAGTCTATTGTTCCTGATGATCCGTAATCAATTGTATCCTAATTGTTTTATAAATACTGAACCCCCCCCCTTCTTGGGGTGTGACCATATACGGGTTTTGGGTTTTTGGGTATACAAATGGTGGGCTCAGCATCCTCGCTTCTTTCACAATGAATTTTTTTATGTGAAATATTATTTGAACTAAAGAAAAAAGCTTCAATCTTTAATAATGGATCAATCTGAATAAAAACATAGCTGGTTTTACTGTGTATCTTTAATCAGTAGTGTTATGCTGATCATAAACTTAGTAAACAATGTAATGAATCCATATGAATAAAAACTAAATACAGCGCAAATTAAATAAATCAGAAATGGTAGTTTCACATTTAAAAATCATTACTTAGCAAATGTATTCAGAAATTTAATTTATTTTATTAATTATATCACCAGACGCTGACAGCAGTCAGTGGGTTGAACTGAATGCAACATTGTTCGTTGCCAGTGGAAAAAAATCCCTAGATCTCCTAACATCTCACAAATGTACTAATAAAATAAAGACAAAAGCTTTCCAGACATACCTCTAAGATATTCTGTTGTTCCATCTAACACAAGATTCAACAATTGATCAAAACCTTTCAATATACCGCTGGCTAGTTTCAAAAGAAAAAGAAACATAAGTATATTCCAGGGGCCATCAAGTTTGCATACAAATAAAAACACAAAGTGATATTTAAAATTAAAAATTCTTATTTTTCTTTCGAACAAAAAGTACTTTTTTTTATTACCTTCCCTTCCTCCGCTAAATTTAACTCGGATAGGTTTGTCTAAATATTTCTTGAGGTCAAGTATGCTTTCTTTTTTCTTCTTCTCTCGGTCTTTGTCTGCATCAAGTCTTTTGTCTCCACCAGCCTGTGGCTTTGATTTAGGAGAAAAAAATGAAAAATTTAAGAATTTAGTATCTGTAATAATTTTGCGTTATTCCGTTTTATGGTTATTACAATTTCTAAATTTTTTTTTTAAATAGTAGTCCTTTAGCAGCTTTTAATTCAACCAAGTCAATGAAAGATTTTTAGGGTGGTCTTAAATTTTTTTAATATATTTCTGAGACAATTTTACATAGGATTCAATGAGAGTTTTTTCTTTTCTAGACATTTATCCAACTTTGCTTATAGTTTCATCAGTTTTGTTTATAATTGCATCAGTTAAGTGCATTTAAAACAAAAAAATTAAATGCATTTATTTCAAAGAAAAGTGTCCAGGCCAGAGGACACCCCAAATTGTATGTTACATGTTAGAGACTGTTTAGGTCGCCAGATGTTAACCTATAAAAAAAAAAGTTTTTTAAACCAGAAAAATCCTATTCACATTCTGGATAATGGACAAATTTTATGAAATAACCAACATTTTCTAATAAAATAAAAAAGTAGTGTACATAATCTATAAAAATTCCACAATTCACCCCTCTTTAATATGCAATACAATTTAGTGTTATAAAATTAATTCTTGGACAATAAATTTCATGAATGTAATTGTAATTTTTTCCAAGAATATTATGGAATGTGAACAGCAGTACCCTTATTAAGCATTTGGTGAGTGAATTAAATACTAGGCTACTAGATTGTCTAGATTAGTATAGAAAGATGACAGTCATAGTTTCGCATAACACCTGTGAAGAAAAAACTAAGATAAAAGAAAGAGGATAAATAAAAGAGCCAGTTATTGTAAGTAAAGAGAGTTGGTATGACATGTCTTATAACTAAATGCGAAATAAGACATATATAAGACTCAATAAAATAACGGACTTGCTATGGTTCCGACAAAAGGCATGCGCTCTAGACAGACTCCGTTTGGGGGTCCTATTGCTCCTAGCCCTATCCCTAATCTTAACCCCCTATCCCTAATCCTATTCCTAACCCCGAAAACAAAAGTTATCAATAAAATGCAGTCAGTCTGCCGCGCATGCGCACATCTATTTTCGGTACCCGGAATAAAAAAATACGGAGTCCTTTTGTCGGAACCGTAGCCACTCCGATACAACTGATTCTATGAAATGATCCATGATTTGAAAATCAATATGAATTTACTTAGATTTAAGATCATTAGGTAGCTTACAGACATAAGCCAACTTTCCTAAGATAAAGTTTGACGGGAGATATTTTGGAGCACCTTGTTGATAACTTTAAGACTTTGACACAAAAACATCAAAACGACCGAGGCAGTTTTGTAATGGAATCAACTATTCATGATCAGGGTTGTTAACAATACTCTTAAATTGTATCGTCAATACCGATACCAATACTTCATGAAAATAGTATCGTCAATACCAATACAAATACTCAATTAAAAATGTATTGCCAAAATCGATACCAATACAATACCAATACTTTTGAGAACAACAAAATATTTTTTTTAATATAATGAGTGCAAGTTTTTCAAGTTTAAAAAAAAGTTAACACAATAAAATACAAAGTCAAAGCACAATTTTACTTCTAATCACTTTAGCACTTGACGGATGGCCAAGTGGTGTAGATAATCGACTGTTGACTTCAGAGTCATGGGTTCGATCCTCGGTGAGGACAATGGGAATTTCTCTACAAGTTCACCCAGCTTTAAATAGGTACCCGACTTTAAGCTGGGAAGTAAAGGCGGCTAGGCGTTGTGCTAACCACACAATCCCTTCACACGCCGAGGTTATAGAAACAAATGAATCCCCGATGGCCCGTCAGGGCTAAGGAAACTTTACTATTTCATCACTTAGCAGCACGTAAGAAGACCGTCATTTCAAAACGATCATTGCTTAGCCTAGGACGTAATGGCATAAAAAAACTCCCACCTAAAGAAAACAGGCGCTCCAATCAGCACTAGCCGATCAACTCAGCAACATAGTTTCTTAATGCTTGGGTAGGTTGCTAATGACAGCATTTCTGATGAGTTATCTTCAAGATATCTGTCTGCCGCCGTGCAGTAAAACTGCACTTCTGACTGTATTGAAGCTGCAACAACCTGCCAAGTAAGTTGAGTGGAAACTGCACTCAGTGCACTGCAAGCAAGCTTTAAGGTTTGTTCAACTTCAGCCTTGTGATCCAAGTTGTCTTGGTGGGGAGGTGGGTGGTATTAATTGTGATAGGGTTGATGGTTATGATTACAAGCAGTGATTGAATTTATGAAGATTACTTTTAAAACAATGTATTAAAATCGCTATTGTTTTTCTGCAAATAGCTAATATTGGCAACATAAAAGTATTGGTATCGAGTATCGAAAAATTTTCGTTTAAAATGTATCGGCGATACACAAATCAATACTGGATACAAAAAGGATCGGCAATACAGCAACCAATACTGAAAAAGTATCGCCGATACTGTATTGGCCGATACCGATACTTTGATACTAACAACCCTGTTCATGATACAATATAATACGCAGTTATATGTAAGACACTGAGTTCTTGTAGTGAATCATCATTAATACGAGGTATGTAAAACACAGTGTTCGTGTAGTGGATCATCATTGGTACGAGATATGTAAAACACATAGTTCGTGTAGTGAATCATCATTGGTACGAGGTATGTAAGACACAGAGTTCGTGTAGTGGATCATCATTGGTACGAGATATGTAAAACACATAGTTTGTGTAGTGGATCATCATTGGTACGAGATATGTAAAACACATAGTTCGTGTAGTGAATCATCATTGGTACAATATAAAATAAAAATAAACTTTTATATCTATATGCCATTTAAACAGGCTTCGTATCAGTGGCGAAGCTAATAAACGCCCCTACACAAATTTGAGAAAGGGTTCTCATAAACAACAATTTCCCTTACGGCCCGTTGCTACGCGGGACAAACGCCCAAGATGACAATATTAATTCGTATAGTGAAACATATACCTGTTTCGAAAAGAGAACTTGCTGGAATTAGTTACAATACTTGGCCGATACGTTCTGATCGATAGTTCATGACCTCCATGATGCCTCCACGGCCATTTCATTTCCGGATATAGTTGGGGGTGGTGTCATGACGGCACACTACTGTCTGTGGGCAATGGTGACCAAAATGTGGCTCTCATAGCCACATGCGTTACTTCGTTGACTTTGAATGTGGCTTCCAGTGAACCAGTCATGTCTATGGTTCTGTAAAGTTATTTTTGTTCCACTATAAAAAATATATCGGAATTCGGCTCCCATTAAATACATGGTGGCTATCCGTGGATCAAGGTGGCTATCTGTGGAACAAGGTGGCTATCCCTGGAACATGAGCTTAGTATGGGTTCTATGAAATAAAGGAACATTTCATCCTTACAGGGGGGTCTAATAGTATATATTTGAAACGGTAAACTATATTCAAATACTATTCATAAATCTTGTTTTATGGTTGTATGAAGATGCTGCTATCAAGATGTCAAAAGTAGTCAAGACCTAGATACGGTCGGGCCGGGTGGGGGGGGGTAGGAGGCTTATCTCCTGAAAGCAACGACAAAAGATTTTCATACTTGCTATATCAATAAACACCTCGCTATACAGCATAAACGTAGAGTAAGCGAAGGACAAATAACAGAATAAGAAAAAAAATCACAATTAACGTATCCCCCTATCGATAGCCACAAAAAAAGGGGGCCAGACAGCCGGAACAATAGCAATGACGGATCTGAGTGCGTTTTCTAGTACGGTGCCACGTTCGTTGTTTTTACACTTTCCAAAATCAATCAAGTCCACGGGTCGGAGAGCCGGGCGCATGGGGAATATGAGATTAAAGTGGATAGCTAGAGGAAGCAGAAAATATCCGGTCTAACTTTTTTTTTTCCTCTCTCTCTTCTCTCCTCTTTTCTACCCCCACCCACCAACCCTCCACCAATCCAGGGCTATTCAAGAAAAGGATCGATTTTTATTTGTTTCTATCCCCCAGTACAATTAACTACAAATAAATAAATAAATAAAGCCTGAATAAATAAATAAAGTCTAAATAAATACGACCGCTCAGCGTGATTCGTAAATCATTGGGGGGGGGGGGGGGCGAGGTCTCTGTGATCGTTTGAGAATACCTGGTTGGCGCCGGTTTAACTCTGAACGTCTCTTTACATTTCTGGAAAGTGATTCACACGTAGAAGAAATAATTTTATGTATTGTGTGTGGGTGGGTGTGAGTGAGTTTTTTATGGGTTGTTTTTGTGAGTTGTATGTTTGTGTGTGAGTTGTGTGGTTGTGGGTGTGTGAAATTTGTGGTTGTGTGTTTGTTAATTTGTGGTTGTGGATGTGTGAATTTTGTGGCTGTGGGTGTGTGTATTTTGTGGTTGTGTGTATTTTATTAATGTGTGAATGTAAGTGTGTAAGCTGTGTGTTTGTGAATGTGTGAGCTGTGTGTTTGTGAGTGTGTGAGCTGTGTGTTTGTAAGTTGTGTGGTTGTGAGTGTGTAAGTTGTCTGTTTTGTAGTGAGCGAGTTGTGTGGTTGTGGGATCGTGAGTGTCTGAGCTGTGTGGTTGTGTGTTTGTGAGTTATGTGTTTGTGAGTGTGAGTTGTATGGTTGTGAGTTTGAGATTTGTGTGGTTGTGTGTTTGTGAATGTGAAATGTGTGGTTTTATGATATGTTTGAGAATAGTATGCTTGTACGTCCCCTAACACTGCAATATTTTTTAAAACAATGTAAAGTATTGACTTCGTTAAAAAATATCCAATCATTTATTCAATTTTTTTCGAAACAAAATATACATTCATTTTTTATTAATTTATTCATCTAGCTAAAAAAAAACCACGATATTTTTATGTTTTTATGAAATCACAAATGTTCATTCTTTGGAGATCTTGTATGGACGATATGATATGTCAACTCTATAGATCTTGTATTGTATGGACGATATGATATGTCAACTCTATAGATCTTGTACTGTATGGACGATATGATATGTCAACTCTATAGATCTTGTATTGTATGGACGATATGATAAGTCAATTCTATAGAGATGTTGTATAGTCAATATGATATGTCAAATCTATAGAGATGTTGTATAGACAATATGATATATCAATGAACTAGTTGCTACATCCTATTGAGCATTAAATTAAAGACATCTCATCGAATGTATGGCTTATGTACACCCTAAGGTGACACATACTTATTAGAGCCGACTGTACGAGGCGCTGTGTCCTATTGACGACCACATAATCTATTTCATTTGTTTCCGTCTACAGCCTGACTGGCGTAGATGGAAGTAAGAATTCTAATTCCTGTTTAAAACATTAATTGATTCTTGTCAGCGTCTCGATTCGATAAATGTTTTAAAAAAATCTACAGTTTTAGTTTCTGTTGTTTGAAATAAGAGACATAAAACTCTAAAATATTAAAAAAGTAATAAATATCCTCCTTCAAATTATTGTTGTCTCTTTTGTTAACGATATATTGCATTTTAAAATCGTCAAACGAAAACAATCGTATAAATAAAATATTCTTTGACGATAAAAACAAAAAGCCGTACTCATCGTGACAAATTATGTTAATCAAATTCATTTAAAATGTCAATCGAATTTTTTTTTTAAAATACTTCTACAAAAATGAACAATAAATAAAGTTTTCAATCATTATATTATATATTATTTTCAAATGTAACACTGCTATAAATTAGAAAACCACAAAGTAACACTATCTTACTAAAACTTAGGCCTACACTTGACTTAGACTTAGTGTAAGCTCAAAACATTTCTAACAATTTTTAATATGATTGTAAAATCGTCGCTTTGTGTACACAAGTTAATGACCGAAAAGTTTTGGAGCAGGCATGAAAAACCGGATGCATGGCTCGGATCCCATTCAATTATACTCCCTATTTAAAAAAAAAACACACTTAAATTTCAATTATTTTAAATTATATATCTTTAAGTTTGTTTAAGAGAAGCAAAAATACGTTTCTCATGGGCGTATTACCCCTAAATTTTGGGAAAATGTCATAAAGTTGTTACAATAAAAGTGAACTAAATTTCCTGAAAGTTTATTACATTAAAGACAATGTACATATATCAAACATAAAAAAGAAACTGATTACATTATTGCAATTTTTTAAATAATGGTTTCAGTGTCTAATAAAATAGAGTATAAAATTATAAATTACACTGATACGGAAATAATATTGAAATTTTAAACTATTTATTCTGGAACAAAAATTGTAAACGTTTTGGTATTTGTCCAAATTGATTGATAACATTTTTTTTTAATTTTTGATACTCATCATACAAAGACCAGATAAACGATCATCACCAGTTGTTGACCGTAGTAACGTTTTTACTCGTCTTAGAGTGCTAAATGATCTCTCGATTGTGTATGTTGTTACTGGAAAAGCCAATGCTGTCAACAAACCCATCTTAATCATAAGAAAAAATTAGTTTCATCTAAAATCTCACATAGAGTCATTGTTTCTAATTTTTCCCCTTTACTAGTTTTACATTTCCATATATCATATCAAGTTTCACTCTCCTCGATTGAATTGTCAAATGCGTAATATTCAGCAATAGCCCTGGCTTGATCCTTAAATGCGAGTTTTTAGTTTTGTCATCAAAAAGGGATTCAAAACTAAAAGGGAAAATGCTGGTTTATTTTCTACTCAAAATCAAATTCCAGCGATAGAATGAATGTAGGGTATAAAGACAGTTATTCTAAAATAACTCTCAGGCAAATTAACTTTTGGATTTTTCCTGTTCATTTGTCTTCCAGCTTGTCATGGAGGTTGAATGTCGACACCTATGTCATCTACAACACCTTTTGTAACTCTAAAAATTTCCTTATACCTCTCATCACAATTCTGTCGATCAACAGCCAATGTAGTCAACAATTCTTCAATGTATGTTTGTACTGCCAGTAAATCTAAATGCATTGACTGCAATTTTTGGGTCGCAGCTTCTAGCTTTGATGAATATTTTTGTATAATAACTAAACAAACAACAAATGTAGGAATATATCCGAGGAATTCTTCTGTGACCACCATTTTCCCATTTTGTTCTTTGGCAAATCTAACACCAAGTGACATCTGCTCATTGCCTGAAATTATGTTGTCTCCTTGGCAAATTTAGAAAATGCTTCACAAACAATGTCTTCGCGCAAGAGAGACCCACAAATTTCGATTATAGTGGTTTGCGTAGTTGCCGAGATATATTTCGCACTGCAAGAACCAATTGACAAATGACTACCAAGAACCAGGTCATAAAAATTACCAGAATTTGATTCTTTTTCCACGAAGTTCTAAATCATGCATGTCGCAAAATAGGATTGTAGAAATGATGGGACCCAGTTTGTTGCGATTTTCTTAAATTTGTCTTCCAAATGATGAGTTCAACAGCTCATCTATAGAAACTGTTTGGCTACCAATAATACAACAAAATTGCTTGCATCATCATGAGAGGCTTTGCGCCATGTGCTTTGCATCTGGCTAATTGCATCTTCGTTGAAATCTTTAAATTTTATGCATGGTTTGATGACTAATTCCCCATGGAACTCCCCGAATTACATTTTGCGGAAACAACACGCAAAATTTGCAAAATGCATCTTTTAATATTTGCGAGTATACAAGCCACGGTGAATAGTCTGATAACCAAGCATATCTAAAAACACTGTATCCATAACTGTCAGCTCTAAAATCATACTTTTTATCAGAAGTCCAACAATCACGAATCGCCTGCAATTTCAACTCATTTGAAAGGTCGTTTGTCAAGACATACCTTCCAATATCCAATTCAGGAAATGAAAAAAGTGACAGTGACAATCAAATTAGAAACAATGGCTTCAGTTGTGTCTGGCTGTTGAACTTGTACTGTTGTCCTCAATGACAAGTCAGATTCTTCAGTTGTGTCTCGCTGTTGAACTTGTACTGTTGTCCTCAATGGCAAGTCAGATACTTCAGTTGTGTCTGGCTGTTGAACTTGTACTGTTGTCCTCAATGACAAGTCAGATGCTTCAGTTGTGTCTGGCTGTTGAACTTGTACTGTTGTCCTCAATGACAAGTCAGATTCTTCAGTTGTGTCTCGCTGTTGAACTTGTACTGTTGTCCTCAATGACAAGTCAGATGCTTCAGTTGTGTCTGGCTGTTGAACTTGTACTGTTGTCCTCAATGACAAGTCAGATGCTTCAGTTGTGTCTGGCTGTTGAACTTGTACTGTTGTCCTCAATGACAAGTCAGATGCTTCAGTTGTGTCTGGCTGTTGAACTTGTACTGTTGTCCTCAATGACAAGTCAGATGCTTCAGTTGTGTCTGGCTGTTGAACTTGTACTGTTGTCCTCAATGCCAATGGCAAGTCAGATGCTGCAGACCCCCCCGAAAACTTCTAATAACGGCATTTCGGAATCCCGCGATCGCTCTACTTTTCGTTTTCTTGAGAATGTAAAACATTTCTGATATCCATATTTTTATATTAATTTTATTTTTGAATGTCTGAATTAATTTAGGATAAATTAAAAAATTCACTCAGTGGCAGAAAATTATAAACAAACAAGAGTTGCCAGATTAAAAAAAACTGAATGCAAAAACACTTTCGAAGGCCAAATCAAGTTATAAAGAGACCAAATTAACAAAGAAAACTATTAAACCTTCTTGTGCTTGTCAAAATGTTCGAATTTACAAATGCATTTATTTATGTCAATATAAATAATTAATGTTATACTTAACTTAAATTTAATTGAAAAATGAACCTGTATGGCATCGTCAGTTAAATTTTTTAAAAAATGTGTTTTCATGCCCATGTGACGCCCATGAATATATGTGTGTGTGTGTGTATCTGTGTGTGTGTGTGTTTTTACATTGACCTCAAAGTTGAACTGAGTTGTAACTCTATGCGAAGGTTGTGCTAAGTTCATCAAGTATAAATTAAACGAAATACGAGATCATTTTTCGATTATTCTGCCGTCCTAGGTTTAATCAAAATAACTTATTAATAATGATGAAGAAAATGTTGCACTCAGTCTTTTGAAATCAGTTATATCTGATTTTGCCCACTTTATGTAAACTTAACTTGACTAGTTTATCTTAATTTTTATAGATAATAGAAAATGAAATTCCTTTAACACAATAAGATGAAATTTTGATTAGCACAACGCCCAGGCGCTTTTAATTCCCAAATAAAGTCACGTGAACTAAAGTCACGTGAACTAAAGTCACGTGTCCATATAGAGCTGGGAGGACTTGAGGGACTTTAAACCCGATTCCACCTGGGGGCCTTGAAAAATTCCCTCTGTTCTCACCCGGGACTCTCTAATCGACAGTCAAGCGCTCTACACCACTCGGCCATCCGTCCGTCAAATTACACAAACAAACGGGGAAAAGTTCCGTAGATTAAAATGAATTAAATAGTTAAAAAAAAATGAATCCGTTACATTACAAATGTTTAGATAAATTATGATAACTAAAAATAAAAGCATTGGTGTCTTCACCGTTACAACCGGAGTTGATGCGCTTTGTTTTATTCTGTATTTCTATCTATCTATCTATCTATCTATCTATCTATCTATCTATCTATCTATCTATCTATCTATCTATCTATCTATCTATCTATCTATCTATCTATCTATCTATCTATCTATCTATCTATCTATCTATCTATCTATCTATCTATCTATCTATCTATCTATCTATCTATCTATCTATCTATCTATCTATCTATCTATCTATCTATCTATCTATCTATCTATCTATCTATCTATCTATCTATCTATCTATCTATCTATCTATCTATCTATCTATCTATCTACTCTATCTATCCTATCTATCTGTCCATCTGTCTGATCCAGTAGACCACCCCTATGTCATTATTTAAATCATAGTTTGTCTTTTAAAAGCCCTTCTCCCAACTGTGTCCCCTGGGTACAGGGCCCCCACAATAGTTGACTATTTCAATTCAGCGGTTGTTTAAGTCTGTGAAGGAGTTAAATATAACATTATTTTATTTGTGCATATGTGTTTAATCACATTTTTTAATTGTCTAGAGATTATACATTTTTGTGTAGTTATGTGACGTAGTGAAACGTCACTTGTCTCTTGCTTAGGTACAAGCCTTGGAGATTTTGAGGAGTAACTTACTTGAGCTTGAACTAGGAGGTTGTATTTAGTTTTTCTCTATGAGAGTTCTTTTTCGTGTCTTGAGACAGCAAGACGTATATCTAGTTGGTAGTTTTCTTAAAGTTAAGTATTGATGAAAGTCAGTTAATAATAATATATTTGAAATGAACTGTGATGTAATATGACTTCGAATTATCTTAATGTCGTCGTTTAATAAATGTCGTTGAATCAGCTGCATAGACTTGTGACTTTCATTTGAATGTATTTGTGATAAACACTTAAAGCAACACCACGCTACGTACGACTCAGTACTCAAAGACCCACATCATACACCGCGACAAAGTGACTCAATCTAACCGTTTAGATATTGGGGGGGGGGCAGTGCTGCCAAGACGCCCCATTAGAACCCCAGCTTGAAGTGAGTGATTGACATAATGAAGGTGGGTGATTGACATAATGAAGGTGGGTGATTGACACAATGAAGGTGGGTGATTGACACAATGAAGGTGGGTGATTGACACAATGAAGGTGGGTGATTGACACAATGAAGGTGGGTGATTGACACAATGAAGGTGGGTGATTGACATAATGAAGGTGGGTGATTGACACAATGAAGGTGGGTGATTGACACGATGAAGGTGGGTGATTGACATAATGAAGGTGGGTGATTGACACAATGAAGGTGGGTGATTGACATAATGAAGGTGGATGATTGACACAATGAAGGTGGGTGATTGACACAATGAAGGTGGGTGATTGACATAATGAAGGTGGGTGATTGACACGATGAAGGTGGGTGATTGACACGATGAAGGTGGGTGATTGACACGATGAAGGTGGGTGATTGACACAATGAAGGTGGGTGATTGACACATTGAAGGTGGGTGATTGACACAATGAAGGTGGGTGATTGACACAATGAAGGTGATTGATTGACACAATGAAGGTGATTGATTGACATAATGAAGGTGGGTGATTGACACAATGAAGGGGGTGATTGACACAATGAAGGTGGGTAGAAAATTATCAAGACATTTGAGCCAGCCACACGATTATTTGAACTGCTGTGTTCAATACATTTATGTAAACTACGTTATCTAATCCATGTGGTCCCATTGTCTAATAATGTATCTGAATGTTGACACAGTATCTACATAATAATAATAATTTATGCGAGTGGAGTCCAGTTGTTTTCAATTTCATACTCCAGACGGTAATGGTGTTAATTAGATAGATAGTTTTGATAGCTACATAGTATGAGTAGCTAAACAGTTTGGGAACTGTTCAATCTTTGATCAAACCCTTTCGATGATTAGTTTTTTTTTCTTTATAAACCGGAAACCTTTGGAAACCTTTACCGGAAACTGAAAACGATTGGTTGAGCTGTGCACAATAAAACAAAAGGGCATCAACTCCGGTTGTAACGGTGACGACACCGATGTCGTAATATTGACAAACTGGCGACATGTGCCTGAAAGGCTGTTAATACTTTTGCCAGATATTCGATACTGTAATCAGATTTAGATGCATGGGCCGACGTACCAGCTCACGAGATTGTGTTTGGCTTTTTTAATGTGCATTGAACTACATGACGGCAAAAACATAAAGCGACACATGAACAAAATGACAGAAGCGACACATGAACAAAATGTCAGAAGCGACACATGAATAAAAATGTCAGAAGCGACATATGAACAAAATGACAGAAGCGACACATGAACAAAATGTCAGAAGCGACATATGAACAAAATGACATAAGCGGCATATGAACAAAATGTCAGAAGCGACATATGAACAAAATGACAGAAGCGACACATGAACAAAATGTCAGAAGCGACATATGAAAAAAATGACAGAAGCGACATATGAACAAAATGTCAGAAGCGACATATGAACAAAATGTCAGAAGCGACATATGAACAAAATGACAGAAGCGACATATGAACAAAATGTCAGAAGCGACATATGAACAAAATGACAGAAGCGACACATGAACAAAATGTCAAAAGCGACATATGAACAAAATGTCAGAAGCGACATATGAACAAAATGTCAGAAGCGACATATGAACAAAATGACAGAAGCGACACATGAACAGAATGACAAGCGACATATGAACAGAATATGAATAGAATGACAGAAGTGTCATATGAACTGTCATGGTATAGTTGTGTGTACTATGCACACAGGTGTGTGTGTATGTTTGGAGCTTGGCCAACCAGGTCAAGACTCTAGTTATTTCGAGAGTCTAAATAGCATGTTTTTGAAAATAGGATTGTCTAAGAATTGTGATAGAGGGACGTAGAATGTTCGAGTATGATTCAAACAAATTATATAAGAGGATGTTTGTAAAGATACGGGAGTTCAGTTGGATGATCATCAGTCAGTTAGCGAGTCAGCAAGTTCAGTTAGGAAGTTCAGTTCAGTCAGCGTATAAGAGAGTATATGAGTTCAGTTAATCGGTTGAGTTTATTGGAAAGTTGATAAGTGTTTATTCATTGACTTAAGGAGACTATTAGTCATAGTGATAATTCAGTTTATATTGGATTTATTCTACTGTTTATATTTTATTGTATTGTTAATAAACTATTATGAACCATGGAACAGGAATTGAGTTTCTCATTATAAACCAGTTCATATATTACAATCCTTTACATGAACAAAATTACAGAAGTGACATATGAACAAAATGACAGAAGCGACATATGAACAAAATGACATATAAAAGCGGCATATGAACAAAATGACAGAAGCGACATATGAACAAAATGACATAAGCGGCATATGAACAAAATGACAGAAGCGACATATGAACAAAATGACATAAGCGGCATATGAACAAAATGACATAAGCGGCATATGAACAGAATGACATAAGCGACATATGAACAAAATGACAGAAGCGACATATGAACAAAATGACATAAGCGGCATATGGCTTTAGACAAAATATTCTATGAAAAAACTTCAATGGCTTCTATCCAGAACAAGGGCCATCACAAGACAATCTTCAGCCCCCTGACAAATTATGACAGCCAGGGCCGCTTTGACTCCATAGTTTTGCAGGGAAAAATGGATAAAGAAGTATTTTAAAAAGAAAGAAACGGTGGGGCCTCTCAAGTCTCTGGGCCCCTGACAAGTGTTTTGTTACCTCCCTATTGCCTTGGCCCTGATTGAGCTATAGTAAACATATTATGGGCTCTCAATCCTCAAACAATCTCCTGTGTTTGATTGTGGGGGGGTATAAGATAACCACTCACACATAATAAATTATTAACTAGTATTTCAGTATGGCTGAATACCCTAAAAATAGTAGTGCGTACCACGTGATAATATGGCCACGAGTAGTAGGGCGTGTCACGTGATAACACGGCCATGTCTCAGACAGTACTGCACGTGTGTGTGAGTGGTAGTGTAACTAGCTTTATTGACACTCGGGGACGGAATCTGAAAATGACGCGCTAAATCCAGTACCAAACTGTACTAAAATATGGTAGATGACCCCCCACCCCCACGTTATTCCACTGTATGAGAGTGTACAAAGTTGAGTGTATCTAGAGTTTAACGCGGAGAATGAGTGTATCTAGAGTTTAACGCGGACGCATGGTGTATCTAGAGTTTAACGCGGAGCATGAGTGTATCTAGAGTTTAACTTGCGGAGAATGAGTGTATCTAGAGTTTAACGCGGAGAATGAGTGTATCTAGAGTTTAACGCGGAGAATGAGTGTATCTAGAGTTTAACGCGGAGAATGAGTGTATCTAGAGTTTAACGCGGAGAATGAGTGTATCTAGAGTTTAACGCGGAGAATGAGTGTATCTAGAGTTTAACGCGGAGAATGAGTGTATCTAGAGTTTAACGCGGAGAATGAGTGTATCTAGAGTTTAACGCGGAGAATGAGTGTATCTAGAGTTTAACGCGGAGCATGAGTGTATCTAGAGTTTAACGCGGAGCATGAGTGTATCTAGAGTTTAACGCGGAGCATGAGTGTATCTAGAGTTCAACGCGGAGCATGAGTGTATCTAGAGTTTAACGCGGAGAATGAGTGTGTCTAGAGTTTAACGCGGAGTATGAGTGTATCAGGAGTTTAACGCGGAGCATGAGTGTATCTAGAGTTTAACGCGGAGCATGAGTGTATCTAGAGTTTAACGCGGAGCATGAGTGTATCTAGAGTTTAACGCGGAGCATGAGTGTATCTAGAGTTTAACGCGGAGCATGAGTGTATCTAGAGTTTGACGCGGAGCATGAGTGTATCTAGAGTTTAACGCGGAGCATGAGTGTATCAAGAGTTTAACACGAAGTATGAGTGTATCTAGAGTTTAACACGGAGTATGAGTGTATCTAGAGTTTAACACGGAGTATGAGTGTATCGAGAGTTTAACACGGAGTAAGAGTGGGTCTAGAGTTTAACACGGAGTATGAGTGTGTCGAGAGTTTAACACGGAGTATGAGTGCATCGAGATTTTAACACGGAGTATGAGTGGATCGAGAGTTTAACACGGAGTATGAGTGTATCGAGAGTTTAACACGGAGTATGAGTGTATCTAGAGTTTAACACGGAGTATGAGTGGATCGAGAGTTTAACACGGAGTATGAGTGGATCTAGAGTTTAACACGGAGTATGAGTGTATCGAGAGTTTAACACGGAGTATGAGTGTATCTAGAGTTTAACCGGTGTTTGAGTGTATCTAGAGTTTAACACGGAGTATGAGTGTCTCGAGAGTTTAACACGGAGTATGAGTGTATCGAGAGTTTAACACGGAGTTTGAGTGTATCTAGAGTTCAACACGGAGCATGAGTGTATCGAGAGTTTAACGCGGAGCATAAGTGTATCTAGGGTTCAACGCGGAGCATGAGTGTATCTAGAGTTTAACGCGGAGAATGAGTGTGTCTAGAGTTTAACGCGGAGCATGAGTGTATCAGGAGTTTAACGCGGAGCATGAGTGTATCTAGAGTTTAACGCGGAGCATGAGTGTATCTAGAGTTTAACGCGGAGCATGAGTGTATCTAGAGTTTAACGCGGAGCATGAGTGTATCTAGAGTTTAACGCGGAGCATGAGTGTATCTAGAGTTTAACGCGGAGCATGAGTGTATCAAGAGTTTAACACGAAGTATGAGTGTATCTAGAGTTTAACACGGAGTATGAGTGTATCGAGAGTTTAACACGGAGTATGAGTGTATCGAGAGTTTAACACGGAGTAAGAGTGGGTCTAGAGTTTAACACGGAGTATGAGTGTGTCGAGAGTTTAACACGGAGTATGAGTGTATCGAGATTTTAACACGGAGTATGAGTGGATCGAGAGTTTAACACGGAGTATGAGTGTATCGAGAGTTTAACACGGAGTATGAGTGTATCTAGAGTTTAACACGGAGTATGAGTGTATCGAGAGTTTAACACGGAGTATGAGTGTATCTAGAGTTTAACACGGAGTATGAGTGGGTCTAGAGTTTAACACGGAGTATGAGTGTATCGAGAGTTTAACACGGAGTAAGAGTGGGTCTTATAACGTCGGATCTAGTTCTTTATATCTATGGTTATAATCTCGCTGAAGGAAAATATTATGAAGACTGAAGAGCGAAGGGAAGTTTGTTTTTGTTTGTTGCTTTTTCTAAGAAAAAAAAAACATCGAAATTCCCCAAAACGATTGTTTGAGTCGAGTTGGGCCCAAATTAAGCCTTGTATGTATATGCTGGTGGATTCAACTATAAGCTGAGTATCAAGTATGTATGATTATAAATAACTCCTGTGAACCTTCCAGTCTTTAACGGTATGAAGCTTTTTGTGGTGGATTGGCATATACTGGAGGTCTCTAGAGAAATAAAAATAGAAAAGCGTCAAATCTTTTATAAACGGTTCTAGCAATTAACGTAAGTGTTACATTTTATTTCTACCTCACTAATGGTACTTTTAAAAATATATATATATATAAAGGTACGAAGTTATTTAAAGATAGATAGATATGTAAAGATATATAAGTAAAGATAGATATATATGTAAAGATAGATAGATAGATATGTGCAGATGGATAGATAGATATGTACAGATAGATAGATATCGATATTACAGATAGATAGATAGACAGACAGACAGATGATAGATAGACAGACAGACGATAGATAGATAGATATGTACAGATAGATAGACAGACAGATGATAGATAGATAGATAGACAGACGATAGATAGATAGATTGATAGATAGATAGATAAAATTAAGAGATGTTCCCAATACAAGTGCAGGTTCGGGAACAAGTGCACATATTTTTTTTTTAATTGCAAGAGTACAACCAGTAATTACCTAAGGTACACAAGTACAAAAAGTAAAAAAAAAAAATAATAAACTTTACTGCAAGTACTTGGTTAAACCAGTACACCAAGTCTCTACGTCATCTCTGCTTAAATGGGTACATTAGTTCATAGTATAAAAGTTACATTATACTCGAACATTATTGGTAATTCTCTGCCCACAGTTATCATTGAGAGAGTTCAAAGAGATAGAGTGTGTGTGTGTGTAGGAGAGAGAGAGAGAGAGAGAGATACTTCTAACATGCTGACATCCTCACGATCTTATCTTCATTACTGATAACTTGTTAAACTTTTGTTACATGTGTGACCGACTTATCAAGGACACCCTTGGGTACTTGGGTCACAAATATATCTTTTATCCAATGTGCAACCTTGATAGGCCTACAACACATCACCCACCGGTTCGGGGTGAAATACGTCACATTTAGGGTTGCTAAGTCCAAAACTTAATTCGGTTGGGGGGGGGGGGGTGGAATTAGTTGGAAGTTGGAGGGGGGGGGGAGTGTTGTTTTCTTTTTTTTTGCGGATGATTTTTTAGGACGCGGCGTCATTCGGTAAGTTTTTATGGACACCAATTGCTGAAACAAGACACAACATTAGATGGTGCTGAACTGCTCGCCCAAACGCCTGAGGGGACGTCGCAGACAGAGGCGCAACCAGCAAAAAATGCTGGGGGGGGCCTCACATATAGAAAAAAAATGCTGGGGGGGGGCTTACATATAGAATAAAGACTGTTTGACATTTTTAGTAACTTTATATAGTAAAATATGTATTGATGATTTGGTCGGGGGGGGGGGCGGGCGGCTCAATCCCCCCTGACCCCCTGGTTGCGCCACTGGTAGCAGGGGAGGGGGAGGGGACTCGACCCTAAATCTGGGGAGGGGGGCCCGTCGCTTCCAACGTTGTTGTTTATTTTGATGCTAAATTTGTGGGAATTCAGCGGGGCCTTAGTCGTTATAGCTTGTTACGGGGAAACTAGATTTTTTTTAATGATTCAAATATCTGAACCCGGTTTCAGATATTTGAATCATGGAAGTATTTCTTAGAGTACATCTAAACATGTTTTCCTGGAAAAGCGTTTCATTTTGGTGCATTAAATGTTAAACAAGAATATAACGCCAGCTATGTTTACAAACAAAAGCAATGAAGCGGAACGACGCGCCTCTTAAAATAGAGGTCAAGGAAGGAGGTCAAAACAATAACATTCATTTAGAATAAAATAACAGCATTAAAACAAGCAATTAAGCCTGTTCCATTCTGGACACAGGACGTGTTAGCGCATTTTCTTGTTATGTATCAGTACGTATGTTACTTTCAGTAAATATTTGTAAATTTTGGAAATGTTTATAAATTCAATTGTGTAATGCATATATCTGTAAAAAAATATTATAAAGACGTTTCTTTATATTTGAAAAAAAATTATTTTCTCTTAAATCTAACTACAAGTGGTTTGTGGTTACTGAAATAGGACTCATAATTGAAAACATTCTAAATTATAGTCATTTAATCGTCCGAAAACTCCGTCAATTGTTGCATAGCTCTGATACTTTCAATTAAACTCAGAACACAAGCTTACTATTTCATTTGATGAGTTTCTTAATAAATCTTGGTGAAACTACGTGCTGCAGTATTTCGCACCAAATGAATGGGTTATTGAACGTACAAGGTGTATATATAATATATAAGCCCCTTAGGAGCCCTGAAGCCCGGCCCTCAGAGGTCCTATCGCGAAATGGACTTTTGATGTACACTTGGCAGGCTAAGACCTACAAAGTGATATATACATCATGGGTCTAGGACTTATGGTTGTTGAGATCTAGGGTGATGACAGACAGACGGACAGACAGACAGACAAAACGGGGACAATAGAGCATTTTTTTTCGAAAATGCTCTAAAAAATCTACTTACAGTGGCCGAATGCGGCCCTTAAGCCATTAGAGGCCTTTTGTCTATGTCATAGGGGCTTCCGTGTTTAAAATCCGGGACCTAAAACAAAAAGTAACTTTTGTTTATTGACATTGACATATTATATAACGCAAAAATGTCAATTTTTTACCCCCCCCCTTCCCATATAACATAATTTAACGCTTGTGTAATATAAAAGTATAACAAAAATAACTAATTTCCATTCACCCCCCTCCCCCTTCGGCGTTATAAAATTTGTGGACAGCCCCATATGCCAATATTGTATCAAAGCGCGGAGCCTGGTTAGGTCATTTGCCCCATTTGCACCCCACCCCCACCCCAAAGGCCACTACTGAATATGCCACCCTTTAAAATGTGTATAGATTCACGAACTTAATTTGCTTCACGGTGTATTTATTGAATTTTAGTACGTGACACACTTATTGAAACCAGTGCACTTTAAAGGTCTGTACGTTGTCTGTGCAGTGGCCTGGTCTCGAAACGCATTGATCCTTCATAATGATTAGCCGATTTGACTTTTGGTTTGTAGCCCGAGGCATTGGTCGTGTTCCCAGGTGTTTGCGAACGTAAATTTCACGGCAGTAATTTAATATAGTCCTACTGCACCGGCGGCGGAACGAAATATTTTAAGGGGGGGCAAGCCAAAATTCAAGGGGGGGTCGCCGCCCCCCCTTGAAAATTTAAGGAGGGGCAAGACAAAATATGACCGAAAGACATATTTTACCCCCTTAATTGTATAACAGAATATAGTAATTCTGTAGCAAGTATTTAATCGATATTATTAAAAAATAATATATTAAAAAAGATAAAAATGAACATTGAGCATTTCTGTCGTCAACTGATTCGTAATGTCAGTTTGTTAACAAATTTAATAGTGAAATTAGATCAGAAAATTACTGATAATTATCATGAATGATGATGAATATGAAACCGGAAACGGGAAACTCAATAAACAAAAAGTAATTTATGAAAAGATAATAAATAGTTGTATTTTCTTTAAAAATGACATTTGCCGTCATTCGGTAGATGGCAATACTTCTCTATACTTATAAGACGCATTTGCTATCTGTCTGTCTGTTCCCTTAAAACTCAAGATCCAGACAACCAAATAACGTGAAATTTGATACACGCAGTGGCGCAACCGGGGGGGGGGGGCTTGAGCCACCCCCCAGGCCAAATCATCAATACATAATTTACGTTATAAAGTTACAAAAAAGACTGTCAAACTGTCTTTTTTCAATATGTAAGCCCCCCCCCCCCCAGCATTTTTTGCTGGTTGCGCCACTGGGTACACGTACACAAAATTACATGGGGAATGTTCTTAAACAGGTTTCGTTCCATCTCAATGGGTACTTTAATTGTAATTAATTATTTTGGATATCAAAGACATGGAAATTGGCAAACTTTTACCCCGATTTCAGGTTTTACGAGATTCTCTCCCACATAGCTAACTTAGTAACTTACTATAAATATGATCGGTACGGGGAACCAAATATCACATTACTTACTACATTATTACATTCCATTCCTTCATCCATAGGAATTGTCATCTTTTATACAGTCATGCCTAAGAGAGAGAGGGAGGGAAAGAGAGAGGGGGGAAAGAGGGAGGGAGGGAGGGAGAGAGGGGGAGGGAGAGAGGGAGGAAGGGAAAGAGGGAGAGAGAGGGAGGGGAGAGAGAGGGAGGGAAAGAGGGAGGGAGAGAGAGAGGAACTGCCAAAAATGTTGTGTATCACATTGCTTTAAGATAAATGTACCCTTTTATTGCAATTTGCATGCAAATAAACCCTTTTTTACGCGTCTTTTTAAATCTTAATTAAACGTCAAATTACGCTTCTTAAATAAACAGAAAAAAATTATTTTAAACCCGGGCAAAGCCGGGTACTTGCAACTAATTTTAAAATATGCCACAACAACTATCAATAATGTGATTACTGTAAAATGTCAATTAATTATAATTTCTTTCAACTGTTAAATTTAAGAAATAAGTCAAATGAATTATGAAAATGACACATATAAATTAAAATTAATTACAAAGTTAAAATTTTATGGGGTGTAGACTGGAAATTTAAGGGGGTGGGGGGCGCCGCCCCCCCCTTAAAAGTTTTAGGGGGGGGGCCGCTGCCCCCCTGCTCCGCCGCCAGTGTCCTACAGTATACATTAAATTATATAACTTAATTTAACTAGATTTCCTATGTTGAATGCGATTAATAAGTCTGTTGCTTTGATTTTTAAGCTATGTTTAGTAGCAGTTTTTTTTATTTGGTTCAAGATAACATTGTTTATTACCTTGTTATGCTTTTTATTAGTAAGTTATTCAAAATAACAAATCTGCATAGTGATGTATTCTGTCGTGGTACACATTTTAAAGTTCAAATGAGGTCATGTAAATGAGATAAAAAGGTCAAAGAGCACTGCACCACTAGCCAAACGTGATACCGTCCCTTGATTCTTTTCTTCTTTAGCTTTGCCACACACAATTGGGATCACGTGACACTTTAACAGGTCAAGATGGAGACTGAAACTGGTAAGTTAGACATCAGCTCTTTGTTGTCTATTCTATTTACCTATCTATTTAGTACCTTTCATTTTACCTTCACTTTTTTTGACTATGAAGGAGAATTAAAGAATCTTAAAATTAATATTATACTTTTTATTTAATATTTTATATTTGCAAAAATATAGTAATAAATCTTAAACAAAAATGTAAACACGTTAAAAAAAAAGAATTATTCTTCAAAATTCTTGCAGTTAGTATTAGTCATTAGTAATGGTAATAATGTTAATAAATAGAATTATACAGTAATATCACCGTAAATTATATGTCGACAAAAAAGAGGTAATTGTTTAAGACAGTCCACCCACGAGATAAGTGATCTAAAAGAATCATTTATCTCGTGGGAAAATGATTACAAACAAATACTGTTAATTTGTATTTAGACTGAGACCATCATCTTATCCTCTTATGAATTTTGTTAACAAATTAGGCTATGTTACATATGTAAATTGAATCTTTCAACACACTGCTAACTGATGAGCAGTGAAGTAAGACCTTAAAATTTAAAAGTTAAAGAGTAGTTAAAGACTAGAGTTACAGTGAAACTTTTAAAATTTGTTGTAAAAAAATAAATAGGATCACTTAATAAAAATTGATATTTAGTAGCTACACTATTTTAACCATATAATAATATTTACTTAAATTTGAATACTCTTTTTTTAATGAAGTACTAATTATTACATTAACATGAATCTATGTACATTAGTATTAGCAATGTACACTGTTACAAATCATAATGTTTACAGTATTTACTAGAGACACTATTTTCAAAGAACAGCTTCCACAAAAGTATGATTTAATTCTTGACTTGTAGGCCTATATCTAAATTTGAAATAATTCAACATCATATTGTTAATCTGTATGGATGTATGTAATAATAGAAAATGTCCAATAAATTACAATATTAGTAATTAAGATAAAATTTGTGGCACAGCTATGATAAGCTTATGGGACATATATTAAAGTTTCAAAGCTAAATTGCCCAAATAAAATTGTTTCGCTACATTAAATAATACTGTATCTTCTTAATTCTCACACACTTTCATTCATTAAAGAAAGTAGTTTTATGCTAAATCCAGATGTCTTTCTTTTCAACAATGTATAATCTATATATTAAAAATAAATGACCCACTGTAAGTCAATTAGACTTCAACAGGATGATTCACCCTTTGATAATGTGTTGATGAAATATTTCACACAAAAAGGGGTGGGTGACAGTAAGGGGAAAAGGCCTTGTAGGCTAAATGACTAGACTCAGGTGCCTGACCTTTTTTGTTTGCACTGCATAATGTCATCAAGTAAGCCCATCTGGAGTAGATAAACAATTTAGGTTTGTTTAGTCAAATGTGTTTGGGTAACACTGTCACCATCACTGACCTACATTTTGACTTTTATGACATGTGATGTGAGCGAAAAGAGAAATATTATTTTCACATGAAAAGGCAAACTTAATATGGTTTCCTATTACAGAACTAGGTAGTTTTATTCCTTAACTGTTTAAGAACAAACTACCTTAAATCCGCTTTAGTAATGCATTCCAAATGAGATTATACATATTTGGGTAAAATGTAAATATAAATACTTAAATGATTATAGTATATTATATACCTGATATTATTTCTATTTGGCAACTTAGTAATAATTTTAGAGGAATTTCTTAAGTTTGAATATCATAAACTCATTTTTCTATTGTAAATATGCTTCTTCGTTTTCCCCCCACCACAGATCATCCTTTTAAATCATTATTGAAAGATATTACCATAGGAGATGAAAAATACAAATTCTTCGATACGGTCCAGCTTGGAAAAAACGTAATAGGTGAGGTTGTGTTTATAGTGAGTGTAAAGTATTTTGTGGTTGTTTTTAAAAAAAAATTTTTTTTTCTTCTAGTAAAATAATCTGAAATGGGTAATGAGCTTTCTGTTAGTTAGAGTTTTTATAATCTGATGCTTCTCTCTGCACAAGAAACTTTGATTTACTTAATATGGCAGTTGATTTTTTTAGTTTTTTTACTTGTATCTTGGATATTAACAAGCAAATCTTTTTTTCATCTAAACCGCTACTGGATTTCTGTGCTTATTATTTAAAATCTTCCAAAACTTGTACTTGTTTTTTTTTTTATTATACCTGTGCTGGTAAATTAAAATTAGTTGAGATTTGTATGAAATTAAATGCAATTTCGGGGAGATGGTTCTCTTAAAAGTTAGGCTCATTGTTGCATGCGAGGAATATATTGTCGGTTAAAAATTATCCTTTCTTAAACGGGCTGATGCATTTTAGTTTCATGATCTCATTTCTTTCACTATTTATGCGAACATTTCTAAGCCCCCATTCCTCCTAGATTTTGAACTTTGGTCCTATTTTCAAAGGTCACTGTCCAAGATAAGGAAAAATTGATTGCATTGGAAATATTTGTTCTACATTTATTTCTTGATAGAAAAAATTTATTATACTCATTGGTCTTTGTTTTTCTTCTTTGATTGTTGCTTTGTGGTGGAATGTTTTTTTGTATTAATTCATGATTGATAATTAATTTGCTTCATTTATTTTTTTCTTCAGATGAACTACCCTACTCCATCCGTATACTTCTAGAATCAGCAATCAGAAACTGTGATAATTTTCACATTCTCCCTGGAGATGTAACCAAAATTTTTAACTGGAAAGAATCCCAGACTGCGGAGGTGGAAATTCCATTCCGGCCTGCCAGAGTTATTTTACAAGATTTTACGTAAATAAACAGTTTGAACAGTTTTAAGGCTGCTTAATATCTGCTTGAGAAGAATTTTAACTGCTAAGTGGTAGAGGTATTTTATAAGGGGGATAATACACAGTCATTGTGGGATGAGTGTGAAAGCATTCCATAGCCAAATTTTTGTCACTTAGATTTCTTGCCGGTCACTTAATAAAGTAAAGTTCCCTTAGACCTTAATGACTATTTTTTGAAACGTAAAAGTTATCTATTTTGCATTTACTGCTTTATAAGGGATTGTCTGGCTTGCATAACTCTCAACTGCCTTTACTTCCCCAACTAAAGTAAGGCACACATTTAAAGCTGGGTGGGACTTTCGAACCAATGCTTGGAAAAATTCTTTTGGTTCTCACCTAGGATCGAACCTGGGACCCTCAGGTTGACACTCCAGCACTGTAGTTAAGCTAATGTTTAATATGTTAAATGTTTAATATGTAAAATAAAATTTTCACCAATGATCTTGTATTAATCTTTTAAAAAGTAATCTCAATCCGAGAATTATAAATCTTTAAGCTTCTTTCAAGGGTTTTAGCTTACATTTCATCTTGTCTCAATCAGTAGCCCACATCTTGCTTGTTTGTCGCAGTTAGTAATTTTTTTATTTTATTTAATGTTATTCAGAGGCGTCCCCACAGTTGTCGACTTTGGCTCTATGAGAGATGCTGTCAAAAGACTGGGTGGCGATCCGGAAAAGATCAACCCAGTCTGCCAGACTGATCTGGTCATCGACCACTCCGTTCAGGTGGACGTCTCACGCAGGTTAGCTCATTATTTTTTTTTAATCACTTCAGTTTACATCCCCCCCCCCCCCCGGGAAATGTTTCCTTATTAGTTATTGAAGTAAAATACTTATATTCTGAGGGAGCAATCATTATCCTATATGGTTTGTTCTTATTTAATTGATTGCTGTTTAACCATTTCATAAGGTTAGAGGAGAAAATGGGTTCTTGTATTTAAGTTTATCTACTCTGTGTTAAGATCAACGAAATCATTAAAACCATAGATGTTTAGTATTGTAAATATTCAATTTTCACAGGACTTTGATTAAAACTATTATTTTTTTTGTTTGTTTTAGTTACAGTTTCATACAAAATGTAACCAGCACAGGCTTTCTCTTATCATTTTCTTTTGCTTATAGCACCTTGCACACACTGTACATGTATCTTATGCTTTTTATGCAATAGCACATTTCATCTTAAAGCTTGGCATGTCATCTCCTTGTAATTTGGATTTATTTTTTTTAATAATGACAATGTATGGCTGTTTTAAGAATTTCTTGTCTTTTTCTAATTCAGCAGCACAATAATGCCTTGCATTAATAACTTTTATAAAAAAAAATATAACATATTTGCTGTGTTTCACTAGATGTATGTATGTATTGTGAAATTTCCATCGTGTAGCGCATATCTTTCTGTTGTGCCAGTCCATAATTTTCTTTTCTTTTGATTCTTTTAAATGTGTTGCTTATACATTAAAAAAGAAAGAAACATTTTTTTTTTTCACAAGACTGACATAAATAGATGAGTTTGGTGAAAATAAATCTGTTAAGGAAAGTTTGACACTACTAAACAAACAACAGATGAAAAAATTTTAATGCAAGACAGATTATCTCTCTTGGCTAAAAGTTTTAAAAGTCAATAGATTTTTTTAACTCTATCAAGTTTAGCCAACCTTTAACAGTGCAAGTGCCAACTATTTACCGTTTTATAGATTAGATGCGCTTTCAATCCTCAGTTAAGCTCACATCATATTTTTCCAAGAATCTAAGACTTAGAACCTGATACTTTGTCCTTATGCAAATTCATTAGTCAAATTTAAATTGGTTTCTTTTGTATGTTCACATACAGTGTCATTAACTTTTTTTTTTTTAAATCCTGTATTATGGAGTGTTACTAATTATATTTACTTACTTCGTTGTGCCTTTGCCTACTCCTAACCCTAAATTATAATTTTCATGAAAATATTTTCAGTGGTAGAAATTCTGGTAAATAGCTCATAAAATACACCTATTGAGAATGAAATGAAGTTTTCTTACTTAACAGCAACTACAGTGATAGAAGCGCTTAATGCCAGACACATCTTGGGCTAGGCTAAAAGTATGGCTTTATACGCTTCTTGTATAAATATCTATCAACACGTGAACCATTTGAGCGTTGTCCTATCCAGCCCCGTAGCCAAGGGGGGGCACTGGGGGGCCATGCCCCCCGCTAGGTATGGAGTGCGCCCCCCCCCCCCCCGCTTAAAAAGAAGAAAAGAGGAAAAAATAAAGAAAAAGTAAAGGTGCCCTCTTGCTGGGTATTGGTGCCCCCCTGCTTACTTTGACCTGGCTACGGGCCTGGTGCTATCTATATTGCCTGTTAATGGCTGTGGTTACAGACACATTTTATTTTCCCCAATGGCCCACAAGGGCTAAGGGGCCTTAACTGTCTTTACTTTATGAAGCGTTCATAGCGTTGATCACTTTGTGATTTAGGCTAGTCTGGCTTAAAAGGCTTCAATTAATCCTGCAAGTCTGCTAGGTAGTATTTGATTCATACTCTAATACCTGATGCTTGATGATACCTGCGACCTAGTAATTCATTGATGCATAATATCTGTTACTTGACACCTGTCACCTAGTACAGTAAGTTGATTCAATGTGAATATTAGATTCCTGTCTCCTGATATTTTTACTACCTCTGAGGTTGTTATTGAGTCATCTGATATCTTGACAGCATACTTACATTTCTACCCATTGCCTGTGCATTTTTTTTTTTAATATATTTCCTGAATCTATAAATGTTTCTGTGATGAAGCCCTGAGCTTGATTTTATGATAATTCTTTTAATACACCAGTGTTGTCGTGGCAACGTGGAGATTGGTTATTTTGTCCTGTTTACTTGCTTAACTCTCAACTGTTGTTCATTTTCGGCCATTTTTTAAAGGTTATTTCAGGGTGTTTTGTAAAACTAGGCATTTTTCATTTAAACAAAATCTTTATTATTTACATAAACATTATTCATTTGTACAACACATAAATAAATTTGGACGTAAAATTATGATAATTTTTTTTTATTCAACTTTAAATGATACTATAGAAATTGGAAAAAAAAATAAGGACTGATGCCTCTCAAGTGAAAAAAGACATAATTTTCACACAATGTTAGACAAGACAAAATTGATCATTAAAATTTCTATATTATTATTATAAGTGACAGGAAACACATTTAAATGAATAAAAAAATAAAGTTTTCCACCATTTACTTGTTTTTCTAAGGATATTATACTTATTTAAAAGTTGATCACTTTTGTCACCCCTTCCATATTAAAAAAAATCACCAAATTTCACTTTTCCCAAGAAATCACGCTTAGTCACCAAACAGCCCGGCCTCAAATACGCGCGAAGCACTCCCTTTTTTGACATTTTGTCAAAAAAGGGAGCGACAAAGATTCCTAGTGCATTATGTCTTTTTTCAAAATAAAACTTGGAATATTTTACCAAGTACCACATTTTTACAAAAATAAAAAATCTATTTTTCTTTGCCACCGTATCCCAGGGTCGGCGTTGCACATATATAATAAAACGTAAAAAAAAATTGACCAAAAGTAAAAATATAAAGAATTATAACGTCCAAAAAATTGTCGCTCACTGGTGGTCGAAAAGTCAATGCTACGATGGTTGAGAGTTAAGGTTGACTGGAAAAAAATTAATGAACAGATGCATGGGGTAGTTTTTTTTTTTTTTAAATCTTTTTGTCTTTGCAAAGAGATAGACTGGGCCTTCTCTATAGCTCAGAATAATGCTTTTTTAAATCTCAGCTGAAAATAATTTTTTTTTAAAAATTAACAGCTTTTGTTTTTTTAATCTATGGCTTCTGTTGCTTTCTATTTCATACATTTCTTTCTACATTATAAATTTTTGTTACATAAATTGGTACATTTTCATTTTTGTTGAAAGTTTTATAATTGCCCTTTTAATATGTGGCTTGTAGTCCCTGAGAAGCCTCTTTGATTTAGTTTTGAAGCATGTTCCTGTCATCGTACAGAAATTTCTGTGCTTTGTCTTTTGTATTAATCTTTTTATATTTTGAAGCTTCTTTTAGTTGCAACATGACTTTTTTTTTTTTTTTTGCTTTCTACTGCGCATTTGGTGTTTGAATAGACAATAGGCATCTTCATATTGCTGATGGTATCTTATTTATTCCAAACTCGTCACTCAATGAAGATTTATCATCTTTTTTTCTGGGTCTCTGGGTGGCACCCATTTATTTTAATATTGATATTTTAATTGTGAAAAGTGCCAAATATGTTATGTGCTCTTCTATCTGTTTTTTTTTCCCTCTCTCCATCCTTCTACAGCACACCTTCCCAACAATCAAAACCGTGTCACACCCCGAACCCTGGTGGCGGAAGTAGCAGTGTGCATGCGGCGGCCGTGGAGAGCTACATGGCTTCACAGGGCCCGCACAGAGCGGCCAAGATCCCAGCAACCACATGCAGCATCAAAGGCACTCCTCCCTCCCCATCACCGCTGTCCTCGTCAACTTCGTCCTTAGCATCTGCGTCGTCGTCCTTATGTTACACATGTTCCCACGGCCGATTCCCCTTATTTCACACCACCTGTCCGTTTCATGCTCGGCAGACCAAAGGGTTGGTTCTTTTTATTTTCTTCTGTTGTTTGACCTACTTTACTTGTTCACCGTTGTCATGGCTTGTTTGACTGATATGAGGTAAACATCGAGTGTCTTAATTTTATTTCACCTTTTTATTTCTGTTTAGTTTTAATAACACTTAAGGCTTAGATTCTCTAAAAAAATTAATCTTCTGTATATATACTAGCTATGTCTTACTAGTGGCAGATGCTGTTCTTTCAAAGTCAAGATATTGTTTTCCTGTGAACAACAGAAATGGACTGCATTTTGCTTAGTATTTTAATAGCATGTAGAAATATTTTTAAGCTCTAACTATTTTATGAAATCTTACAAATATGTTGTTTCTTTTTCAAAGATATTTCTCTGAGTTTTGAAGGACTGATGTCTTCCATTTTCAAAAATATTTTTAATCTGATATATTTAATTTCAAATATGATAAACGATTTTTAAAAACTTTGTTGCTTTATTTTTGTATATAAGCTTTCATCTGACCCATATCTCTATCTCTATCTATCTTTCTGCTAGTTTTTTGCATTTGAATAGGAAAAAAAAATTCTTCAACAGCATACACCAAGCTTCACTTATTGATTTTTTTATTTTTCTTGTGCTGTTACATTTAATTACTCTTTTAGTATTTTTTTTTTTAGATATTTGATTAGTCGTGTAGTTAATTTTTTGTAAAAGCAACTTGAATCCATATTCAAAAGCTTAAAAAAATATCTTTGTTATATTTTACATTTTACAGTGCCGATGCCTTACAGCAAAACCAAGAGCTAGAGTTTGAACGAAACAAGGAAAGGTTCCAGTTTTGTAAGGTGGGTTCCCCCCCCCCGCTGTCTTAGACTGGTCCATTCAGAGTAAATTGACTTTTACCCTCACACTGCTAACATGCTCATATTCATTTGGCCTTTTTTTTTATCTTTCTCTCCGTCTCTCACAGTGGGGTGCCCAGGCTTTAAAAAATATGCTGATAGTTCCACCGGGGTGTGGCATCGTGCACCAGGTCAACTTGGAGTATCTGGCCCGTGTTGTGTTTAATGAGGATGGGCTTTTGTACCCCGACAGCTTAGTCGGCACAGATTCTCACACGACTATGATTAATGGCTTAGGTGTTCTAGGATGGGGTAAGTCTAACTTTGTAATGGAGTATGTAATGGAGTATGGGGGTGTTATGAAATTGATTAGTCGTCGGCATCCGTCCGTCTCGAGAGACGATGGTGTAGCTAAGATGAGTCTACAAAACACCGCCGGGAATGGCTGTGCAGTCCGACTCGGGAGTGGCAATCCCTGCCGCACTTGTCACACTTGAAGATAGTTGGTTGTTGTAGTTGTTGTTGTAGCTGTTCTTTTTTCCGCTTCCGCCTTGTTCTTTTCAGGGCAGCATTATCCTGTCGCTCAGCCTCTGCGCGCAATGAACCCTGCCGGACAGCGAGCCTCCATGAGTGGCGGTCGGCTGCTTGGCTCTCCCAGGAGTTGGGGTTAATGGAGCACTCTTTCATATCCTTTTTGCAGGTGTCTTTGTAGCGCATTTTAGGTCGCCCTGTTTTCCTCTGGCCGGTAACTAACTCGCCATAGAGTAGGTCTTTCGGGATGCGGCCTGCGTCCATTCTTTTGACATGACCGAGCCATCTGAGGCGTCTCCTGCTGAGAACTGCAAACAAGCTGCTCATGTTGGCCCTCTCTAGCACCCCAGTGTTGGGGATCTTGTCTTGCCACTTTATCTGCAGTATACGTCGCAGGCACCTCATGTGGAAATTGTTTAGCTTTCTTTCGTGCCTCGCGTAAGTGGTCCACGTCTCGCATCCATAGAGGAGGGTACTAAGTATGCAGGCCTGGTAGACGCGCAATCTGGTATTTTCGGTGAGGCTGGGGTTTTCCCACACACGTTGCTTTAGTCTCGCCATGACTGTGGCTGCCCTAGCGATTCTGCAATCGATCTCCGGGTCTATGGATAGCGAGCTGGAGATGGTGGACCCGAGGTAAGTGAAGTTCTCGACGACCTCTAGGGTGTGCCCATCGATGTCAATGCTTGGGGGTGTATCTGTACCCTGTGCCATGACATTCGTCTTTTTCAGGCTGATAGTCAGTCCAAACTCCTTGCATGCATGGGAGAGGCAAGTGACAAGCTGCTGCAGTCCGTCTTCAGTGTGTGATGTCAAGGCTGCGTCATCAGCAAAGAGCAGCTCGCGAATTAGGACCTTTGTGACTTTGGTCTTTGCACGGAGGCGGGCTATGTTATAGAGCTTGCCATCGGACCTTGTATGGATGTAAACACCCTCGCTGCAATCCTTGAAGGCGTATTGGAGGAGCATGGAAAAGAAAATGCAGAAGAGTGTAGGTGCAAGGACGCAGCCCTGTTTTACTCCGCTGCTGACTGGGAAGGCCTCGGAGATTGCGCCGTTGTAGCAAACCGTGCTATGCATGTTGTCGTGGAAGGACATAACCACTGCAAGCAGGTGTGGGGGCAGCCAATCTTTTGCAGCAAGCTGGAGAGTCCACTTCGACTTACTAGATCAAACGCCTTTGTGAGGTCGACGAGCGATGTAGAGTGGCACCTGCTGTTCCTGACACTTCTCTTGAAGTTGACGTAGTGAGAAGATCATGTCCACTGTTGATCGGCCAGCCCTAAAGCCACACTGTGACTCTGGGTAGACTCGGGAGGCGAGGGCCTGCAGGCGGTTTAGAGCGACACGGGCGAAAGCTTTGCCGACGATGCTGAGGAGGGAGATGCCCCGGTAGTTATTACAGTCGCTCCGGTCCCCTTTGTTCTTGTATAGTGTGATAATTTTGGCATCCCTCATGTCTTGGGGGATATAGCCCTGTTCCCAGCATCGACTTAGGAGGTCGTGCAATGGCTTTAGCAGTGTTGGTTTTCTGCTCTTCAGAACTTCTGGTGGGATTCCATCGCTACCGGGTGGCTTTCCGTTTGCAAGGCAGTCGATGGCTTTGCTTAGTTCATCCACGGTGGGTGTGGTGTCTAGCTCCTCCATGACAGGCAGATCTGGGATAGCGCCAAGAGCGGCATCAGTCACAGTGTTCTGGGTTGCGTATAGCTCCAGGTAGTGTTCGGTCCACCTCTGCATCTGTTTTTCCTGGTCCTTGATGACCTCTCCTGTTTTGGATATAAGGGGGGCGGTTTTGGAGGGAGTTGGGCCTATTGCCTTTTTGATGCCCTCGTACATCCCTCTTGCGTTTTCTGTATCGGCAGCTGCCTGGATGCTGCTACAGAGGTTCAACCAGTAGGAGTTGGCGCATCTGCGGGCGGTCTGCTGGGCTTTGCTCCTGGCTGTCCGTAGGGCTTTTAGTGTGTTGGGACTGGACCTGGCCTTGTAGGCCAGTAGGGCTTTCCTTTTTACCTCGGTAACGGGTTCCATTTCCTCCCAGTGGGCCTTGTACCAATCGGCGTTTTTCCGCTCTATCTTTCCACAGGTGGTGATGGCGGAGTTATATACGACATCACGCAGACGCGACCACCTAGAGTCGATTGTGTCAACTGCTAACTTTCTTTCACTGAGTGTAACTTCCAGACTGCTGATAAACTGTTGGTTTTTCGGGATTTCTGGCACAGTTGATATTGATGCGTGGGCGACCTTTTTCTTGGGTGATGCAGTTTCTTCGGGCGTTATGCGCACCTTGCTTGCCACGAGGGCGTGGTCCGTGTCGCAATCTGCACTGTGGTAGCTGCGGGTGAGGAGGATACTGTCGATATTTCCTCTTCTGGTGAGGACGAGGTCGAGTTGGTGCCAGTGGCGGGAGCGTGGGTGCCTCCATGACACCTGATGTATCTCTTTGCACCTGAAGAAGGTGTTGGTCACGCACAGGCCATGGTGGCACGAGAGCTCAAGCAGTCTCTGGCCATTTTCATTTATCTTTCCCCTCCCAAAGCTTCCAAGACAGGTGGGCCAAGCCACATGGTCAGCTCCTACCCTTGCGTTGAAATCACCAAGGAGATAAAGGCTATCGGTGCTAGGAATCTTTTCAATAGCGCTTCATCTAGGGACTGGTAAAATTGATCTTTCTCCTCGGCAGTGGTGCAGAGGGTTGGAGCATACACGCTGAATATGTGAGCTGGGCCAGAGGACGTTGACAGTCGGAGGATTAGTAATCTCTCAGAGCCGTCTGTTGGGGGCTCTACGAATCTGACAAGCGTGTTTTTCACCGCGAAGCCAACACCGTGTTGCCTCGGTTGGTCTGAGGACTTCCCTTGCCAATAGAATGTGTAGTTAGCTTCTCTGATGGTGCCGGTTTCAGCCAGCCGGGTCTCCTGTAGAGCGGCGATGTCGATGTTTAGTCGTGAGAGTTCCCTGTCGATGACAGCGGTCTTCCTTGCGTCATCAATCTGCTGAAGGTCAGATGTGAGTCCGGTACACATGGTCCTGATGTTCCAGCTTGCGAATCGAAGAGCTGGAGGCTTCTTGCTAGTTCTTATCTTGAATTTGCCTGGTGCGTGTGTTTTTTGGCCCACTTTTTGAGAAGTGCATCTCTAATCCCCACGCACCCAGTAGGGCAGGTGAGCCATGGCGAGACAGCACCCAACTGGCTGGGGGCTGCCCAGCTTGAGGCGGGCGGTAGCTGTCCAATGAGGCGCGATGACCGTCGAAAGAGACCCCTGGCGCTCGTTTCCTTCGCCAATCGGATGAGCTTAGAACCGGTAACTGTCCCCTTCCGTGTTGTATCGACATCGTGCAACGACGCTGGAGTATCCTCTCCAGTTTAGCTACAGAGCCTGCGCAGGGTAATATGGAGGGATAGCTGTTGCCCGTGCAGCAGTCCCCCCCTCTCCGCGCAACTGAGGGATCCAAGGGAAAGACAGAGTCGATACGGCTTGGCTTCAGCTGCGCCGCAGGAGTTGCCGGCGTTGACAATATAGGGTCTGGCCGCCTTGGGGGCTCCAGCTCCGGATTTCTTTTCAGGGTTTACTCCCTTAGCCTATCCTCATAGGAGGTATGCCGCTAGGCAGCGGAGGTTTTCCTTCTCCTAGATGAGCTACCAACCGAGGTTGACGAGCCCCATCTGCCCGAAGCGGCTGGTTTTGAGGCGCCAGTGAACCGCCTTCGCCCCTTCTCCTGTCAGTGGAAACAGTTTCGCCGGGCTTAGTAGCTAAGACGCACGAGAAGGCCAGGAGTTGGACTTGGTTGTCAGAGGCTATTTGAGACGCACGCCATTGGGAGCATTTTATTTGTTAGTGGGAGCTTATCCCCGCTACCAACCCCCGGCAGTAACAACCTTGAAACCAATTTGATTAGTACAGCATCTTTATAGATCAACAGTGGTCAAATCTGGCCATTTATTAAGTGCCTAACCATTGAAAGTTGAAATCGTTTATTTAATTATTATTCATTTTTTTGTATTATTCTGGTGATGTTGGCTTTAATGTGGTTCTTTATTGTGTACAAAAAAAAAAAAAGCCAAAGTCCGCCAGCCTTTACGGTCACCATTATAGATTCTGTCCAGTTTTTTCTTTCATGAATTATATTATTTTTCTTTCTAGGTGTCGGTGGTATAGAAGCCGAGGCAGTCATGTTGGGTCAGGCCTTATCTATGGTGCTGCCGCAGGTTGTTGGCTACAGAATCACTGGTTCCCTTCATCCTCTAGTCACTTCCACAGATGTTGTTTTGACCATCACCAAGGTGAGTCACAGATGTTTGTCACTGGCGGGTTTTGATAAACGAATGATTCACAATTTACAGCTGCTTTTTTTTTTGCCCTTATTTTCCAGTCACTTTTTGGCCACCAGATCATTTAATTGTGCAATAGATGACTGACATTTAATTTGTGTATTAAACATATATATATTTATTTATTCATTCTTATTTATGGAAATACATACATGGTATAAAATGATGTGAGATGAATAATCAAGTCCGTCTACTTGTCTCTACCAAAATCTATCATCTGCTTAAAACTAATAATTTCACTTCCGCTAAGCTAAGTGGCCAGATAATTAAAACCATCTCTGTGCCAACTGTAAATTCTCTAGCCTAATCTGATTATTACAGTGAAGCTACGTTGAGTGAAGCCATGTTGAGTGAAGTCTTGTTGAGTGAAGCTATATTGAGTGAAGCCGTGTTGAGTGAAGTCTTGTTGAGTGAAGCCATATTGAGTGAAGCCGTGTTGAGTGAAGTCTTGTTGAGTGAAGCCGTGTTGAGGATGTTTACATATAGAAAATGTGGCATTAAAATGGGAGAAGAGGGGGGCTTTAAATTTTAAAAGATTTCTTTTAAATCTATAAATAGTGCAATGACCCTCAGCTCGTCTGCAAGTTTTTATTATGGTGATAGATTCTTTGTACCAGAGGTGAGCTGCCTATGACGTAACTAGGAAGATCAGAAAAAAATAGTTGGTTAAAGAACCCAGTCTTGTATGATGGCAGTTTTTTTCGTTATATAATGATTAAATAACAACTTGTTTCATTTTTTTCGCGGTCTATATCTACTATGTGGACAGTTCCTAACAAAACCAGCTGTTGACCTTGAAACATACATACCTGCATATGGGTGGAAAAAGATGTACAGTCGCGGTTGCTCAGAAGCCGTATCGGAGGTATCAATGGGTACGGAAATGACATATACCCAAGGTACTCAGCGGCATTTGTTCATTCAGGAGAGCTTCTTCAAGAGGGTAAAGAGGGTCTTGATTGTACGTCAGTTTAATCTCCAATCCGTCTCATATGAAAGAGTACTTAACTAATGCTGTGAACCATGAATACATTGTTCCAAACTTACAAGTGATGCAGGCTTACATGGATACTCTCTTGAAGGAATTTGTTGGCAAAAAAAAGAACATTGCTTTCTGCGATGTACCGTTCTCTACGGTATCTATCAATGAAGCACAAAGCGCAGGCTGATAGGAATATAATGCGGCATGGAAGAAGATGAGAGGTGGGGGAAATCGAGTGATCCTCAAGTTGCTTCAACTTTTGAAGATGTCTGGT
Source organism: Bulinus truncatus (assembly GCA_021962125.1). Taxonomy (NCBI): domain Eukaryota; kingdom Metazoa; phylum Mollusca; class Gastropoda; family Planorbidae; genus Bulinus; species Bulinus truncatus. The sequence continues at coordinate 5,106,192 of JAGDYQ010000047.1, read as the reverse complement.
AACGCACGACATCCCAACCTAGCAGATCGGCTCAACGTTACTGCCATCGATGAAAATCTGTGACACCTCGTTTAAATACATTAGAACTTGAAGCTGTGCTCAAACAGTGGCGCTCGTATGTCTATTTAGGTGGTACGGGACCGAGCATGTAATACAGGAATACCCAGAATACTCATTGTCATGTCTGAAATAATTGGTGATCAATAAACCACTGATTAGGCTTAATACAATACATGGTAATCGTTGGCGCTAATGTATCATTTGCTACACTATGGCATCTTCTGCATGTTTGACTAGGATTTGTCTTGTGGATTTGGTTTTACGGGGAGGGGGATTTGGTCTGTTACCCATTTTGTAGTGGGGTGCAAAGATGTTCCCGTGAGCACCATTCAGAAGTGCTAGTGAGTACAAGTACCCAAGAGGACGCTGTGTGATGCTGGTACACGTTTTGGCTAATACAGTTAACTATGGTGCAAGCCAGAGGTGCAAGTACAAATACTCATTGTGCAGCACGGAGTACAAGTACTTGCTGTGATATGCTTTTTGATGACTAGTTTATAAAATGTCATGGATTATGTTGAGCAGATATGCAGGCAGGTGTCGTGGATAGTGTGGAGAAATGCTGACGCTACAAATAATGCTGCTCAGATAAAATAATAAAAATATTGTTAACTTGCTATGGAAATAATATAATTAATATTTGCCTTTTAGTCTGGGAGCGAGCAATACAATTTTTATTTGGCAACAATTTTTTAGATTTAAGCCTTAAAGCCATCATATTTGCCAATTAAATTTTTATGCATGAAATGCTAAACTTTGTATCGTGCTCAGTTAAATCTGTGTATATAGGTTTAGTGAGGAAAATCTAATCCGTTTTATAAGTAAACTACTAGTTTGTTTTGAAAATGGCGGCACACGCGAGTTAACGAGGAAACTGTAATCTAGTCTGGCATGTTTTGATTCTACACGTTATCTTTAATGTCTGCTGGACTTCAAATCTTTTGTTCTTCAAAACAAAACATCATATTACTAGAATACAATTAAAAACACATGCTGACTTATGATCCATAATAACCTTTGGTAAATCAAATAAAAGCTCTAACAGGCTGAAATTGAGTCTTCTAAAGTGTGATTGTTTACCATTAACTAGTTTTATTACTAATTTGCTTATTTATGAATTTTCAAAAATAATAGTATTGTTTTAATCATAGGCATAGAGAATACCTTGACTGCTTAGTCAAGCACAAATCAATTAAATCACTGATGAATCAGTCAACTGATATTGAAATTAATTGTGCCAATCTGCTTGAAAGTTATTTTTTTTTAATCTTTGCAGTATCTTAGTAACTAACGAAATATTTTCCTTCATATTAATGTTTAAAGATTAATATAGACAACAAAAAATTTTCTATGAATTTTGATAAATAAAACTATGCTGGTTTTTCTAATTCTTTAGTCGATCAAATGGGAAAAGGAGTAAATAATGTTAACTTTAATTTTACTCTCTTAAAAACTCGAAACTTTAGCATGTTTGACTATTCTTTTCTTTACATTTCTTTCCCACTCTCACATGGCTATCTCTTTTTGGAAGATTTGCAGGCAGTAAAATCTCTATTTTTATTCTTTTTTTTACAGGGCCACTGAATCCAGAGCATGTGACAGTTGAGTTTTTGTAAAGATTTATAAACCTTTGGCTTTATTGAAGGCTAATTTTAGCTAGCAGCAATTTACATTTTGAAGTAGCAAAGTGCATTTCCATTTAAGTTGCGTTTTTCACTTAATGGTCCTATCACTAAAAATAAAAGTTTTGTGAGTCTAAAAGAGTCAACCATTTTTGTATACTATTTTTAATTTTCCACGAAAATACTAAAACTTGGTCACCGGTCAAAGTTCTTTTGTCCTGGTGTAGCCTGATGTAACTCGATCTTGCCCCAGGGTGCAAGAGTGGAAAATTACAAAAAAGTCAAGCATCATTATAACAGTCAGTTGTTAGTTTTGGACCACATCCTCTAATATTTCCAATGTAAGTTGACTTTTATTTTTTTAGAACAGTATCTTATTATAAGAAAGGCTTTAATACGAGTGTTCCAATTTTCAGCTGGATTGTGAGTGTCATTATTTGCAGAAGCATCATATTTAAAAAGTATTATAGAAGTTTCAACAATACATTATTTTCAAAAATATTTTTTATAAAAGTTCCCAAATAATGGCTTATGAGTAATTTATTTTCTTTAACTCTTAAAATAAGGTTAGCTATGGCCTTTAAGGATTTTTTCATTAAGATTTTGCTATATCTTTCAAAAACTTCTCTGTTTTGAAAATGGTTTGAAAATAATCAAGTATTTTTTTTTAAAAAGAGATCTTATAACTATCAATGCATCATGTGGTATTTTTTTATTCAAGCAGTGTGATTTCTCAAGCAGCATTCTAATGAGCAAGACAAACAGTTTCTCTGGGATCTCTGCTGTGAAGGTAAGAAAGCAGTATAGTTCATGTGATAAGGAGTTGGCAAAGTAACTAATATAAAATTAATTATAATGTAATATGAATACAATGAAAAGCTCTTTAACATGTTTTGTAAAGTGCTGTTTTTGAAAAGATTAAGAATTTATATTTTTTGTCAGTGATTGTAAAATATATATAATTATATATTCTTTAAATACCAAAACAAGACTTGGTGAAGAAAGAATGCAGAAAATCTAGGGAAGAAAGACATCATTATGAGGAGCAAAGTTCTAAGCTGTAGACAACAAGAACAAATTGAAGAAACAGAAGGTGCTTATCCTGATTACTAGCTTTATTTTTATAATAATTTTACAACTTTTTCTTGTTTTTTATTATTTTTTGTAACTATCTTGTCCAAGAGTTTTTAGTATTAACAAAAAGTCAGAAATTTGACTTGTCAAATGGGTCCTATTCATTTTAAAGTTATCTCCACACTCATCAGCAAGACATATAAAGTGAAATATCACTGAAAATAGCATTGAAAAAAACATGTATAAATTATTACATGGTTTTCCGGAGTCTTAGATATTATTTCATGAAGAATATTTGGATACAAGCATCTGACTTTTTTGTAATCTTATTTCAGTACTAAATTTAAAAAAAAAAAAAAACTTCTTTACTGTTGCAACGAAACTTATCTAGAAATAAATCTGTTTAACATTTTGAATAAAGTTTGTTTACTATTTATGCAATTAGAAATCTCTATGGTGGTAAATATGACTTCTCAGCTGATAGGATACTGGGAGAGATCAGTCAATGTAAGAGATATTTAGGAATTGAGTTTTGATTTTTTTAAATGGGAGTAAATAAATATTAGTCACTGTGCATCAGGACATTGGATTGATATAATTTGTATTCATGGATCTTGCAGGAGGTGCGGAAATCACAAGTCTCTGAATATCAAAGAATTATCTGAAACTGCAACAGCAACAGAAGATACAGCAAACGTGCAGCGATTGATGCTGGTGACAGAAAGGCAACAGGTGATTCAGGCTGACGTATGAAATACACACATTGTCTTTCTTTAAATGGTGGTCAGAAAAACATTATTAATAAAAAAATAGGTAAATGTTTTTATAAATGGTTCGAATGATAAACTTTTTACATTTTCATTTTAAAATAAAAATAAAAAATCTCTTTTGGTTGGCTTATATGCATTGTGAAGGTATTCAAGCAGGTACAGCAAATTAGTCAACTTTTATCACACTTCTGTGTTGTAGGAGAGGTAACTACTTCTCAGTCTTATCTTTGCTGACTAATTTAGTTTTTAGACATTTCACCTTGTACCAATTTTAAGCCCCTCCAAACATTGCTGTCATCTTTTATTAAAAAAATAACTACATAATATTTAATTTTAATCATTACTTGTCTAAAACTACATTTAAACATCTTTTTGTTTCTCAGAAAAAAATCTTAATCTTTTAAAAGCTAACACAAATTATCCTACAAACAGTGTAGATGAAAGTTGCTGGGGGATGGTGCTTATACCACGCCATCCACTCATGGACCCAGATGACATCATGAGGAGGCAGCTATAGCTGATAAGAGTTAGATCATCAGAATCAAACCATAGTAGCCCACTTTGTCAGCAATCTGCCTTTAAGGCAGAGTCATTTTCTGGCACTCAGATAAAATTCAGGGACAGAATGTCTCTAATGTGGTCATGCGCAAGAAACAAGATCTCAGAAGATACCATGACACTAGAGCTTTTGTTTCATCATCTTCCTTTGAAAGAACAGCAATTTGGAAATGAATTACACTAACTCAAGAAAACAGTTTGATTTTTAGGACCAGGTAAGGAGAGTAGTCCAAGTTCATTATTGGTGAGATGGAACAAGAAAACAGAAAATCAGCTTGATGGACACCAAAGTCTGCAGAAGTGGCGGGGCCGTGTCCGCCATGTCACTAGATCATGCCCCACCATAAATATGAGTACTCAGAAAAGCTCGGGAGGTGGAGGAAGTGACTCTATCTCTGACCTTTGACCCAGCCACTGTGGATAAAAAACACAGGGGGCAGACAGTGAAGTCAGATAATAAGTATTCAACATTGTATTGTGACCATGCACAATAGATGGCCCACAAAAAACTAGGTTAAAGAAAAACTCTGTTACAGTCAGCAGTAAAAAATAAGAAGAAGAAACTGCTGAAGGAGGATAAGTGAAGGCACTATAAACCAGGAGTAGACCAAAGTTTTCACATAAATATAAAAAAATGCAGTTTTTTATGTGAACAGGTACCCTAGTTCTCTCTGGCGTTCTGGGATTTGACTGATTTTCTCATTCCTTTATAGTGTGTTTTTCATCTGTGTTCAGTGAATATTTTCAGAAATTCTATTGTAGTTAATAATACATGTATAAATAAATGTTGTTAGATATTATCATGATTAAACCTTTTATGTGTATTTATTTAGTAGTGTGCATATATATAAAATATATTTCAGAGGGTCATTTTAACCCCAACAAAATAGTACTGGTTTGTCCCAGATCTTTTTTGATCAAACATGATTTATTTATTGGTTTCTAGTTGTTTTAAAGCAGAAAAAATAAAGTAAATAAAGGATTTTAAAATATTTTTCTTTGGCACATATAATGAGTCAAATCGTTTGATACAATCACTGGTAAAACCACAACATGCGTTTTCACAGTTAGCGCTTCTTTTGGTACTGTCCGTACTAACTGAAAACTGCTAATTTTTCCACTTTGTTTATCTATATATTTATTGAAGGCTCAGTAACTTTAAAATAAAACTAATAATAGATTTTTTTTCTTCCCACCTCATCTATTTGTCGTTCATCTTTTTTTAGGAGACCTTTTTTGTGTAATAACTCTATTTGTAATTACATTTAATTCTATTTGTAACCACTCCTATAAACATGTATATGTATGTAACCACTAGCAAATGCTTTGAGCAAATCACTATTCTTGTTTAAAGATGGTAAACTGAAGAACAGAGCTGTGCATTAGAAGGCCATACTTCTTGAAAGACAGAGGTGGGTTTAAAGACCTACTGCGGCGAGAGAGAAGACCATCTCAAGGGCAAGACTGACTGGGTAGTGAAATGATTAACACTATGTTCAGCCACATGCATCACTGACTTTTTCCATAATGGTGAGTCCAGATAGCTGCTTAATATAAGCCTGACTGTGGTGCAGGTACCGCTCACTGTCTGCCGATAGCATTCTGCAATTTCTTAACATTGTTGAAGTCATCATTTATCTGAATTCGTGTTTGTATGTCTGCTACTGGGTATTAGAGCGTGGAAGTTGATTTCTGGAATAATCCCTCTGGCTTGTCTCTGAAGATTGATCTCTTTCTTTGAAATATTGATTGGTTGCAATACTTTGGCTGTGTAGACCTCTCTCACCATTTGTGACCTTCAGTTTTAATGGTGGAGGATCTGCCTGAAGAAAGATCAAAGTATTTTTTACACATTAACCGAAGTGAGAGAAGTTTGGATAAAGTGTTGGTTGATTTGAATTGAGGTGCGCGTAAGAACTACTTTGGTTGATTCTCGCTTGCTTACTACTCATGGTTCTGTACATTACCTATATGTGATTACCAACACCTACTCCATGTGGGTCCTTAACACAGCACCTATCCACGTGATTCTTAACACAACACCTGCTACACGGTTCACGGCACCCCTACTCCAATACTGATCTGCTTTGGCCCATCACTCCACGCATTATTCTTCTTCGAGTTGAAGTAAAGGAAACATGTTGGTGCGGATTTCTTTTTAATATTTATAAATGAATCACACGACTGAAAAAAAAATTGTAAATAAAATAAAAAAGCAACATATAAACAGAACAAAAAACAGCCATAAAGACGTGCTATTATACAATATATAAATAATACTCAAGCTTTTAGGTGTCCAGTTAGATGAGTAAAGAATTATCACATAACAACAGTATTTATTAAAAGTACAACGCTCGAAAAAATGAGATTTGCCCACGACAAAAATAGCTAACTACCAGATAAACTGTAGGTGATATAACTCTATACAAGTTTTGCGAGGTGCTTAAATGTAAGATATGTAGAGCAAATGCAAGCATTCAATTGGAAAGCTTAAAACAGCAACAACCAATACTATCATCATCAGCAAGTGATATTATGATTAAATACAATTGGGTGTGTTTTTGGTATGAGAATAATCGGTGACTCTACAATGGTTTTACTTCTGGTTCTAAATTAAACCTCTTTATACCTTTCATAATAACATTTCTGAAGAATAATAAATTTTGGGTTCAATGATCATGACTTGTTTAATAACTTTATTTGATATTAGTTATTGTATCTTTGATTAAAAGTGGATATTAGCAGTTAATATATTTATTTCTCATGGATTTGGATTCAACAACAAGATGGGATGACAGTTTTAAAAAAAAATCGTATTGCCGTGCAGACTGTGGTATTTTTGTGGCAGAAGGTAAAATATTATAATTCAACTATTCTGGATACGAGAGCAACAAAGAGAAATGATTGATCGTGCTGGAGGAAGCTGTGGAGAACAAGGCAAAAACAAAAATATTTCTGTAAGTATTAGAAACATACTTTATTCTATGAAATTTTCACTGTTTACTATTTCTATTATAATTACTATTTACAGGCAGAGCGTGCTAGGAGGGTCCAAATTCAGACATTCCCATACGGTTCTGGCTGAAGGCTCCAAAAATATTTTTACATTTAAATATTAAAAAAAGTGCATTATCTCATGTGCATGATGTGAATGTCCGGCATTTGAAATTTAAAATCTCAGGTTTTGTCCTTTGTTTTACAGGTATTGCTGTACATACTTTCCAAATTTTTCTTCGACTCAAATGTGTTTTTAAAACACTTGATAACAACAACTTAAAAATTATGATATAATATAATTATGAATTAAATTCATTTGACGAGTAAAAATGATCTCACTAATAAATCTTAAAATACCAGCAAGTGGCATCAAATGCTAATGGGCAGATTCAGATTTAATTCAATTGAAGATATGGAATGGAATTAATATTGCTTGGATTTATGGTTTGTCTTTGTATAAACTACTTGAGGGATTTTTTTTTATGTGTGTAAAAATGCTGCAATTCTGAAAACAATAAAGAAAGTATTATTTTCTAAAACTTTATTTCATAGAAGGTTGTATTAGTCTAATAAAATGTTGCATGTTCTAAGTTCTTTTTTCAAATAAAATTTACAACTTGTTGTTTCTTTTTTTACTACAGCTTGCTTTGATAGAAGAGCCAATTGGGTGTTATTTAACTTGCTCTGCCAATTATTCCAAATTTTGGCACAAAAGTGGGATTCGCTATCATAATTTGATGAATGAATTTGGAAACTATTAAATACAATATTTTACCTGAACTTCTTGCTAAAATCACAATGAATCATTTTTGTCGGTTTATAAAAAAGAACAGTATTACATAGATTTCAAAATTCCGCGACCTGTTTGCCGAGTGGATGAAATGACAATGAAAATACAAGCGAAAAGTTTCTGAAACAGTATTCTTAAAGCCCAAAGACAGACCACAAAGATCTAAAGACAGCTGGCATGCGGCTGTCAATGCGACAATAACGAAGAAAAATTTGCCTGAGAAAGTTGGATGGCAAGATGGAGAGTGGTCATATTCTCTATTGATGTGGCAGAAGAGCATTTAACAAAAACGGGACTATTCTGAATCAGGTAAAATTTAAATAATCATTTTATTCTTATATTTTCTTCTTAAAATTTTAAATTTCAATTAGTAATCAACTTTCTACTTTTTTTAGATATTTTTTTTTTGCAAAATTATCAAGAAATGAGTCCAGCATAAAGTTCAAATCCCAAGAATGCCTTACAGAAGAAACGTACCAGAAAACTCAGGAAAAATCTTCTGTCCACCGTCTGGATTGACAAATCCACTGCTTTTCTTATGTTTCATGTTCCCAGAGGTACATTTTCACGATCCAGCTTTAATTGTATTCCAATCAGTTCAGATGTCATTTATTTCTGTGCCATTCTTTGTTGCATGGACATTTACACAAAACTGTAAAGTATTCTGGGTAAGATACTACCACTCTGCATGAGATTTTTGGCATTATCCCCACTAGCGTATGCACTACATTTATTAATTTATCTAAAAAATGATGTGTACTTTTATTCATTAATAATGTTGTGTTTCTTGATTTAATGTTTTCACAAAGATGATTCTCATCTGGCTTTGGCATGAAACAAAATTTTAGAAGAGGACGTAAAGTGACTCAGTCTATTTTGTAAAAAAATCAGACAAATCTAGCGAAGGATTATCATCTTCCGTTGGAGTAAAGTATTCTTTTAAATTTGCTGCTGTAGCATATAATTTTTAATGGTTCGCCGTCTGTCTGTCCACTTATTGAAGATGAGTATTGGCGCTGGAAAAAGAATTTGGACAACTCTAGCAAAATATTATGAGATAAATTTTCATTGATAAAAAATACGGCATACTTGTATATTTCCGCGAAGGAGCCTGTATTCTAATGATGGTGATTTGAAGTTCTAAAATTGAAACTATTGCACCTTGTTGGAACACATGAATCTCATTTTCGAATAGGTCATGAAATATAACAGTCCTATAAATATGTAATCTTTTTTTGTGCTGCAATGAAGCTGACTTACTAAAATATACAGTTTAGTGCACATAATAATATAATATATCTTGACTTACTTGTTTAGCTTAACTGATTGGTGCACTCGGAAAAAAAAAAGTGTATTCTGAACTAATTAGGTAGGTGATGCTGTGAAGATAATTGGTCTAGAACTTTAAAAAAAGATTAACTGGTGAACAATTCTATCAAAGAAGGAAACTGCGAATACAAACTTCCACCACGTAATACAAAAATGAAGTAGTTTCAAGTTATTTGTAACTTTCTTTTTTTAATCTTTTTTTCATTCAAAGCACTAATATGATCAAACAGATTTGAAACATTTATTAGATATCTATGAGTTAAATATAAAATATTAATTAAAAAGTAAAATAAAAAGTTTTTCATTATTATAAGATGAAATATATAAAAAAAATTTAACATGTGCTATCTAACACATTAATTGTACTTCTGTTGAAACGAATTTGTGCTCTGGTGAATTGTCTCCAGCAAGTGTCTGGGGGCTAAGTGGTTTGATAGCGTTTTATATCTAACCTCTAGGAGAAGCTTTAAGAATTGTACTGTAAACTATAAGGTCTTCTTATTTCAAACCAAGCTAGTCAACACTATTATTTACTATTTATATGTAGAAGCTGGCTTTCAGATTGAGATAATTTTTTAAAATATCGTTGAGCCACTTTTCAGCGGAGTTGCCTAGAAAGGGCAAAAATGGCATGCAGTGGCTGCATCTGTGATATGTTTTTTTGCCTTTAACTTTTTTTTAAGGAAATTATTATGACTTTAATAATAACTTAGTAAGGAGTAGTAAGTTAGTAAGTAGGAAACAAGTTCCTTTAACCCTAAAGGAGGCTTCATCGAGGCAGTCAAAAAGTGTGAGAGTTCATCTCTTTCTGTGCAGGATTCGGCATAGAAAGTGATTGTGTGGTTAGCACAATGCCTTGCTGCCTTACACTTTTCCAACTTCGAACATTTGGTACCCAGGCTGGGTGGACTTGTGGGACTATAACCAACTTTAGCTAGGGACTTGAGACAAATTCTCACACAGTGGATTAGGAACCAAAGACTCTTAGGTTTATAGTCGAGCATCTACACCACTCGGCTACCAGCGCCACACTTATTACAGGAAATGCCCTAGCAGTTATTTAAGCTACAATGGTAAAGTTGTGGATTATCATCAGAAATGCTTTGTTAACCACAATTAGCAATTTAGCTTTTAGAGAACTACAACATTAGAACAACACTGATACATTTTTAATGGTCTGATAGGATGAACAGTGTCACCATAAAAATGTTAGTTTTCTTATTGCAAAGGAATAGTTTTCTCTGTAAATGTGATTTATAGATAATAGCTATTGTTGAATTCATTGGTAACATATATATATCGTTGTTTCAAAGAGTATTTTCTTGCTTTTAAAATATTTTTTTTATAATGATTCGCCCTTAATTTTTTTATCCACAGGGAAAAGACTTTGTCTGTACTTGAAATAATCAACACCTTGTCAGAAAATGAATCACCAGTAATAAACTCACCTGATGGGGCAAGAAACACGCCAAGCGTCAGTTCATTGTCTAGCGGTACAAATTCAGACTGCGAAAGATCCGTTGACCATCTCCATCTCAGGAAAACTCAGCCACCTGCCCAGCGCCCACACAAGAAAGCTGTTATTCAAAATGACAGTGACCCGAACCTAAGTTTGTTCGTTTTGAAAAGAAATTTTGAGGAATCCAAAGCTCGGAGCAACTTGGTCTCAAAATACAAAAAGTCACAGGTCAACGAGCATGGCAATATCCAGGGACTGAATAAAGTTCTCCCCGTATCTGTAAGTCTGAGTGTCGAAGGTGACCAAAAAGACCCACACAAGATCAAAACAATTAGCCCCGCCATTAAAAATCTATGTCCATCCAACTATGACGATGACCTAGATAATGTTCTGGAAGCAATAGAATCTCTGGAAGACAGCAACAGCACCAAAGGTCTTGACATAGGGGATGACCTGGTAGAGCTGGAAGAGAGTCAAATTCTTGAGGATGTTTTTTTTCTATAAGTCTTGCTTGGTGCTCAAGAAATTTGAAGATTTCGTTAGAATTTAAATCAAATGTTATTTATGTAATATGATGTTTGTAATGCTCAAATTTTTTCGTTTCAACAATTATTTTCTCCTTTATGATTAATTTACTTTTTTTCTGCAATTTTTCTATTGCATCAAATATTGTTTTTTTTTCATACTTTATGATGCATGTGGGAAACCAAGCAGTGATGATTTATGAAACTTTTTATTGAGTAAAATGCAATATACATGTATTAAATTGTTTTACTGTCTTTATTTTTTATAAATTAAAATAGTTTTCATTGGATAAATAGTAGTTTGATAGTTTCAAACACTTGTGATAAGAAGTGCATTGATCCTTTGCCAATGATTAGGTAAAATCTTATTATTGATATCCATTCATTCCAGAGTAGAAAATTCACACATTTTCAAATAGAAAAAACAGTTTTCTTGAAATTTAAATATCTTAATACTATATCCAATGGCCTTGTTAAATTTTATGAATTATAAAAAAAACAAGATGTTAGAGAAATATAAAATAAATTGATAAAAAAAAAAAATTGGAAAGATATATATTAGATTTTTAAACTCATTTTTTGAATCCATTGAGTTTATTTTATGTTCTGTAATCATGTCATTTGTTTTACTAAATCCATATTTTTTAATGTGGATATAAAAAAATGTGCAATTTTTTTAATTGACGTAATAGTATAAAAAAATATAAATAGAGGAACTACAACATTAGAACAACACTGATACATTTTTAATGCACCTTGCGGGACAGATGGCCGAATGGTGTAGATACTTGACTGTCGGCCTGAGAGTCCTGTGTTCGATCCTCGATGAGACCCATGGGAATTTTCCCAGGTGTAATTTTAGGTCCTGGCAGTGGGTTGGATCATAATTAAGGATAGTAGTGTATGAGTTGTCAAAGGCTACCTTACGTGCAATGACAAAGATTGTCCCAGTGGTGTGTGATAGTAGTCTATGAGTTGTCAAAGGCTACCTTACGTGCAATGACATAGATTGTCCCAGTGGTGTGTGATAGTAGTGTATGGGTTGTCAAAGGCTACCTTACGTGCAATGACATAGATTGTCCCAGTGGTGTGTGATAGTAGTGTATGAGTTGTCAAAGGCTACCTTACGTGCAATGACATAGATTGTCCCAGTGGTGTGTGATAGTAGTGTATGAGTTTTCAAAGGCTACCTTACGTGCAATGACATAGATTGTCCCAGTGGTGTGTGATAGTAGTGTATGGGTTGTCAAAGGCTACCTTACGTGCAATGACATAGATTGTCCCAGTGGTGTGTGATAGTAGTGTATGGGTTGTCAAAGGCTACCTTACGTGCCATGACATAGATTGTCCCAGTGGTGTGTGATAGTAGTGTATGAGTTGTCAAAGGCTACCTTACGTGCAATGACAAAGATTGTCCCAGTGGTGTGTGAAGTCCCTGAAAAGATTAGAAGAAATCTCCTAGATCCCATAAACCATTAATGGGACTATTTTCATGGGGCCCTTCTTTCATCCCCACATTAGTCACTGGTGCAGTTGCATTGGGTGCACCATGGGAGATATAGCGGGGATTCTAACTATGACCCAAAATATCCAATGGTCATCACCGGATATCAAACCAGGGATCCTCAGATCGACAGTCTAGCGCTTTACTGCATGACCATCTTTCCCCTAATTGTCTAAGTAGTGGTAGTTGTAAGTTTCACGTATGATCAAAAGATCAAATCTCATTTTTAAAATGGATGTCACAAGATGGTAGGAAGAAATGACAAAAAACTTCAAAACAGGTTGGCTGTCATATTAACAAGTTATAAACTTTACTATTCTCATTCCTGGACCCACAGATTGACTACATTAAAAAAAGCCTTGCTTATAAATAACAATTATCTTCTATACTTTCTTAAGTGAGATAATAAGAACATTGTGTCACATAGAGATCAAGTCACAAATGAACCACATAAAAATACGCAAGGAAATATAAATATTGTGTACAAATCAATATATGAAATTCAAATCTGTTTATTTATTTCTAAAGTAATATAAAATGCCATAATAACACTAGGTAGTTCAGATAAGAAATGCTGATAAAAGAAAAGCATCAGAACTTTTTTTTTTTTTTTACTAATAACAGAACTAGATTTATGACTGGACATTAACCTGGTTAGAATGGTCATATCTAAATGTAAAGGATTTTTTTTAAAGAAAAAATTAATAGTGCTTCATGCATAATAAGCTAATTTATCTAGGAACTATTTACATGTTCATATTATAGTAAATACGAACATGTGTATTGTCAAACATAATCAAAGAAAAATGATTTACCAGTAATCAGACACTGATATGTTAACATAATCAGTTTTATAATGCTGAGGAAAAACAATAAATTGCTAATACTATTACCGAATAACAAAACAAATATTAGTAATAATTTTGAAACAATGTAAACAATTGTACTAAGGCTTACATTATATGGACTTATAACCATAGGAAAACATTTTAAAGCAGAAATGAAGTCATATTTAAATAAATATAAACAAATAACACAAGTATATTAATTAAGCAATAGTCTGGCATTAAATTATCATCAATAAATTAAATGAAACATGTTTGTAGTATTTTAATTCAGCACAACTGTAAAAATAATTAACTATAACAAAAAAAAATAATTTTCTAATTCACATTTCTAATTCACAAAAAATGTTTTGAGTAGTAGTATGTGGCTTATGTTATATCCACATAAATTTTTTTACCAAGTGTTACCCAACATAGATCTTTCCCTCCTGTGGGATGAAAGGTGATGCCAATGTATACAATTAACTTTTGTATAAAAGGTTTTGAAAGTTTACCGTATTTCCCTCTCAAATTTATAAATATACTCATAAAATCTATTCTTTCCTAAAAACTGTTTCCATCTTTCTAAAACTTGTTATTGTGAACCACTCCTATTTTTTTTAAATATTTTGAAATATTCGTATATGTTAAATTGTGGGCAAAACAATTTCAGAAAGGTTTAGGTCAGGCATGGTGATAAAAGGACTGGAAAATACCGGTTTAACTATTGGGAAACAAGGGGCTAACTTAACTATTGGGAAACAAGGGTTTAACTTAACTATTGGGAAATATGAGTTTAACTTAACTATTGGGAAACAAGGGGTTAACTTAACTATTGGGAAACATTGGTTTAACTTAACTATTGGGAAACATTGGTTTAACTTAACTATTGGGAAATATGGGTTTAGCTTGACTATTGGGAAACATGGGTTGAACTTAACTATTGGGAAATACTAGTCTAACTTAAATATTATACAAAGTCAATAAGGAACAAAAAAAATCAATAATGTTGGAATGGATACGACATTAAAATGAAACAAAAAATACTTTGGCACAAGGAAGCATTGTGTTAATAACCTCAGTTTTTGTCACATGAAACGAAACATCAACATGCTCATCTAATAATAATAATAATAATAAAAAAAAGGAAAACAGATTTAGGTTACTGTCTCAAATGACTTCATTTCATATTTGAAAAAAAAATTCTAAGAGGATGCTCATTATTCAACTTACTGACATGATGTTTAATTTTTTTTTGTTAGTACTGATATCAAAATTATGATTCTGGCCTTCATCTTTTTGCTCTAATTAACAAGATAATAAAAAAAGGATTTATAAATCGTTAAGATTTTTTCTTAGGCCAAAATCCTGGAGGTAGGGAAACCGAGTAGTGTACAATAAACAGGGGCGGCCTTTGCAGTCCGTGTGTGTGTGTTGGGGAGGGGGGCTACAGCGTTTATCTGTTGCAGGGGGTTCAAGCGAAGTCTGGAACAAAACCTTTAGTTTTTCTACAATATGTGGGTTTTGCTACAATAGCTATGTGGGTTTTGCTACAATAGCTATGTGGGTTTTGCTACAATAGCTATGTGGGTTTTGCTACAATAACTATGTGGGTTTTGCTACAATAGCTATGTGGGTTTTGCTACAATAGCTATGTGGGTTTTGCTACAATAGCTATGTGGGTTTCGCTACAATAGCTATGTGGGTTTTGCTACAATAGCTATTGTGTTTTGCTACAATAGCTATTGGGTTTAGCTGGACTCCATATAATCCCGTTGCCCAGGGCGCACGTTAGGTGCGCCCTCCTTTAAATCAGCCTCTGCCTGTACACATGATCCGGTAGATGAATGGTAAACGGGAGGTATTGTTTTAACGGAGATGTAAATTAAAATAAAAAAGACGGAGGTAAATACTCTATAAAAGATCCTGAACGTACCATCTGAACAGTGTAGTGTAGAGCTTGTTTGTTTTTGTAGACATGGTCGGATAAGGGGAAATATTTGTTTTAAGAGTCCCTCCCAAAAAAACATTTTGCTGGAGGGGCCCCCACATTGGGAGTCGTTATATATATATAAGAGGAAAACATATAAATACATATAACATAAAAACTAATTCACCGCGAATATAACCATTGCTCTATAAACTAATCTTCAAATACAATTTAAAAAAAAAAACATAAAAAAAAGCAACAACTTACGGACAGCAGTAACTTTCACCATTCGCGAATAACCGAGAAACTTGCTCGTTTTTCGCGACTAACCGAGAAACTTGCTCGTTTTTCGCGACTAACCGAGAAACTTGCTCGTTTTTCGCGACTAACCGAGAAACTTGCTCGTTTTTCGCGACTAACCGAGAAACTTGCTCGTTTTTTGCGACTAACCGAGAAACTTGCTCGTTTTTCGCGACTAACCGAGAAACTTGCTCGTTTTTCGCGACTAACCGAGAAACTTGCTCGTTTTTCGCGACTAACCGAGAAACTTGCTCGTTTTTCGCGACTAACCGAGAAACTAGCTCGCTTTTCGCGACTAACCGAGAAACTTGCTCGCTTTTCGCGACTAACCGAGAAACTTGCTCGTATTTCATAAACCATATGTTTAAAAAGAAGAAAGTGAAAAAATAATAAAGTAATTAAAAATATTTTGGCAACCCATTTAAAATCAACTGAAGGGTCACAAGCCTCATTTTGAGATTCACGGCTCCAGTGCACATGGCGGACAAAAGACGGGATATGAGTTTCACAAGTGCTGAAATGTTTTAATACTAACTGATAATAAAGCAAAGCCAAATGTAAGCTATGTATCTACTACTTCCCATAATAATAAATAAATAATTGAAGTGCAGCAGACAACTGTATTTATCAACGTGAATAAATGGACATTTCAATCTGCATTACACAATGTAGAAATAATACTTGTTTACGGCTGTCATTACTGCAGCCATTATTGTTCATGTTTTTGTTGTCAGCTATAAAATAGGATGAAACAATCAACTGGCTTTATGATGTAATGAAAAAATCAGCTGACTATATGTTGTGATGAAAAATAATCAACTGGCTAAATGGTCAATTGTCTAATGTAATCATTGCTTGATTTATATCAGGTTAGTTGAATGTGTGTATATCACACTTCAGGTTTTTTCCCCCGTACAATTAATCAGGCATATTTTAAGGCTTGATTAATCAAGCTATTCAAAATCAACGTATTTGAAGATAATCTCCTATCACCTCGTGCCTATGATAAGGCATTACAGCCGGAATACAATCATTGTTAACTCCCCGTGACTCTCTTATTTTTAAGTGAGATCACTGCAACACTCTATGATGCTTTAATTGGATTGAAAACGATTATGGAGGCACACACAGTTTACATACAGCCCAAGTGACCCACTTGCCCAACGGGCAGTGTGACTTAACGACCAGTTAGCCGATCTTTGAACTCTCGCTTTGAACTCTCTCAGTTTATCTGCCAGGGTGTGACGTAGTCTCCTAGAGCCCGTGAGATTAAAATCGATGTGGCCCTGAACAGTGAGGGGAATTGCCTATATAGACTTGTGGCAAGTAAACCACTCGACTGTGTTAGTCTGCATTAACGAACTTCTGTACAGCCATATGGAAAGCAAACCACTCGACTGTGTTCCTCAGCATGAGGGAACTGCCATACAGCCTTGTGGCAAGCAAGCATACCACTCGACTGGTCAACCCTGTGGTCCGCCAGCTCCTGGCACTAAATAAATTCACACTTTCCATGACATCCTCAACATCCCAGTCAATACTGGGCCTTAACCTCCAAGAGTAAGCAATGATGGGACAATGCCCAGTGTGAAATTGAGCAATTAGTGCCTGATGTACTCTCCGCAGCTCTCCCCCCACCCCCACCACCACCACCACCACCATGGGGGTGGCTAAGTTTAGACTCTTGATGCTTTGGTATCACAGCGAGATTTAAGAACAGCTTCGATTTGCTAAATCATTTATGAAGCTTATGCCTGTAATTTCAACTACTATGGGGTTAAAGATATTTGAGTAATCGCGGAACTGATAATGATTTGGTTTTTTCTTATTTTAAAGCGGACCACCAAAATTCATTAAAATTGAATGACAGTAATACAAGAAACATTTGCACCAGTGCTGCCAACTTTTCCTTAACAAACATCCAGAAATATAGATGAAAACTATCCAGAATTACCAACGAAATAGAAAATAAACAAAAATCTAACTAACCATTAGGTTAGGCTGTTCAAAAAATATTTAGACCCAGTTATAAAATATCCAAAATGGGCAGCTTTAATTGGCACATTTCAGCAGTTCTGGTGTCTGTGTGAATATCACTAAGAACAATCTTAACACCACCTCTGGCCAGTCATTGTGATGGACAAGTATATTACGGTCAATGAGCGTGAGGGTTCGTAGGGCGAATGCCCGAGGGTGAACATGAGTAAAGACGGCCTGAGTGAAGGACAGTCTTGTTTGAAGACTGTTATGATAGGCATTTTGTTTTGGTAGACATTTTTTTTTTGGTTGAAAGTATCAGATATGGAATACTTGGTGTGCTTGTCTTACCAAGTACTCAAGTACATTTTTGGAGTACTTGTATTCGTGCTTTCACGTTGGGTATTTCGTACTTGCTATTTTAAATACGTTTGTACTTGCACTTGTACTTTTGGTACGTGTACTTGGAACATCTCTGGGTAAGATACAATGTTTTAACGGTACTTGTTAACTTTTTGAGATGGTAGACTTGGCTGTGCTAATCGACATACCATCATGGTTGAAATGATATGATGGTAGACATGTAGCTGTTGTTCAATGGATATCATTGTTGACTTATTGTAATGGAATACATTATGATAAGGTGGTAGACATAATGTGATTGGAGCATTGCTGCCATGGTTGGCATTCAGTGATGGTATGCATTCTATGATGGTAAAAAAAATGAATATATTCAGCGTCATAATCATGGCCAATAGACTTGGAATGTACTAAATTTTAAAGATTTTAAAGATTAAAACAAACGTTGTGAATTCTGTCACTATGCCACGATGAGGGTTAGCAGTGACTGGATAAACGTTGTGAATTCTGTCACTATGCCACGATGAGGGTTAGTAGTGACTGGATAAACCTTGTGAATTCTGTCACTATGCTACGATGAGGGTTAGCAGTGACTGGATAAACGTTGTGAATTCTGTCACTATGCCACGATGAGGGTTAGCTGTGACTGGATAAAGTTGTAAATTCTGTCACTATGTCACGATAAGGATTAGCCGTGACTACATAAAACTATGCCAGACTATAAGAATACATAAAACTATGCCAGACTATAAGAACAATCTAAATTGGCTACTACTGATGGATACATATTACTGATTCGACATTAACATCAAAAAACCATTTGATACAAAACTCTATCTAGTTTAACATACACAAAGGTAGGGGGCGGGGCATCAATTCAGTTACTGTGTGGTGGGTACGAGTGGGGGGATAGATGGCGTATTGGTGTCGGTATTTTGGCTTCTTTTATTTTAATTTTTAAAAATTTTGGCTATCTGGCGGAATTTTGGTGGGTTTCTAAATAAATTCACCTATTTAAAAAACAAACAAAAGACTTAGCAGTTTACTTAGTTATATACAAATGTGTAAAAAGTGATTGCTAGTTAGAGTTTATACCAGTGGTGGTGAACTTATGGCACGCGTGCCACAGTCGGCTGAAAAACGTTATCAGTCGGCTCGTGACTAAAAAAATCACTTCTTTAATTTTAATTGAAGTGTTGACACTTTGCTATAAATAAGTGGCTTTTTGGTTGAATTTCGGGCACACAGCCCTTAAAAAGGTTCGCCCCAAATGGTTAATATTATGACCTTTGTCTTTAAAAATATAATTCTACAAAAACAATACAAGATATTTAAAATTATATTATGAAATCTTAATAGGCTTAATTAAAGCAAATCGATAACTTTTTCACAGAGATTTTTTTTTTCTTTTTTTTTGTCAAATTTTATGTCATCTTTCACTTGATAGCCTCTATAGAAATTATAATGCGGGCAACTGAATAAGTCTTCACATATTATATAACGCCGAAGGGGGGAGGGGGGTGGTTGCAAATTTCTTCTTTTTGTTATATTGGGGGAGTTTTTTTTGTGTTAAATAATGTTATATGGGCAGGAGGAGGGGGGGAGAGGGTAAAAATTGACATTTTTGCGTTAAATAATATGTGAACGGCCCCTTACAGGTATTTATCCTTATGAAAATATACAAGCACTTATTTAATCGTTTAATTGATATTGTCTCCCTTCGTTTGTCATGTTATTGTTGTTGTGGCTATACACACACACACACACACATACACACACATATATATATATATATATATATTAGGGTGGTCCAGAAAAATAAAGTAACAGATTTAAGTTGTCCACAAGGTTATTTCTGTTCTTTATTATGTTAATAACAATTGTGCAAAATTTTAATGAAAACAAATAATATTTACAGGTCAACCCATTTGACAGTTTTTTGGGTTATCTCAAATGAAATAGTTATTGCCAATTATAGTTGATGATCGATTTAAAACTTAAGGTTAAAATTTTAAAGTAAATTAAAATTAAGAAATTAAATTAAAGTTGTAATTAAAAAATGTAACTAAAACTTACAATCTAATGAAAACCTTAGTTTTAAAATTTGACAGTTTCACAGTGGATAATCTATGACGACGACATAAGTGATGTCTTTGATGGAGTTGGGAAATTCCTGCGATGGTTTGCAACCAATCGAAGAATAAACTGTTTCTGTTCCTCATTCTTTGTCAGTGTTTTATTGTATTTCTCAATAAGACTGATTCCCCTTTCAGCTACATCATTTACAACTGTCATGTGTGCAGCCAGTTCATAAAATTTCTTGAAGACTGGATCAGATGTCCACTGTCCTGGTGGTTTCTTAAGGAATGTCTGAGACTTTTCTTTGCCTTCTTCCATGAGGACATCAAAGAAAGATGTCGTCCTTTCTGTCACCAGGTCCTCCAATTTCAACTGTTCAGATTCACTTGTCAACTTTACACGCCGAGGGATGTCTGCCAATGCTGGTCGAAGTAGATTTTGTACCATCTTTTCTTTGATTGATGCTGACACTCTGTCATCTAAAAGGGCTATGCCAACCAAATGTTCAGAGAGAAACCAGAGGTGCCTTGAAAATGCTTCATGTGCCTTGCTGGCAACAGTCTTATTCGGATAGGTCTTCAGATTTGATAAAAATTCGATGTCATTGAGAGGGGCTCGGATTGCAAGTGGTGCTTCGTTCCACTGTTTTACATAAACAAGACTGACAAAGAGAGCCAAACCTGTGATATTCTGGGATTCACGAACAGTCAACTTGAACTGAGTCTTAAAAAGAAAGATTTTCAGTGCGTAAATGGCTTTTGCCATCCATCTCGCATGATGTGTTGGACCGGGAGCTCGAAATTTCTCCTTGTCTTTGTGTCCACCAAGAAACCAGAAGGATAAACGTAAAAATTCCTGATAATCGTCCCTTGGGTGCTGTTTTTCAAGAGCACCTGGTAAATAGACAAGCATTTCCTGTCGCATGTTTTTCAATATTGGATCCTGAAACAGTTCATCACTTGCTGTAGAATAAGCATCTTGGTTCATTGATGGCCATTGTTTCTGAAATCGCTGGAATAGTGCAGTTGATGGACCTTCAGCTGGACCAAACAGAGACTTGAAAACATTTGAAAGGACAACTTCCATGACATGATGACGGCATGCAATCCAGACCATTTCAGTTCCCAGAGCTTCTTCAATTCCAACACATGCGCCCTTATGAAGCCCTGTATTGCTAGCTGTTGTGTCGAATACAAGGCCTTTGATCTGGGAACGCAGATTCCATTTCTCAATTACTTCAATGCAAGCATTTACTTGAGCCTCTGTCTTCTTTCATCCTGTCGCTTTCTCGTTTTCGTGTTCTGTGTACCTTCAGAGCCAGATAGTTCTGATGCAGCTTTGACAGTTTTCTGACACATGAGTCAACCCGCTGTGTTGGTATTCTGGCTCGCATCCAAATACAAATAACTGCATCACAAGTCATTTTATAACTTTCCGGAAGAGTTCGTCCTTCAGTTAAATGATGAAACTGGAGCAGTTGAAGTACATCCAGCATACGTGGCAATCTTGCTGTAGATAACAGAGAAATTGGCTTTCCAATCAGCCAGTGCTGTGGGTCGGATCTCAAACTGGAGGAAGCCATTGTTGTTTATAGTTTATTACTTGAAGAGTTCAATAGGTCATTTCCGTTCAATGGCAATTTAGTATTAATTCAGTAACAACTACAAAATAAAAAAATAACATGCACGTTAGAATTCAGCACACAAGTAAGTAAGTAAATTAATTTATAACGTGTCAAAGTCGGACGTAAATCGCAAGCGCGGACACCAGACAAGTAATGTTGATAATGGGTTGACCTGTAGATGTTGCTCGATCAGCTTGAAATTTTGCAGGCCAAATACCTATACCCAATGGACAAAAACAAACCATGTGGAGCAATGATTCTACAAACTTAAACTTTTCAGTATGGTTTTCTGGACCACACTAATATATATATATATATATATAGGCCTATGCATCAAAGTGTATGTTAAAAACACAATCAGTTATCATAATAAAAACTAATGGATTATTATCTAATTCAACTATAACACACACACAATCTAACAGAGATAATGCTGCTATCGACAACTACATGAAAATTATGCTCTTCATTTGTGAAGAGCTTTAAGTCATCTCCGAATAGAAAACACAAACTTGGCCTTAGGATTTTGTTGGTCTTATGCACGGAATAATCTAAATTCTATCAGTAAAGAAAATGGAATAGCAATCTGGCTGCCTCAATGAGAAGCTTTCTGAATTAGTTGGCAACAATCTTTACTTTTATAGATGAGAATAAAAGTATCCAAGACTGTGGAGATAGCTTTTGAATTTGTAATGATAATGGTTATCGCGTTTCTCGGAAAACATGCTTCTTTCCTAAAATGGAATTGGTTTTGGCAACGTCTTCGCGGTTCTGAACCGGTGGTACGCGTATCCCAAGGGGCATTGGAAAGGTTATGCATGGGTTCGCAGCGACATAAAATATTCGTTTAAAACAACCGAGAGTTTGTAAAAGGTCGCCAGGTTGCTGTGTGACTCATCACCGTACCACTTGCCCAATCATCGCATTTAGAAAGGTGAGTACATTTTATATGGATTTACGTTTGAGGGGTACCCAAGGACATACTTTCCCACCGTTTGGGGTACAGTTGCGGAAAAGTTTGAGAACCACAGCAATATCTAATACCCGACAACTGAACAGAAAAAAACACATCATGCTAATAAATTCAGTTATCACGTATCAAATGTTGTTCACGTTAAAAATATTATGCTTGTTTCTAAACTGGCTGACAGTGTTTTCATCAAATATATAATCTGGGAACAAATTATACTGAAAAAGCTGAAAATCTGGTTTAAAAATATCTACCAGTTTTAATAAATGCTCATGTTTTATGGTGCTGAACGCTTCCGCTAAAACTTCCAATTTTTGTTTCTTTAACTTCGCCTTATCCGCTTGAGAATTCAGCTTTTTCACACGCTCAGTAAACATTCGAACCGTAATGGCTTTATCGCTCAGATCCGGGGGCCATGGAAATTTTTCCTCTATTGAAATTATCCCACGAATTTGCAGTTTTCTCCAAATTCTTTTCAGCCCTTCGTGCCACGACATACATTTTCTGACGGTGAACTTCCAGCCGAAGGGACTGACCGTGGAATCCAGTATCGCGTCGTGAGTAGCGTCCTTCGCCCACTGGTTGAGCTTTTCCTGGCTGACGTTGTGGCCAAGCTGCGAGAGGGTGTACGCCACGTCGCTCTGGAACGTCTCCATCTTACCGATGACCGTGTAGTTCAGCTGGCAGGGCTTGCACTGGTCGTAGGTGGGCGTGAAGTGGGCGTCTCGGTGGGTGTCGTTGGTCTGCTCCCCTTGCACCACGTATTCCACGAATTCGGCGAACGTGACGTCGTGCCCGCAGAAGAGCTCTTTGATTTTCGCACCTTGCCTATACTTAGAAATGATGTGCTTCCCGATCTGAGACCAGAAGTACGGGTTGGGGGCGAAGAGTTTGTCGACGTAGCCCGACAGTATCCTGGAGTAGGGTTCGCGCACGAATATGATGGAGGTCGAGCTGTTGAGGAACGCCATGGTCGATGGCGAGTTCAGCGGCAGGATCTGCTCCAGCACCGTCCTCTTCGCGGCCAGGGCCTGGTTGATGGGGACTATGTAGGGGTTCAGCAGCTGCTTCCTCTCCCTCATGGTGTAGAACACCCGGCGGAAGAAGGTTGAGCCGACTTTCAGCAGGGGGCAGTACAGGTACCTGCTGCTCTGGCTGATCTCGATCCGGCCATAAGCCCAGGCCTCGCTGGACAGGCCCGTCATCTTGTCAGCCGAGGCGTCGCACTGCAGGTGGAGGTGATGGACCCGGGACATCTGCTCCTCGCGGACGGCTTCAATGTCGTGGTAGGTTCCATTGACCACGTCGTCAAACCCGTAAGAGTGGGAACGCAGCTAATGAGAAAGTAATCGATAAGAATACATTAAGAAAGCTACAATTGATATCTCCTTAATGTAAATAGTGTCTCCCACCTGCCAAAAAAATGGCCTGATCTGATAATAATTTTGCTGCTAATTATCATATTAAATATTATTTTTAGCAGATGTCTTATTTTTCAAGCACAATAATAATTTTTTTTTTAAAAGTCAAGTTCCCTTTTAAAGCAATCAGGGCAGACGACTTGTAGAATTCATCTATTTCAGTAGTCACGGGATATTTGAAGCTAGTGAATCGCTTATCCGACTTAACTTCCCCAACAGAAGTTATTTATACATATTGGCATACTTAATAAAACACCAAAAAACCATACTTAATAGATACCACTAGCATGTCCAATGAATAAAAAATATTAAGCATGCAATTAGATTCAAAGTCAAAGTTGTAAAATTAAAAAAAAACAAAACAAGTCTGTTAGTCCGTTGATATGATTGTAATATTCTTAAAAATTTGTAAAAATGTTGCATTTTGTCCAAAAAATTAAAAAGTGGCAAATCTAAAAACTTGGAATCCCTCCCGCCGAAATAAAAAAAAAAAAAGAATGCAACCTACCGCGGATGATTCCAGCAATGATTGAGCACCGTCACTTCTTTTGTTCTCCGTATCTGAAATGTAAATTATGGCCCGTTTAACAACAAAACTGTAAATTGGAGAACAGAGATAAATTTTAATACATCGGATGTTGCTAAGAGAAAAAAAACATAAACAAAAACCAAAAACGGAATTGAAACTAAATGAAACACATTCAGCTAGTGTTATCATCATCTCATCATCATTATCACCATCATTATCCTCACTATAATCATAGTCATAATCATCAACATTATTATCATCATCTTTCTCATCAACATCCTCATCATCATCATCATAATCATCAAGATCATCATTATCATCATCTTTCTCATCATCATCCTCATCATCATCATTATCATCATCCTCCTCATCATCATCATTATCATCATTATCATCATCAACATCATCATTATCATCATCCTCATCATCATAATCATCATTATCATAATCGTGATCATCATCATACCCTTAACCCATATGCTCTTTGTTGGAACGAATGGACACATTTCTCCATAATTGCCTTATCCTGCGCGACAGCCTTTAATTCATTCATTAGTGGCCTATCGTTATGCAGTAAATTTATTGGGAAATCTACTCAAATTGGTAATCGCTATTATAAAAAAAAGCGGTTTTATTGATTGTGTCCGAATACGTACAAACAGCATGAGTCCGCACGGGAATTTAGACATAAGTACATATTAAAACAAACGCCAATGTAACATTAATTTATGAAAGTAATCATACTTAAATAATTATAAGCCGAATCAACTGCGAGGCGTGGTGAAACAAGGTTCGCTTAGGGTGGTAAATACTCTAGCGCCAGCATTGGGTGCTGCAGTTCTACAGTTCCACCATACAAGCTGCCACTACATATTTTATATAATTGAGTCGATGTCTTTTTGGCCTAATTTGTGTTGTAACCACAAGGGGAAGGAATTACCTCTGGACAGGACGAAGACACCGACAACTGCAAGAGTTATTGTCCCACAAAAGAGAAATTTCGACGTCAGCTTCCGTCTGGTGTACCGCCAGAAAGCCATCGCGACACGAACTGAAGTCAAGTTCAAACCTGTCGAGAAAGGAGAAAAAAAAATGGAATGTAACCATGCGTAATAAAAAAAAACTGCTTCTTGTATTTACTACATCATTTAACGGAATATTAAAAAAAGAGAAATATACTTATGTTAAAGTATTAAAACTTTGTTCATTTCAAAGTATGGCGCGTGGGCTAGTTTGTTGATTGATAAATCTAAAAATAATCTAGTCATACAAAAAATATAACATAATCGATCATACCAAGAGGAGCGAGTTAATATACAGTCTGTTAAAGGTTTCAAGGGCCATCACTCTAGTAGATACGCTAATATACAGTCTATTAAAGGTAGCAAGGGCCATCACTCAAGTAGATACGCTAATATACAGTCTGTTAAGGGTATCAAGGGCCATCACTCAAGTAGATACGCTAATATACAGTCTGTTAAAGGTAGCAAGGGCCATCACTCAGTGCTGCATCACACTAGTAGATACGCTAATATACAGTCTGTTAAAGGTAGCAAGGGTCATCACTCTAGTAGATACGCTAATATACAGTCTGTTAAAGGTAGCAAGGGCCATCACTCAAGTAGATACGCTAATATACAGTCTGTTAAAGGTAGCAAGGGCCATCACTCTAGTAGATACGCTAATATACAGTCTGTTAAAGGTAGCAAGGGCCATCACTCAAGTAGATACGCTAATATACAGTCTGTTAAAGGTAGCAAGGGCCATCACTCAGTGCTGCATCACACTAGTAGATACGCTAATATACAGTCTGTTAAAGGTAGCAAGGGTCATCACTCTAGTAGATACGCTAATATACAGTCTGTTAAAGGTAGCAAGGGCCATCACTCAAGTAGATACGCTAATATACAGTCTGTTAAAGGTAGCAAGGGCCATCACTCTAGTAGATACGCTAATATACAGTCTGTTAAAGGTAGCAAGGGCCATCACTCAGTGCTGCGTCACACTAGTAGATACGCTAATATACAGTCTGTTAAAGGTAGCAAGGGTCATCACTCTAGTAGATACGCTAATATACAGTCTGTTAAAGGTAACAAGGGCCATCACTCTAGTAGATACGCCACTGGCAAGGGTTATATCGAATGAAAATATTAATTACTATTGTTTATTCCAGTTTTATTATTTTTCAAATTTTTTATGAGTTTTAGTTTGCGATTTTTAACACTGAGGTATAGCTCTACCAGAGACGATTGGGGGTGGGGGATGGGTGGGGGCGCAGGCGGGGTGGCAACTGGGTCGAATTCCCCGGGACCCGTGCCTGATGAAATCCCCAGCGATAGTGGAAATATTTGTAGATTAGAAATACCAAAATCAAGCAGTAGTCAAATTACAAATGGCGCCAAGATTCACCCCCCCCTCCCAACATCCTCCTTCCCCTTCCAGCAGGACTTAATAGTCACGTGACACACCATATTCTTCGAATCAATACAAAAAACAAACAAACAAACAAGCTCGCCGCTGGTTCCGAAAGACGAAAAAAAAAATGTTTCGCTCCACAACAAGTATCCCGTACAAAAGATGGGGCGGGGGGGGGGTGGGAAAAAGTTGGCACCAGAAGTGCTCCATAGACGTGATAAATTTGGTCGAGTGACATTCAGAGTGCCAGAGGGAGGCGATCATTTGGTTCAACAGCAATTTCGCAAAGTTAAGTTAATAGTCATATTAGAGTAGGCATGGTCCATGCGACACGATAACAGGGTGAGCGAAATGACAATTATAAAAAGACAATTATAAAAAGACAATTATAAAAAGACAATTATAAAAAGACAATTATAAAAAGACAATTATAAAAAGACAATTATAAAAAGACAATTACAAAAAGACAATTATAAAAAAGACAATTATAAAAAGACAATTACAAAAAGACAATTACAAAAAGACAATTATAAAAAGACAATTATAAAAGGACAATTATAAAAGGACAATTATAAAAACTATGAGTGACTATCCAGTAAAATTCTAAAACATTTGGGCACGCAGGGTCCACCACATATTATAGATTATATTTCTAATCTGTGGATACCACCAGACAACATACCCGCTAAAGTGAATATAGCAATGACAGAAATTTGTGTGGATGTTTGGTGTGAGTGTGTATGTGAGTCTGCAGGGACGCTGTTACGTTTTATTGCAGGCTCTAGTCAGAGTTACATTATATTCCGATAGGATCAAAGTGCTCATAACGCGTTGTCCCCTTGAGCAGAACAGAACCGTAAAGTTCTATCTATCTATCTATCTATCTATCTATCTATCTATCTATCTATCTATCTATCTATCTATCTATCTATCTATCTATCTATCTATCTATCTATCTATCTATCTATCTATCTATCTATCTATCTATCTATCTATCTATCTATCTATCTATCTATCTATCTATCTATCTATCTATCGGTCTGTCTGTCTATCTGTTTGTCTGTGTGTCTGTCTGTCTGTCTATCTATCTAATCTATCCATCTATCTGTTGTTAAACTTGTATTACTTAATGATAAAACCTGTATTTCTTATCAAACCTGTATGATCTACTGATAAAACATGTATTATTCAATGAAAATTTAACATTGAAGCATGCCATTTTAAAGTGAATTATCAATTTCGCGAGATCATTGAGTGGCATTTCATATTTTACGACGCACATTATTTGAAAACAAAGGCATTTAGTTCAAACATATATAATTAAAAAGGCAACCTAATATTTATCCGCAAAGAGGAGTAAAGTACCAAACCTTTTTTTTTTATAATCTAAAAATTGGAACAACTCTTAAACTACTAATAAGGAATAAGTTTAATAGAGTTTAATGGATATAAAAACAGCTACACACTGCTTGCTATTTCAAGATGTGTCATAATAATATGACTGAAACCTTGTGTGACTTGTTTGGATACCAGAGAGGGAAACACACAGCAGTAGCTAGTGTTGTTTTAGTCCCAGGTCATATTTTAGTTTCAGTTTTTATTTCGTTTTTTCTGTAATAATTTTAGTTTTCGTCTAGTTTTAGTCTTGCTGCTAATTTTAGTTTTAGTTTTAGTTCTCGTTGACGAAAAGTTAACATTTTCGTCAACGAAGTTTTTAGTTTTAGTTTTCGTCAACGAAAACAACACTAGCAGTAGCTCATTTGATGGGACGCTGCTTTATGAGCTGAAATTCTCAAGAGAGAGAGAGAGAGAGAGAGAGAGAGAGAGAGAGAGAGAGAGAGAGGAAGAGGGAGAGAGAGGAAGTACATTGTGCGTGGTCAAGCCTATTCCATCACATAATGTTAACACAGACAGACAAGTCCATATCCGCTATTCTCTCTTTGTTTTCAATTCAACTCTACTGGGATGAAAGGGTTAACGCATTGTATTTCCCAGACTTTTCCACCATTCTCTCCCCCCCCCCCCTTACCCATTACCTTGTCTTGTCAGGGGATCTAACTCTGGCACACATTAAAGGGAGATAATAACTCTTGACTTTCTGTGTATATTTTAGTGCTATTTTTTTTTCTTCGCCTCTTTTCTCCTTATAATTGTTTATCGATAGCATTGCCTTTTTTTTAGGGGGGGGGGACAGGGAGGGGGGAATACATTCACCATTCTTGCATCTGATTTTTCTTATTTACACCACAGCTTATAAAAATTAGCATGATCATACCGATGTGGTAGTTGGGGGACAACGAATGGGCACATCAACAGACATATTTCTCCATAATTACCTATCCTGAGCATTTGTCTTTAATTCATTCATTAGTAGCCATGTCCATTCTTTTAATACTCGCTGTACCCTGTCAAAACCTTTGCATAGAGTTATATCCCATTAGGCTTGATCGGTAGGCTAGGTTATTTTTGGTTTCGGGCAGATCCGATTTTTTCATGATTGTATTTTAAACTGGAATACTCTTTTATTAATTCTTTACTTTCGATTTAACGCAGAACCCACACCGCTATTAATTATATAAATTGTCAAACTAACATTTAAACAGGCGCCCTTCTGCGACGGCCATCTTTTTACAATTCCTTGAAGAATGGTTTTTGACAGGCTGTTATGCCTAAACACATGACCGAACAACGCCAACTTGTTGCTTGAATTGTTTCCTGAGGGCCCGGGATTGAGGCAGTACATAACCTGGGGATTAGGGGGCCTCCGGGGGTTTGGCCTCTTTGGGTTGGGGGGGGGCTGCATTTTGAAATTCAAGATAACGTACTAAAGATTTACTGTAAAAAATGTTGGGGGGGCTCTCCTCAAGCTGGGGCCCGGGGGACTTTCGAATTTAGACCTCCCCCACCCTAGGTACCCTCTGGATTGAGGATAATAAAAATTACATCTAATGAAAAGATTTGGTTTTTACTATGAGTTGTTTTACTTGCGTTCCAACTTAATGACACGACCACAATTCCTTATAAGAATAACAAAATGCATTTTAATGCTTTAATTTACCGATGAGAAATCTACAAAGATATGATCCATATAAACGTCATCTTACTCAAACATCAATGAATACATCACTCTCCTCGGGTGACCACTCTGCCCGAAGTCTGGTCCGGAAAACCTGTTAACAGCCTCTTTTATTTCGATACGAAACCTCTTTCTGAACTTCCTTTTACCACTTCCCGGCTTCATCCCTTTTATAGTAGACATGCCAGCTTAAGTTTCCCGCCAAACTATAGGTGAAGGTCATTGCGTGGGTGTTCGAGGTGTAGGTGGCGAATGACATAATTCCATCACTCGTATTAATGCATGCTTGACCTTACATGCACATACAAAAGGGGGACAATGCAGTGAATAATCAAACAAGAATCGATAATTAGGGATAGGACATTATGCAAATCCATTCTGCCCGTAATGTATTGTCATGTAATGACCAATGTTCCTTCTAACTTTTGACCAATGTTCCTTCTAGCTTTTGACCAATGTTCCTTCTAACTTTTGACCAATGTTCCTTCTAGCTTTTGACCAATGTTCCTTCTAACTTTTGACCAATGTTCCTTCTAACTTTTGACCAATGTTCCTTCTAACTTTTGACCTATGTTCCTTCTAGCTTTTGACCAATGTTCCTTCTAGCTTTTGACCAATGTTCCTTCTAGCTTTTGACCAATGTTCCTCCTAACCTTTGACCAATGTACTTTCTAACTTTCTAAAGGCTGTGTGCGGCAAAACAATTTGGCTGCGCGCAACTTTGATAAGAAAATGATAATACTTTTCAGCACAACTTATCAGTTGAGAGGTCTACTAAATGTGTGTACCATTATTTGTGTAGCTACAAAATACATAAATAATTTCAGTTGTAATAAAAAAAAAACTATGTTTGGAAAAGAAAAAAACAACCCCTTTCAATATTAAAACTGTTTGAGAGTCGTGAGACGTCTAGTGGTTTTACAACAAGCTCCTGGTGGAGCCATATTCAAGGTTCAGGGTGTTTTTGAAAAACCTTGTCTCTTTACACTTTTTACAACCAGAGCCTTTTGGGAAACCTAATCCAGGGTACATTTAATGGGGCCCTAGGCAAGGGTACATGTTGGGGGCCCTAGGCAAGGGTACATTTTGGGGCCCTAGGCAAGGGTACATTTAATGGAGCCCTAGACAAGGGTACATTTTGGGGGCCCTAGGTAAAGGTACATTTTGTGGCCCTAGGCAAGGATTCATTTTGGGGGCCCCAGGCAAGGGTACATGTTGGGGGCCCTAGGCAAGGATTCATTTGGGGGGCCCCAGGCAAGGGTACATGTTGGGGACCCTAGGCAAGGGTACATTTTGGGGGCCCCAGGCAAGGGTACATGTTGGGGGCCTAGGCAAGGGTGCATTTTGGGGACCCTAGGCAAGGGTACATGTTGAGGGCCCCAGGCAGGGGTACGTTATGGAGCTCTTAGTATAAAAAAAAAACAAAAGCTGTCAGAGTGCCAAAAATCTTGGGACCCTTAATAATCTCTGACAGCAGCTGCCTCCTGACCCACCCCTCGCTCCGCCTGTCATATCATATCATATAAACGTCAAACCTTTTACATAACGGCTTAAACGTCACAAGGCGAGAGGGGGGAGGGGGGGAGGTTATACAGGAGAACGCAGCGACACATTCTTTTCGTTTGAAACATCCCAGAGTTTGAAGAAAGTCGACACTTTGCTTACGCGTGATGAAATACCCGCGAACATACGTTCGAAACTTTATGGATGGGGTACAGTCGCAAAATAAGGTTGAGAATCCCTGACTTACACTATGTCATACAGCCATGGGCGTCGCCAGGAATTTTTCCAGGGGGGAGGCAAATATTTTCCAGGGGGAGGGGCAAATAACAACTTTATGACATTTTTTAAATGGGAAGGGGGCAAATGCCCCCTTGCCCCCCCATGAATACGCCCATGCATACAGCTGTAATTCTATTTTATTTTAAAAACCTTGTAACATTTGAATCTTGACGTACATATTTTTTCCCCTTCAGCACGACCCTTATAAAGTGCAGGATTTACGTGTAAGGTACACAAGTTATAGTTTAAGTTCCCTTAGCCCTAACGGGCCATCGGGGCAGATGAAGTGTAGAATTCATCTGTTTCTATAACCTCGGCATATAAAGGGATTGTGTTGGCACAACGCCCAGCCGCCTTTACTTCCCCAACTTAAAGTCAGGTACCCATTTAAAACTGGGTGAAACTTGTGGGACGACTTTGCACGAAATTCACCTGGAAAAATTCCAAGGTCCTCACCGAGGATCGAACCCAGGACTCTCAGGTCGACAGTCGAGTATCTACACCACTCGGCCATCCGTCTCACTAGTTATAGTTTAGGGCCCCCACTTTCTTGGGAGGCCTCGAAAACTGTCTGAGTGAGAAACTGTCATATATACTTAAATATTTGGTACTGACTTATAATATTTGGACTTATAAAGGGGCCCCCATATCTTAAACAGCTTAGGGCCTTTTTTCCAAGTCTAAATCCGGGCCTGCCCTTACAATGCACCAGCTTTGAAGCAGAAGTAACGAACTTTTTGAAATCAAGAACTAGATGGAAACAAGAGATATTTACTTCATTATAGAAGAAAAAAAATAATACCCATAGCAGCTGCAGTTGGCAGCCCCCGTTCTTTTGCGACAATTTGTAAAAAAAAAAAGATTTATTTGTACGGGACTTTTTGGATCACCTGTGTTGTTCAGATTACGGATTGAGAACTACTCAACAAACAGGAGAGAACATCTGTGTTTCTAACTGTTCTATAAACAACCTCAATATCATTTTTACTAAGACGTTCTTGTTTTCATTTTTTAAAATTATTTTCTCTCTAATTAGCCGTGTTCGATGGTGCGTGTCGAGGTGTATGATGCGGGCCTTTGATGTTGTGGTACTGGAGGCGTACTGTAGCGTGATGTTGCTTTAAGTGTTCATAACAAATACATTCAAATAAAGTCACAAGTCTATGCAGCTGATTCAACGACATTTATTAAACGACGACATTAAGATAAATCGCAGTCATATTACATCACAGTTCACTTCAAATATATTATTATTAACTGACTTTCATCAATACTTAACTTTAGGAAAACTACCAACTAGATATACGTCTTGCCGTCTCAAGACACGAATAAGAACTCTCATAGAGGAAAAACTAAATACAACCTCCTAGTTCAAGCTCAAGTAAGTAACTCCTCAAAAATCTCCAATTCTTGTATCTAAGCAATGGACAAGTGACGTTTCACTACGTCACATAACTACATAAAAATTTATAATCTCTAGTCAATTAAAAAATGTGATTAAACACATGTGCACAAATAAAATAATGTTATAATTAACTTCTTAACAGTGCGGTAAGATATGAGGCACTACAAGGGAAACATGTATATTTACTACCCGTATACTGCCAGATTTAGAATAGGGTTCATAAACAAGAAAAAAACAAACAGCGAAAGTTAAAGATGGCGTCTTGTGAACTTAATATCATAGAATAGTCGGGTTTGCTATAGTGTCCGGGAACCAGTAAAAAAGAGGAAAGACCGCCCGCCCGAAACCGTTAAAAAAAGGACCTTTACAAGGTAAAGACTTTAACAGAACACCCCAGTGGCGTAGCGAGCTTAAATAGAGCCCGGGGCACAATACCTTTTCAGCGCCCCCCTTCGAAAACCATATAACATTATATGTAAAATATACCCTTTGGCGTCTTTTTCTGAGTAGCGCCCGGGGCATGATGCCTCACTTTCAGGGCTCGATAAACCGCCGGGGATACCGGGGATATCCCCAGCACTGAG
The DNA here is from genome assembly GCA_021962125.1 of Bulinus truncatus. NCBI lineage: Eukaryota > Metazoa > Mollusca > Gastropoda > Planorbidae > Bulinus > Bulinus truncatus. The sequence goes on along the minus strand of JAGDYQ010000047.1, from coordinate 5,072,229 downwards.
AACTCCGGCTCTGCTTTAGCTAATATATCCCTGCAGGGGATGAAACCATAGACATTTATCCCCGGCTCTGCAGAAATTTTGTTTCATCCCCCGACACTGGTTTTTTCTTAAATCTAGCACTGCTCACTTGCATCCCCTCACTACGCCAATGGACAGGCCCGTAGCTTGCGGAGGGAGGGGCAGGGGGCTGGGCCCCCCTACGTTTTGTCTGCCCCCTGCTTATTTGTTCTACTTAGTAAAATGTATTACCTTGCCCCCTCTGCTATTGCCTGGCCCCTGCTGTAGAATACCTGGCCCCTGCTGTAGAATGCCTGGCCCCTGCTGTAGAATGCCTGGCCCCTGCTGTAGAATTTTTACGCTACGGGGCTGCCACTGGAACACCCCAATCCTTTTTTACCCCCTTTATAAAAATAAAACAACTAAAAAAAAACAAACAAACAAACATAAACACACAAAGACCTTAAGTCAAAAGATAAAAAAAAAAGAAATGAAAAATAAATTTAAAGTCATCAGAAGAAAAAGACCAAGGCAGAAATCTAGGTCAAACTAATCCATTTGGCAAAGGAAGTGTAAAAATAAACAACATACAATTTAAATGAGGGGAGAGAGGGGGGACATAGTGACTGGACTTACGATAGGAATAGTTTAAAAAAAATTTAAAATAGTATTCTTAATAACAGTACTTCGCAAATTTTTTTTTTCAAAATGTATAAAGCCTTTTACATAATGTGGATCTAGCACATAACTTTGACTACTGGGGCACAGACTGGTTATTAATGGCGGCAATTACTGGGTCATTTGGACATAGACTGGATCTGTGATGCACACATTAGTTCTGGTTAATTGGTGCACTTACTTGGTCATTACGGCATGTAATGTGTCAATGATGACACAAATCTGAGTAATTGGTGCACTTTCTCGGTCATTACTGCACATAATAGGTCAAAGGTGCACATCGCTTAATCTGGGTGATGGGTGCACTTACTTAGTCGTTCCTGCATATAATGGGCCAATCTGAGTGATTACTGCATATAATGGGTCAGTGGTGCCCAGGCTTGGACAATGCCTGACAGAAAAGTCAGGTAATATATTTAATAACATAAAATAACGCGCGACTAATAAACTGAAACATTTGGCCATGTGGCCACTAGTTTAGCCAACGGCAATAAATATTACAATCCAAATGTCGAGTGTTAAGTGTATTGCCTTTGTCTTAAATCTGCCGTTTTCCATTGGGTAACCTTGTGACATTTACACATAGCCCTTTGACCTTTAAACTCTAGACAATCCATTTTCACCCCGCGTCTTCAGATAAATTCTTTAATTGCATTATACCGCGATTACAAAGGAACTATTTCCAATTCACCCGGTCGCACTTGATGTTTAAAAATTGGTTTACTCAAAAAAAAAAATTGCTTTAAAGGTTTATTTTTTTTTAACTTTAAAAAAAAAAAATACAAAACTTAAATCATTGATTTGCGACAGTTTCTAACACTTCAGTAGTTTAGAAGGACACACTGGACTGAATGAAGAGAAATAAATTAGTTCTAAAGTTCTGTTAAGAGATTGCAAGAATTTCAAATAAATTGACAATTTTTCTTCAAGTAGGCTCTTCATTACGAGATGCAAACGGAAACAATAAGATCCCCCCCCCACCCTCAATGAGTTGACCTACAGCTAAAAATAAACAGATCTACGCTTCGCACATTAGCTTCAATGTCTGAAAGCTAGTTAGGTCTGGAGATTATAATCTCTACAGTGGGGTAAGCTGGGGTGGGGGGGGGGCGGTCACCCTCGGGCAGAACTTTATTTACTGCTTGAAATGTGTGTGTTCAGTGCGGTGATACCTAAGAATAAGAAGGTAATCTATATGAAATTCTCAGAATTCCGAATAGTCCAATTTTCGAATAAGTTTTTTCCTTAACATTACATCTCAACTATCTATAGGTCTGAGATTTATCTTTCGAATTCTAGATAGGATTTGTATATGATTTTTTTTGTTTGCGTTTCAATAGTAAAAAAGGATGGATCCAATGTCGGATCCCTATAACAGCTAAACTATTTACATTTTTTAAAATGTGACAGGGGGGCTGGGCGGTGTCTGCCAGTATCTTAGTTAAAGAGGTGTGTGTGTGTGAAGTCCCTGTAAGGATGAAATCTCTTAGATCCTGTAAACCCTAATGGGACGGTTTTTATGGTGCCTTTCTTTTATCCCCACCATAGTCGATAGTGCATTGGCCATGGAGGCACCACGGGAGATATAGCGGGTACTTAAGCCAAGACCTGAACTATCCTTTGGTCCTCACCGGAGATCGAACCAGGGACCCTCAGTTCGACAGTCAAGCGCTTTACCGCACGACCAGAGGCAACTCTGTCGACATTTGTGGGTGGGGTGGGGGTTAGGAACTGCCGGGTTAAACTACAAGATTACCTCACAATACGAGCTTAATTTGTACTGAAATAGCTTAAATTTCAAATCGTTCATTTTTTTTTCGAAAAAATTTTCACCTTTTAAAAATTATATATATAGATACTAAAAATATAATGAGTATAGCTCAACAGCTTTTGAGACTCACTGTCTACATGTTTATCAAAATTTCAATAATATTCAATGCGGATGAAGAACTAACTCCCCCCCCCCCCCTTTAATTAAAAACACAGACAAAAATCTTAATTAGAAAGGAAGAGTTCAGAGGAATAACGGGCTAGGGTCACAAAATTAAAACTAATTGAGTTACTTCGTCATTCCCTTTACTGGTTTCCTTTTTTTTCAGATTTCTACATTATAATAATTTTAATAAGCATCTTTTAAGAAATTCTAGGACAGTTAAAAATAAAACGTGGCTGCGATGGACAAACGAGCGTCATCGAATTTTACAATGAGGAAAAAACGGGGGAAAGTCCAATGCTAATTTTTTTCCAATGATTTTTGTTTAAATTTACGGGTTGACCTATATCTGTCCAATCCAAGCTACCCCTGTTAAAGACACCCGGCTCAAAATCGATAATCCTGTCGAAATGTACAAGAAAAGGGGCTTGGTCAATGGAGTAAATAGGGGGAGGGGAGAGTCATCCCCGGTGGCGCATGCGCGGAGTTGTTGGTGGGTAAAGGAGGAACCTCAGAAAATAAAGAAATTCCGTTTCTGGAAACTGTTAGAATTCCCAATAGTTCAAGTTCAGAACCGTTGTTTCCCTTAATATAGAATATAATACATGTATTGAATGACGCGTTGTTGGGACCCACACCAATACATTTATTTACTTCATATATATATATATATATATTATATTATATTTCTTAGATTGAAGTAGAATACATGATGTCCCCTAAAAACGTAGTATTCTAGATGTTGATTAATTATGTTTTCTGCTACCACGCCTGTCACGTTTTTGTGATATAACAATCTAAATTTAGATTTTTTGTACATACGGGCAATACTTAGCGAATTTTTTTTTTCTATACCATTGCAAGGAGTTTTTTTTTTGCTAAGAATAATACTTTATTTTCCACTTTGTGTTAATATTTAACAAAAAAAGTGTATAATTTTATAATTAAAAACACGTTAAACAACACACAAACAAAAAATAACAAATCGCAGCTACTATAGGCATTAATATCTTCAATAGTTGATCTCTATTACCGGTAGTTGTGTTATTTAATACTCTAGAAATAATATCTATTTATTGAATAGATCAACTTTTTCTAAATCATTCAGTTAATAACAGAAAAATCCTTGTTATCCAATTATTATCCAATTTTAAGTTCCCTTTTTATTTTACATTTCGAAATAAAACACCTTTTTTTAAAAAATACACAATGTAGTGAATTTATAAATAAAACCAAAACAAATCAAATAACTTTAAACTTAAAAGTCACCGCTAGATCACCAGTGGTGCCTACACAGCCATTGCACTATCGGCTATGATGATGATGAAAAAAAGGTCACCAAAAAAAAATTCTAATTAGTGGTTTACAGGATGTAACAAGGACTTCACACACACTTTTGAATTAGTAGCACAGTGCTTGCTAATAGATACCTTTATTTTCTACATACTATTTCGTTTTAAGCCTATTTCTATCTATACAAGTTGAAAGGTTAAAAAACTGATTCAGAAAAATGTATTTAGTTTCCAAAAATAAAAAAAATAAAAAATCACTTTTTGTAGAATTAAATAATTTTCAAGAGATAACGTTCATAGTCAACTAACTACATACCGCACATAAAGTTTTGCTATTATGTTTAGAAATAAACAAACGCATTCATTTTTTGCTACATACTACTAAAATGGTTATACGTTCTGAAAATGAAAGCAAAAATGCAAGTAAACAAACAAAAATTAACAAAACAACAACAACAAATAAATAAACAACAACACATAAACAAACAACAACACATAAACAAACAACAACAAATAAACAAACAACAACAAATAAACAAACAACAACAAATAAACAAACAACAACAAATAAACAAACAACAACAAATAAACAAACAACAACACATAAACAAACAACAACACATAAACAAACATAAAAATCAAACAACAACAAATAAACAAACAACAAAAAATAAACAAAAAACGACACATAAACACACAACAACAAATAAAAACATAACAACAAATAAACAAATAACAACAAATAAACACACAACAACAAATCAACCAACAACAACAAATAAACCAACAACAACAAATAAACAAACAGAACAACAGTTAAGTCTTCAAAGTTTAAAATTCATTTTTCTCCACTTTTATATTTGTGTCTTTGCCTCTTCTCCCTGACTCCTCATTCAATATCAACCTTTAAAAAGTTTCTACCCTTACCTATCGTAAACTTCATTTTCTTATTCATAAGATGAATGAATTTCAGAGTTGGACACTCCATCGACTAAGTTTCACCATGCATGCAGATTAATGGAAAAAAGTTGACCTTCAATATAGAAAAAAAATATATAAAAAATAAAATAAAAATGAGAAATGAAAGTAATGAATAAAAAAATAACAACTGGGAAAAGTTAAATATCTTAAACTGAAAACTTATAAATATCTTAAACTGAAAACTTATAAATATCTTAAACTGGAAACTTATAAATATCTTAAACTGAAAACTTATAAATATCTTAAACTGAAAACTTATAAATATCTTAAACTGGAAACTTATAAATATCTTAAACTGAAAACTTATAAATATCTTAAACTGAAAACTTATAAATATCTTAAACTGGAAACTTATAAATATCTTAAACTGAAAACGTATAAATATCTTAAACTGAAAACTTATAAATATCTTAAACTGGAAATTTATAAATATCTTAAACTGAAAACTTATAAATATCTTAAACTGAAAACTTATAAATCTGGTTGTTATGGTAGGGAATAAATATATAGCGACGAAGCTATGGCGCGAAACACTTTTCATGAATGAAGTTTCGAATTACTCTAATACTCAGACTAGAGGTAATCATTGCAGTGACTGATTGACGAAGTGACCAATCCTGCACTGTTTTTGGAATCAATAAATACGTTTACACCAACTTGACCAGATCCACACAAGATCTAAGTTTTTATCATTACCTGTGACCAGCTAGGTGGAAATATATATCAATCAGATCAAGCAATTAATCGATCAGCCAACGAAACTATCTATCTATCTATCTATCTATCTATCTATCTATCTATCTATCTATCTATCTATCTATCTATCTATCTATCTATCTATCTATCTATCTATCTATCTATCTATCTATCTATCTATCTATCTATCTATCTATCTATCTATCTATCTATCTATCTATCTATCTATCTATCTATCTATCTATCTATCTAATTGACAAACGCTGACCGGTCCGTATCGAGAAAAAGGTTGGGGGACCACTGCTATAACGTATAGTTTTACTTATTGTTGGATACCCTAAGGAGAGATCGCTGATTATTGTTCTTCCTCCTCCTGTGATTCTAAGGCCCTAGTAGGCCTCAGGCCTGCGGTACACTTAATTTACTGAAGTTTTTTTGAATTGTTGCTTGGCTTTCATAACAGAATTTTTTTTTTTACGTTGCTGGGCTGCTAACCCTGAACCCAACCACTAGAGCAGAAGCTCTCAACCGGTGGTACGCGAACCCTAAGGGGGGGGGGACGGGAATGGTTATATACCAAGGGTACACAGCGACACATATAAATTTCGTTTTACACCAGCCAATAGTTTTGAAGAAGGACGCCAGTTTTTGTGCGTGACTCATCACCAAACCAAGTGACCAATCATCGCATTAGAAATGTGAACACATTCCGTTTCGAACATAAATACCTTTATTCGCTAACTTACGTATCAGGGGTACATGGGGGGGGGGTACAGTCTCGGAAAAAAAAAACTTAGAGAATCGCTGCACTAGAGAGTGTTTCCCCCATCTCAGTCATGTGGGTAGCTGTCTTTGTTTAATGTCACGCCCCCCTCCCACCAACCTTTTGATGATCCTGTCCACTAACTGCAAGGCAATAAATTGTCTGCTTTGGTCCGTCCAGAGAATTCTATTTCATCAATATTTGCCGTATCTGATGAGTGTTTCCCCCTATCCGCAACCTACTGGAGGCGATCGATGGCGGATCCGGCCTCTATACGCGGTATTGATTGTTCTTATTGAATGAATTCACTAAATGATCTATTTACTCGTTTTGTATATAATTCACTAAATGATCTATTCACTGGTTGTTGTATATAATTCACTAAATGATCTATTTACCCGTTGTTGTATATATTTCACTAAATGATCTGTTTACTCGTTGTTGTATATAATTCACTAAATTACCTATTTACTCGTTGGTGTATATAATTCACTAAATGATCTATTTAGGCCTACTTGTTGGTGTATATAATTCACTAAATGACCTATTTACTCGTTGGTGTATATAATTCATTAAATGACCTATTTACTGGTTGTTTGTATATAATTCACTAAATGACCTATTTACTCGTTGGTGTATATAATTCACTAAATGACCTATTCACCCGATGTTGTATGTAATTCACGAAATGACCTATTTACTAGATGTTGTATATAATTAATTCACTAAATGACCTACTTACTAGTGGTTGTATATAATTCACTAAATGATACATTTGGCTCACTTGTTGTATATATATATATATATATATATATATATATATATATATATATATATAATATAACATGCATCATTTACAACATGAATTTATTGACTGGTACTCATTAGTTCATTGCTTGTTCTACGAATAAACGAATCCACTAATTGTTCTACGATAGTTGAATTCAATATTTATTATTACAGTAAAACAATGACTTGATTAAATAGCTCAGTGACTTTGAAATAAAAAATAAGGTTTGATTGTAAGAATAAAAAAAAAAATTCAGCCCGTGATAAAGAAGCTTCAGTCACGTGATAAAGAAGCTTCAGTCACGTGATAAAGAAGCTTCAGTCACGTGATAAAGAAGCTTTCAGTAACGTGATGCACACATCACGATATATAAAAAAGAGAGTGATAATGGAAAGTAAAGTCGGTAGTGAATTTGACTCACTTGCAAAGGGTACGGGGGTTTAAAACCCTAATAAGGACAAAAAAATTATTCGCCGCTGATATTGAGAGGGAAGGGCGCCACCAAGTCTATAAGCCCACAGAAAAGAAGGTTGAACGCACATCTGTCAATGTGTCTATTCGTTCCCCCCAACGACCACATCAGTTAAGGGAATTTAAAAAAAATCTACACTAAGTCATTTTCCCCCCTCTACCTATTTCAATTAAAACTGTTATTAATATCCACTTTAACTAAACCTTAATGAACTACATTTAAAACAAGCAAAAATTAAGCCTGTAAAAACAGGACGTTTTAGAGCATTTTCATGTATAGAGAGGGAAGTAAGTCATGTTTAATAACTGTTACAAAAATAAATAATGATTATGCCCCTTTGTTTAGCTTATAATCTATATATAATATATAAGCCCCTTAGGAGCCCTGAAGCCCGGTCCTGAGAGGTCCTATCGCAAAATGAACTTTTGATGTACACATGGCAGGCCAAGACCTACAAAATGATATATACATCATGGGTCTAGGACTTATGGTTGTTGAGATCTAGGGTGATGACGGACAGACAGACAGACAAAACGGGAACAATAGAGCATTTTTTTCGAAAATGCTCTAAAAAAACAACGAAAGTTTTCATCCGGGTTCTTTCCACTGTTACCTAGATTCCTGACCTTTTTTTTTTATCTTACTCAAGTCGCTCACTTCTCAACATTATAACATTTTACCCCGCCCCACCCTTCCCACCATCCTAAATACTTCACCCAACATTTTTACCTTTCATAACATGTACGGCGTTGGGCGGGGGGAAGAGGATATTCATGGGTTAGGAGGGGGTACATAAAGGTGACGCATATACATTTTCACGTTCAGGTCACGTATTAAGGCCATGACAAGCTGTCATGACAATGTCAGGTGGGACTGACAGCCCCCAAGTCATCATCATGCACGGCTGAACATATGTATTTTATAATCCAGCAGTTTGTGTGAATTTGTCTTATGGAAATGTGTGAACAAATTCCCAGTGATCGCGGTGAAAAATGGCACATTAAAAAAAAAAAACACCATTTCTTTCAGGTGCAAACAATTTTTTTTGTTCAAAGAACTTGTCTGATTTTGTTCCCTAAGTGACAAAGAGCTGGTCTGATTTTGTTAAATGAGTGACAAAGAACTGGTCTGATTTTTGTTCCCTAAGTGACAAAGAACTGGTCTGATTTTGTTCAATGAGTGACAAAGAACTGGTCTGATTTTTGTTCCCTGAGTGACAAAGAACTGGTCTGATTTTGTTCCCTAAGTGACAAAGAGCTGGTCTGATTTTGTTCAATGAGTGACAAAGAACTGGTCTGATTTTTGTTCCCTGAGTGACAAAGAACTGGTCTGATTTTGTTCCCTGAGTGACAAAGAACTGGTCTGATTTTATTCCCTAAGTGACAAAGAATTGGTCTGATTTTGTTCCATAAGTGAGTGTATTTTAAACTGCAATAGTCCACTGCAATCTCTACTGCAATAGTCCAATGTAATCACTACTGCAATTGTCCACTGCAATCTCTACTGCAATAGTCAACTGCAATCTATACTACAATAGTTAACCCATTGCAATCTCTACTGCAATAGTCCACTGCAATATCCACTGCAATAGTACACTGCAGTCTCTACTGCAATAGTCCACCCAATGCAATCTCTACTGCAATAGTCCACTGCAATATCCACTGCAATAGTACACTGCAGTCTCTACTGCAATAGTCCACCATACGGCGAAATTTGACGTTAAATGATTACGAGAGAAGTGAACAAAAATCAATCTGCCAACCAACCACACTTTAAAAAAAAAAGCGACAGTTGTAAAATACATAGCATCAGCAGTTAGTTCTTTTTCTGTGAATCCCAATAATTCTGAAACATGAACGTCACTAGAACAAATAATGAGCAGCCATCTGTTACAAAAAAAAATAAATGGTTTCCTTTCCAATGGCTTTTTTTTTACATTACAGTCTGGGTTTTTTTTTTATGAGCCGAAGATGGTAAAGATGAAGATCTGTTCGGGTTTCATGGTCCCAGTGGTTACAGACTCTCGATACCAGACTGTCTGGTGAACTCATTACTGGGGAAATACTTTGACAAGTTCTCTAATGTTATATAATTTGACGAGCGGTTCTCAAAAAAAAAACTCTCTTACTGCGCCCCCAGCTAGGGGTTCTCATATTTCAACTCTTAGAAGACTGCTATGATCAAATGTTTCAGTCGATCATATTGTCGGTAAAGGTGGAGGAAAAGGCTGATAACTCGGTCACTGTTGTGTGATACATGGTTCGAATTCCAGCCAAAATGGCCACCGATCACGCAAAATGCCGCACCAAATCGTCATCAAATAACGTGCCGCCCTGGACTGCACGCCCCTCCCCCTCCCCTATATACGCCACTTCGTGGAGGCACAACTGAGGACAAAGTCAATTAGTGACGCTGGTGACTGAGTCTTGTCTCTTACCCTATGTCTCCGTGGTGTCTATATAGCCACGACACACACGGGTAAGACAGGAATGAAAAAACAAGCAATTTAAGTCTTTTCCGTTTCGGACAAAGGACATTTTAGAAAATTTTCGGTTACGCCGGACGAAATCCGTATTTTTTTTCCGGGTGACAGCCATAGATTTTGCTGAATTTTGATAAATAGAGAGGGAAGTAATCATGTTGAATAACTGTTACAAAAATAAATAATGATTACGCCCCTTTGATTAGCTTTTATTATTTATATTTAAAATATAAGCAAAAACGGTACTTAAAACGCCCCGTTTTTCGGCCCTCAGAGGTCAGATCGCGAAATGGAGAAAGTCATTTCTTGGCAGGCCAAGACCTACAAAATGATATATACATCACGGGTCTAGGACTTATGGTTGTTGAGATCTAGGGTGATGACGGACAGACAGACAGACATAACGAGGACAATAGAGCATTTTTTTTTGAAAATGCTCTAAAAAAGGGACACTACAAATTAAACACAAAAGCCGTCTAGTTAGATAAGATGTTAAGATTGAAATACCGTATATCCTTACAGGGACTAATGTAAAAATACTAGCCTTACCCTGCAAAACCTTTGCATAGAGTTATATCCCCCTATGTTTGATCGGTAGGCTAGGTTATTTTTGGTTTCGAGCAGATCCGATTTTTTCATGATTGTATTTTAAACTGGAATACTGCTGTATTAATTCTTAACTTTCGATTTAACGCAGAACCCAAATCGTTATTATTTTATTAGAATCTACTGCACGAAGTGTTGACCCTTCTCTTTTGGTGAACTGAAATTTGAAGCGACATTTCACCTGCTGATAATTATAATGACACATTTAACAGCTGACATGAACAGATTACGTGATAATTAAGATAGTGAAGCTATCACTAAGCTCTGATATCTGCTGTAACACCGGATTCTACTCTGTGATTAACACATGAAAGAGACTTGTCTTAGTCGACCACAGATAACAAAAAAAAAAATTAAACAACATATCACCAATATCGATTTCACGCCGCGCACAGCCACAGAGTCGATCAACAGCTCAGTGGGTTGGAGGAGGGAGGGGAAGGGGTTGGATTATCAAATAATGACACGTCTTCAAAACAAAATGATTTTGTTGTGAGGAATGAAATCCTTTAGTAAAGACCAATGGATGCAATCCACAGATCCGTAGCTAGCTATTGTTGCGCACTGCCCGAGTGTCCTTTATTGCACCCCTCTCCACCAATCTTAATAACATTTAACAACGCTCTTTTGGAGCCCCAATCTTTATACGGCGCACAAGCAGCAGTACCCTTCCTACGCCACTGGCTATGGGTATTTCCGCAAAACAAACTTGTTTGCAGCCAAACATATTTGTTCATGACATTTGTTCATGAATAGGTGATGTTTAAAATGTAACATCTGACAGAAAGACCTACTCTAGTTTTGTTGGTCAATGAACACTGGGCCGCGACCCTCAAGGGGCTCTTTCATTACTTTGGGCGTGAGTAGGGGGGCTGATAACGAGGAATAATTTTATTTAGGAGGGTGCCCCCGTCTTAAACTGTAAGCGAAACCAGTATGAATAATTCGTTGAAGAATAAAAACTCGAAATTATAATTATCCATTGTCAACGACCGACGATACCATTCTTTTTTGGGGGACGGATGGTCGTGCGGTAAAAGCGCTATGGTACCTGGTTCGATCTCCGGTGAGGACCAAGGAAAATATTCAGGTCTTGGCTCAAGTTCTCGATATATCTCCCGTGGTGTCTCCATGGCCATTGCACTATCGGTTATGGTGGAGATGAAAAAAAAAAGGGCACCATAAAAATCGTCCCATTGGTGGTTTACAGGATCTAACAGGTTTCATCTCATCCTTACAGGGGACATCAAACACCCACATCACACTTTTTGAAACCATTCCGATACCGTAATCAATATTAATCTAAACTAAATACTCTCCGATATAATATTCGATTCCGTTATCCTAAAAAAAAAAGGTCCGATATTTACGATTCTTAAAACAAATAAAGACCGTTTACACGAAGTACTTTACCCCAAAGCTGTATCATACAATACTTTACAATGAGTCACATGACGTGACATAAAGTACCTTACACCAGTTGTAGCAAACAATACTTTACAATGGCACTTTAGTTTAATGCTCTCCGTTCTCACTGATTCCAGTTTAAAAAAAAAACAATGTGCATTTAGCTGACATACCCACACACTGGTCTCTATTGTTTTCAAAACAATGTCAACAACTGTACATTCACTTACACGTATACAATTTTCAAACAAGTTTTAGTTAGTTGTTTGTTTTTCCCCCCTAAGACTAGTAAAATCTTTGATGATTGCATTATACTGAAAGTACAATAGTTACATTAGTTGATAAATAGCAAAAAATAAATACATAATCTGCGGTATATACCTAGATGGACGTCCACGCTTTCAGTTTTAGTAAAGATTATTTATTTAAATATAATTACTTTTATGATTTATGAATTCTTTTTTTTTAAAAGGTTTCAGTGATACTTTATAAAAGCTAAAGTTTTAAAACGTTTTTATATAAATATATTTAACAAAGTATTCTTTTTTTTTATAAACAACATGCACCCTCCCCCACCCCAAATGTAAAATCAAATCTTGATAAAACAAAACATTGACACGACATTTTCTTTTTAATGTAAATAAAATATATTTTCTCTCTCTCCTCTCGTTCTCTCGCGCTCATTTCTCTTAAAGCTCTACCCCCCCCCCCCCCAATATATATATATCTCTCTTTGCTATCTTCCGTCTATCCTGACAGTATCTCCAACACCTTATGGTGTACTGATCCATTAACCTAGTTGTTGCGCTACCAGCAGATCCCTGTATTAATCCTGACTTAACGTATTCAAGTCATTCATAACTTAATCCCAGCACTTACAATGCCACTATATGTGTGTGTAAGTGGGATATATAGAGACATAGAGAGAAAGCTGAGATAGAGAGAGACAAAGAGGGAGACATATATAGAGAGTGAGACATATAGAGAGATAGACAGTTAGGCATTGAGAAAGAGAGAGCTAGAGAGAGACAGACAAAGACAGCGAGACATCGACATGGAAAGAGACAGAGAGAGAGAGAGAGAGACAGGCATGTAGAGAGAGTGAGAGAGAGAGAGAGAGAGAGAGAGAGACAGAGAGAGAGAGGGATAGAGAAATAGAGAGAGGGTGTGTCGTCATGTCAAGGTTTAAGCAAATAAACAAAAACACAATTGGCAGACCTGTACTTACAGCTACCAATAGCCATGTAAACAAACACACAATTAGCAGACCAGCACTTACAGCTACCAATAGCCGTGTAAACAAACACACAATTAGCAGACCTGTACTTACAGCTACCAATAGCCATGTAAACAAAGTTTGTTACACTGGCTGACAAATGAACTCAAGAAATGACAGACAAGTAAGTAACATAACGCCAACAACATGGTGAACACAAGACAAGATGGAGTAGACTTATTGTGTTTTGTTTTATTTTCTTTGGAAAAATAAACATGCAACAAAAAACAATAACAACAACACATAACTAAAAAAATAAAAATAGGTAAAAACCGACAAAACCACAAAACAAATCTAAAAGTACTTTCGAAACATCATTTTTTTTTAATTTAAAATATTCTAAACCAATGGAAACAAAATAATAGTATAGGTATGGCTAATTCTTCCCGTCCACCAAACACGCGGAAAAGTTGTCTAAATATAAATAGCTAGAGATTGAAATGGTGAGAAGGTGGGGCGGGGGGGGGGAACGAGAGCCTACACCTTACCCGTTGTTGTGTGAACGTTGGTAGTTATGGAGAAAGATCTGGACAAGATCATTGTGTGAACGTTGGTAGTTATGGAGAAAGATCTGGACAAGATCATTGTGTGAGCGTTGGTAGTTATGGAGAAAGATCTGGACAAGATCATTGTGTGAGCGTTGGTAGTTATGGAGAAAGATCTGGACAAGATCATTGTGTGAGCGTTGGTAGTTATGGAGAAAGATCTGGACAAGATCATTGTGTGAGCGATTGGTAGTTATGGAGAAAGATCTGGACAAGATCATTGTGTGAGCGTTGGTAGTTATGTAGAAAGATCTGGACAAGATCATTGTGTGAGCGTTGGTAGTTATGTAGAAAGATCTGGACAAGATCATTTTGTGTGAGCGTTGGTAGTTATGGAGAAAGATCTGGACAAGATCATTGTGTGATCGTTGGTAGTTATGGAGAAAGATCTGGACAAGATCATTGTGTGATCGTTGGTAGTTATGGAGAAAGATCTGGACAAGATCATTGTGTGATCGTTGGTAGTTATGGAGAAAGATCTGGACAAGATCATTGTGTGATCGTTGGTAGTTATGGAGAAAGATCTGGACAAGATCATTGTGTGATCGTTGGTAGTTATGGAGAAAGATCTGGACAAGATCATTGTGTGATCGTTGGTAGTTATGGAGAAAGATCTGGACAAGATCATTGTGTGATCGTTGGTAGTTATGGAGAAAGATCTGGACAAGATCATTGTGTGAGCGTTGGTAGTTATGGAGAAAGATCTGGACAAGATCATTGTGTGATCGTTGGTAGTTATGGAGAAAGATCTGGACAAGATCATTGTGTGAGCGTTGGTAGTTATGGAGAAAGATCTGGACAAGATCATTGTGTGAACGTTGGTAGTTATGGAGAAAGATCTGGACAAGATCATTGTGTGAGCGTTGGTAGTTATGGAGAAAGATCTGGACAAGATCATTGTGTGATCGTTGGTAGTTATGGAGAAAGATCTGGACAAGATCATTGTGTGATCGTTGGTAGTTATGGAGAAAGATCTGGACAAGATCATTGTGTGAGCGTTGGTAGTTATGGAGAAAGATCTGTACAAGATCATTGATAGAATACCAGGGACAATGTCAAACCGAGGGATTTGGGAGCCCGGAGGGAGGGATTAGCCTCTTTGGGGGCCCCTGCATTTAAACATTCAACATCATGACATGAGATAATGTACTTAATATTTAATGTAAAAAAAAAATTGGGGGTTCCCTTCCAGCTGGGACCCGAGGGGACTTTCGAATTTGGACCCCCCCCCCGCCCTACCCCCCACCCTAGGTACGCCTTTGAGACCAGGGAAGCTAAATAAATATATGAGCACTATGTTTATTTTGTTTTTATAAAACGTTATTTATAAATGAACGGCTATAACATGGGGGACAAAAGAGTTTTTTCCATTACAATAAACACGCAACAGCAATAGAACAACTTTAAACAAAAGCTTATACTTTTAATTAAAGAAAGAAAGAATTTTTTTTCAAAAGCAATTCCCTATATTTTTAATTATTGGAAACATTATTTCCTTCAAAATGTAAGCAGTTTTTTTTTAAAACTTATAAGTATTTCGATAAAATTAATTGAACTATTTAAATCATATTCATACTGACATATTTCCACTATTTGTTTAAAAAAAAATTCAGGCGAAATATTTGGAATTTCTCCAAGGTGACAACAAAAAATGGCTGACATGTCAAAGTAGATGACTACCGATACAAAGAATTTCTTTAAAAGTTTGAAATTTGTCACCTGCCAACTACAAGAGATTAAAAAATACCACGTCCCTACAACGTACTCATTTGCTTCACTTCTAGTAGCTTTCTGACCTACTTATGTTAATTTATGCCACGTGTGACCCGCCTAGAAATCCCATTCATCAAAATTTACGAAATATGTTTGTCATGTTGTTTTTTTTATTAAATTAAAAAAAAACAACTCCATTTGTGTGGGTTTTTTTTTTAACCTGTTAATGAAGACCATAAAAGTATACATTCATAATTATGAGTCATGCTTACATTTTGTTTTGATAAACCCAGTTTTCGCGAACTGACAGACCATTGCAGGAAAATAAAAAAAATGAAATGAGCTATTAGCTTGTAAAATATAATTCTAGTTTAAAGTATGGTTACAAAATGTTTAATATGTTCGATTTGAGTTTAAAAAAAATAGAAAATATTTTTTTTTATAAATTATGTCCAACATTCCAGTCTGAACTCCATGAATCTTATAATACAAAAATTGAAACCATTGATGTACATCGATGTATGTATTATGTTTGTATTATGTATGTTTTATAATGAACAATCGATTTCATATAATGATTAATACTAACTATTTATTTAGAACGGTACATTTATCCATTCATCTTGCCCCCTTATCACAAATCTACAGCTGATAGAGCCCCTTTTCCGATTCTATTAATTAAAAACGAATGTGTACATCTAACCACGTATGTTACAACACTGTCTGAATGCGTCATGTGTTTCAACACTGTCTGAATGCGTCATATGTTTCAACACTGTCTGAATGCGTCATATGTTTCAACACTGTCTGAATGCGTCATATGTTTCAACACTGTCTGAACGCGTCATATGTTTCAACACTGTCTGAATGCGTCATATGTTTCAACACTGTCTGAATGCGCCATATGTTTCAACACTGTCTGAATGCGCCATATGTTTCAACACTGTCTGAATGCGCATGTCAGGGCTGAAGAGTTATTTTATTGGTTGTCATTCGTTGAGAGAAAGACAAAAACAACGACCGACAAAAATAAAGGGAAAAAAAAGAAAGTCAGCCTGTGATCAAAGTATTCCTTGTTTTACATTTGCTGAAATAAATATCGATACATATGATATAATAATATCCTTGCCGCTGAAGGATTATAAAATTTGTAGAAGAAATTAATTTACTGCGAAAAAAGAATAAAATATACATTTTGTCACAAATGAGTTATATTTTGAATTCAAATATTTTTCCCCGGGATAAAAAGAAATTTCCCGGTAAGTGTTTGTGTTTAGTGAGCCGAATTTTGACCGGTATCCCGTTATCCTTGTACAGAAAACATTTTTCAGGCCCTTGGGCAGTGTGGGGCCATAGGGGAGAGTTCCTAGTTTTCCTATTCAGAACTGACTTATGTATCACATTTCTCTGTCGAATGTTCATATATATATATATATATATATATATATATATATATATATATATATATATATGTATATATATATATATATATATATATATATATATATATATATATATATATATATACATGTGTGTGTGTGTAAAATTACTCATTTACCCAAGTAGCATCTCAAATTTCTCATCTATGGAATCACAGTTATTTTTTTTTGAAAGAGAACCAACGATAGTTAAAAAAAGAAACAAAACACGGTATTTCTCTTGTTACGTGCTTGTGTGTGTGCGTGTGTGTGTGCGTGTGTGTGTGTGTGTGTGTGTTTGTAGCTCATGCTTATTTCCTCTTTTTTTAATGACATATAGTTCAATTCACCCTTCTTCTTCTCTCTCTCTCTCTCTCTCTCTGTCTCTCTCTCTCTCTCTCTCTCACACACACACTCTCTCTCTATCACACACACACATTCTCTCTCTATCACACACATACAATGCCACAGATATTCTCTCACCCTCCATACAACAATAATCTGTTTCCATTTTTGGTTCTATTTGGTTTCTCTCAATGCTCCACTTACTGAAAAAAAAATTATTTCATTTTTTATTTCTAAAAAAAATCTCTTCACATTTTTTTCCAACCTTTGTTTTTAAAATTTAGAATAAATAACGGAGTAGAAGAAATAAAAAAAACAATGATGAATTGGACAAAGTCTAAACAAAACATCCCCATGTTATGTGAGATCTATTAAAGTAGCGTTCTCTAGGAAAGGACAAGGGGGGGGGGGGACGGCGAAAGTTGCATGCATTCTCCACAAGCTCCAAGCCTGAGAAGTGGAAGGGGGGTGGGGTGCGACAGGACAGATGGGATACAGGGCTGCTAATGTTTAGGAGTTTCCCCAAGATCTTGGGTTTTTTAGTGCTATAATGAGTCCAGTTATATCAAAGTATCTACCGAAGACCCCAATTATATCAAAGTATCTGCCTAAGACCCCAATTATATCAAAATTTCTGCATAAGAACCTAATTATATCAAAGTATCTGCACAGGGACCCCAATTATATCAAAGAATCTGCTGAAGACCCCAATTATATCAAAGTATCTGCATAGGGACCCCATTTATATCAAAGTATCTGCCTATATCTGCCTTGTCATTACTTTAGTACAGAGTGGCATGGTAAAGGGGTGGCAGTGACCGAGTCAGCCCCGGGCACCACCAGCGCTAGTAACGCCGCTGTTTCCAAGCTTTCCAAAATACGCACGCGGGATATATACCAGAGTACCACGCAGACACACTACTGCTGCAATGGAAGTAGTCCATTTTCATTCTTTTCTCGAGTTCGCTGATAGAACTATAATTGCATTGTCTCTAATAACGTTATGAATAAATATATTTATAGCCGCAAGTTTCTATGGGAGAGTGATAGAAGTCTTGATAGAACTACATGCGCTGAAAAGTCATTTGAGTATTGATGGAACTACGTGCGCTGAAAAGTCATTTAAGTATTGATGGAACTACGTGCGCTGAAAAGTCATTTAAGTATTGATGGAACTACGTGCGCTGAAAAGTCATTTAAGTATTGATGGAACTACGTGCGCTGAAAAGTCATTTAAGTATGGATAAAACAGTATGAATATTGAAAGGAAGTCGTTTACGTGTGTCGCCGAAGGGAATAACTGGCTGATTCCTGACTTCAAAAAGCGTCACGTGACAGTTAATCCAACATCAGTCAGCCATGTTTCCCAAGATTGGCTCTTTGAAGAAATCAAACAGACACCAAGACACGCAATGGTCCGCGGACACAGTCCATTTAAATATTTCCAATATGTTGCACGGAAAAACAAAAAAAACACAATTAATATCAAAAGCTGTTATCAATAGTTACATGGTCACATGTACAGGTCAGCCCCGTAGCCAAAGGGGGGGGGGCACTGGGGGGCTGTGCCCCCCCCGGCCAGGTGTGGAGTGCTCCCCCCCCCGCTTAAAAAAGAAGAAAAAGAGGAAAAAATAAAGAAAAAGTAACTAAAATGAGAAGGTGCCCCCTTGCTGGGTATTGGTGCCCCCCTGCTTACTTTGACCATGGCTACGGGCCTGGTACAGGCATGAACTGACCAGATTTTTTTTCTTCACACATTCTCCATTTTAATAAGCAGAAATAAATATTTATCTCGGCCTACAAAATGACAATGATGTTTGAGGTATTTGATATTTTGTAAATTTTTTTTTATAGCTACAGACCGCCTTGATTTTCAGATTTCAGATCAAAGCTTGTCATCAACCCTAAAAAAAAAAGCCAGGGGCTCAACATTCTTTAATTTCAAACTCTACCTGGCAAAGAATAATTTCATAACATTTTTTTTTAAATAACGCTACGTTGTTTTTTTAAAAAAAAAATTAAAAAAAAAAAGGGGAAAAAAAATGAATCCTTCAGATTTTTAGAGGCATTATAAAAAAAAAAGGCTCAGATTACTGTGTAATTAATCTCAGGCGTTCCGTCACAGAAATAATAACAAAAAAAAAACTGTGTTTATCTTATTTTAAAATACTACAGCTTGTCTTTGTGAAAGTAATTTTTTTTTATAAAGTTAGAACAATTTTTTTTATGAGATTATTATTCGTCTAGGATTACAATTTAGCTTTAAGCCAGTAAATTCAGTTGTTTTATTTACAGAGCCATGGTAGTGCTGTTTGGTTGTAAAGGGAGCCAGTTTGAAACTTTTGATAATCCTCTTCATCATTTTAAATTTTCAGAATTGACTTGCCGATATGTACTTAACAACTTTCTTGTATTTCAATCCTAAAACTTCTGAAACATTTTTTTTTTTACTAATTTCTTTCCAAAACCTATAATTTAGGTTTCACTGAGAAAACAATTAATGGATGTGCTCACTGGCGTAGTGGGGGGGGGGGGAAGGAAGGGCATCATGTCTCGGGCGCTACTCACAAAGGGGGAGGGGGGCAAAAAGGTATTGTGCCCCGGGCGCGAGTTACACTCGCTACGCCACTGGATGTGCTGGATTTGGGCGACGCGATCAGCTTTCGTCTTGGATCCTTAAATTTGGGATAAAATTGCATTATTATTATTTAAAAAAAAAAAAATACCCTTATCCGGTACCTCTGCTGCGTCGACCCAACACAAGATGATATTATGCAACATAAATTTTCTCTAGGATTTCGCTAATCAATTGTGATATGTCCCTTTTGAAAATGAAGACATCAATAGATAAGTAAATGTAATTCTATTTTTGAAATTCTTTTTTTTTCTATAATTAAAAAGAATCCAATTTTTAATGACCCCCACATTAGAGCGTCGAACGTGTGTTGTTTTAGCTGTGGTTAGCGTGTTTGTTAGGACAATGTCGTAAAATAGTTTACTGTATGGCCCTAACATTGTTAGCGCCATGAATTTTACATGTAAAATCAAGCGATATCTACTATCAAGTATTTCCAGAGTCAGTGTGATTCAAATGTAGTATATAGTTTTGTTTCTAAATTATCACCTTTTTTAATTATATAAAAGAACACACCAAACAAACAAAGAACTTTGAACTGTTGCAGCTAATGTCATAGGAATCAGATTATTTAATGTCATTTATCATTTATTGTATTGTTGAAGATAAAGACATACATATTCGGGTTGGGTACACCGATTAGTAGAATAAATACTTTTCATTAATATCTATGAAATCTATCAAACTAATCCTTCACTTGAATAATAATTTACATTATTTATATTAATGAATGAATTTACTAATCTGTTTCTATCTATCTATCTATCTATCTATCTATCTATCTATCTATCTATCTATCTATCTATCTATCTATCTATCTATCTATCTATCTATCTATCTATCTATCTATCTATCTATCTATCTATCTATCTATCTATCTATCTATCTATCTGTCTTTCTGTCTATCTGTTTGTTTGTCTTTCTGCCTATTTTACTCGCATTTTTATTTATCTATCAGCCTGTCTTTTCTATTAACTAACTAGCTAGCTTAATAACTATAATAACTAAACCATAAAATTAGCCAAAGCTATTTGAAAATTCTTCCTGTCTAATTGTCTTTTATCTTTCTGTGAAAATCTCTTTTGACTCTATTCTATTGCCTATTTATCTATTAGCCGGTAGGTTTATCTTTAAGCGTATAAGCGTACTTCACTTTGTCTGCCTGTTTACCTACTTCACAAGATAATTGTCCAACATACCTGACTCTAAGTATCCATATCACCGATATATCCAAGCATCCATATCCATGAGGCCATCATACACTGCAATGCTGACTAGGTAAAAATAGAAAATGGGTTTGTCCTAATGACCTACTTACAGCACGTGTTTAG
The DNA here is from genome assembly GCA_021962125.1 of Bulinus truncatus. Classification (NCBI taxonomy): domain Eukaryota; kingdom Metazoa; phylum Mollusca; class Gastropoda; family Planorbidae; genus Bulinus; species Bulinus truncatus. Next base: position 5,050,869 of record JAGDYQ010000047.1, on the reverse strand, counting down.
GTTTACAATGGGAAGAGAAAAAAAGCAAAACAATCCTGCAGTTTTTTCTCCTCTCTAAATGTAAGCAAAGGGACATAATTTTGTGCACATGGTAATTTCACGTCATGTTATATATTTGTTGTTCAATCATGTGCAAGTTATGTGCAATGTTCCCTCTAAGGTGTGATATGAAGAGAGCAAGAAATTTTGTCTCTGAGCGACATTTTTGTTTTGAGGCC
>JAGDYQ010000047.1:5036962-5050151 GCA_021962125.1 Bulinus truncatus | reverse complement strand
TATATATATATAATATAACATGCATTATTTACAACATGAATTTATTGACTGGTACTCATTAGTTCATTGCTTGTTCTATGAAAAACGAATCCACTAATAGTTCTACGATGGTTGAATTCAATATTTATTATTACAGTAAAAACAATGACTTGATTAAATAGCTCATTGACTTTGAAAAAAAAAGGTTTGATTGTAAGAATTTAAAAAAAAAAATCAGCCCGTGATAAAGAAGCTTCAGTCACGTGATGCACACATCACTATAAATAGAAAAGAGAGTGATAATGGAAAGTAAAGTCGGTAGTGAATTTGACTCACTTGCAAAGGGTACGGGGGTTTCAAACCCTAATAAGGACAAAAAAAATTATTCGACGCTGATATTGAGAGGGAAAGGGCGCCACCAAGTCTATACGCCCACAGAAAAGAAGGTTGAACGCCCATCTGTCGATGTGTCTATTCGCCCCCCCCCCCCCAACGACCACATCATTTAAGGGAATTAAAAAAAAAATCTACACTAAGTCATTTTCCCCCCCTCTACCTATTTCAATTAAAACTGTTATTAATATCCATTTTAACTATACCTTAATAAACTACATTTAAAAAAAAACAAAACAACGAAAGTTTTCATCAGGGGTCTTCCCACTGTTACCTAGATTCCTGACCTTTTTTTTTTTATCTTACTCAAGTCGCTCAACTTCTCAACATTATAACCTTTTACCCCGCCCCACCCTCCCCACAATCCTAAATACTTCACCCAACATTTTTACCTTTCATAACATGTACGGCGTTGGGCAGGTGGGGGGGGGGAGGAGGGGAATATTCATGGGTGAGGAGGGGGGGGTGCATAAAGGTGACGTATTAAGGCCATGACAAGCTGTCATGACAATGTCAGGTGGGACTGACAGCCCCCAAGTCATCATCATGCACTGCTGAACATATGTATTTTATAATCCAGCAGTTTGTGCGAATTTGTCTGATGGAAATGTGTGGACAAATTCCCAGTGATGGCGGTGAAAAATGGCACATTAAAAAAACATTTCTTTCAGTTGCAAACAATTTTTTTTTGTTCAAAGAACTGGTCTGATTTTGTTCCCTGAGTGACAAAGAACTGGTCTGATTTTGTTCCCTGAGTGAAGAGAACTGGTCTGATTTTGTTCCCTGAGTGAAGAGAACTGGTCTGATTTTGTTCCCTGAGTGACAAAGAACTGGTCTGATTTTGTTCCCTGAGTGACAAAGAACTGGTCTGATTTTGTTCCCTGAGTGACAAAGAACTGGTCTGATTTTGTTCCCTGAGTGAAGAGAACTGGTCTGATTTTGTTCCCTGAGTGACAAAGAACTGGTCTGATTTTGTTCCCTGAGTGACAAAGAACTGGTCTGATTTTGTTCCCTGAGTGACAAAGAACTGGTCTGATTTTGTTCCCTGAGTGACAAAGAACTGGTCTGATTTTGTTCCCTGAGTGACAAAGAACTGGTCTGATTTTGTTCCCTGAGTGACAAAGAACTGGTCTGATTTTGTTCCCTGAGTGACAAAGAACTGGTCTGATTTTGTTCCCTGAGTGACAAAGAACTGGTCTGATTTTGTTCCCTGAGTGACAAAGAACTGGTCTGATTTTGTTCCCTGAGTGACGAAGAACTGGTCTGATTTTGTTCCCTGAGTGACAAAGAACTGGTCTGATTTTGTTCCCTGAGTGACAAAGAACTGGTCTGATTTTGTTCCCTAAGTGACAAAGAACTGGTCTGATTTTGTTCCCTGAGTGACAAAGAACTGGTCTGATTTTGTTCCATAAGTGATTGTATTTTAAACTGCAATAGTCCACTGCCATCTCTACTGCAATAGCCCACTGCAATCTCTACAGCAATAGTCTACAACAATCTCTTCTGCAATAGTCCACTGCAATCTCTACTGCAATAGTCCAATGTAATCACTACTGCAATTGTCCACTGCAATCTCTACTGCAATAGTCCACTGCAATCTCTACTGCAATAGTCCACCCATTGCAATCTCTACTGCAATAGTCCACTGCAATATCTACTGCAATAGTACACTGCTGTCTCTACTGCAATAGTCCACCATACGGCGAAATTTGACGTTAAATGATTACGAGAGAAGTGAACAAAAATCAATCTGCCAACCAACCACACTTTAAAAAAAAAGCGACAGTTGTAAAATACATAGCATCAGCAGTTAGTTTTTTTTTCTGTGAATCCCAATAATTCTGAAACATGAACGTCACTAGAACAAATAATGAGCAGACATCTGTTACAAAAAAAAAATAAATGGTTTCCTTTCCAATGGTTTTTTGTTTTTTTACACTACAGTCTGGTTTTTTTTTTATGAGCCGAAGATGGTAAAGATGAGGCTCTGTTCGGGTTTCATGGCCCCAGTGGTTTTAGACTCTCGATACCAGACTGTCTGGTGAACTCATTACTGGGGAAATACTTTGACAAGTTCTCTAATGTTATATAATTTGACGAGCGGTTCTCAAAAAAGGTCTCTTACTGCGCCCCAGCTCGGGGTTCACATATTTTAACTCTTAGAAGACTGCTATGATCAAGTGTTTCAGTCGATCATATTGACGGTAAAGGTGGAGGAAAAGGCTGATAACTCGGTCACTGTTGTGTGATAAATGGTTCAAATTCCAGCCAAAATGGCCACCGATTACGCAAAATGCCGCAACAAATCGTCATCAAATAATGTGCCGCCCTGGACGTGCACGCCCCCCCCTCCCTATATACGCCACTTCGTGGCGGCACCACTGAGGACAAAGTCAATAAATGTCGCTGGTGACTGAACTTGTCACTTACCCTATGTCTCCGTGGTGCCTACATAGCCACGACACACACGGGTAAGACAGGAATGAAAAAAAAAGGGACACTACAAATTAAGCACAAAAGCCGTCTAGTTAGATAAGATGTTAAGATTGAAATACCGCATATCCTTACAGGGACTAATGTAAAAATACTAGCAGTAACCTCCAAACCTTTGCATAGAGTTATATCCCCTTAGGTTTGATCGGTAGGCTAGGTTATTTTTGGTTTCGGGCAGATCCGATTTTTTCATGATTGTATTTTAAACTGGAATACTGCTGCATTAATTCTTAACTTTCGATTTAACGCAGAACCCAAATCGTTATTATTTTATTAGAATCTACTGCACGAAGTGTTGACCCTTCTCTTTTGGTGAACTGAAACTTGAAGCGACATTTCACCTGCTGATAATTATAATGACACATTTAACAGCTGACATGAACAGATGACGTGATGATTATGATAGTGAAGCTATCACTAAGCTCTGATATCTTCTGTAACACCGGATTCTACTCTGTGATCAACACATGAAAGAGACTTGTCTTATTCGACCACAGGTAACAAAAAAAAAACATATCACCAATATTGATTTCACGCCGCGCACAGCCACAGAGTCGATCAACAGCTCAGTGGGTTGGAGGGGGGAGGGGAAGGGGTTGGATTATCAAATAATGACACGTCTTCAAAACAAAATGATTTTGTTGTGAGGAATGAAATCCTTTAGTAAAGACCAAGGGCTGCAATCCACAGATCCGTAGATAACTATTGTTGCGCACTGCCCGAGTGTCCTTTATTGCACCCCCCTCCACCAATCTTAATAACATTTAACAACGCTCTTTTGGAGCCCCATTCTTTATACGGCGCACAAGCAGCAGTACCTTTCCTACGCCACTGGCTATGGGTATTTCCGCAAAACAAACTTGTTTGCAGCCAATCATATTAGTTCATGACATTTGTTCATGAATAGGTGATGATTAAAATGTAACATCTGACAGAAAGACCTACTCTAGTTTTGTTGGTCAATGAACACTGGGCCGCGACCCTCATGGGGCCCTTTCATTACTTTGGGCGTGAGTGGGGGGGGGGCTGATAACGAGGAATAATTTTATTTAGGAGGGTCTCCGTCGCAAAGTGTTAGCGACACCAGTATGAATAATTCGTTGAAGAAAACAAACTCGAAATTATAATTATCCATTGTCAACGACCGACGATACCATTCTATTTTGGGGACGGATGGTCGTGCGGTAAAGCGCTATGGTACCTGGTTCGATCTCCGGTGAGGACCAAGGAAAATATTCAGGTCTTGGCTCAAGTTCTCGATATATCTCCCGTGGTGTCCCCATGGCCATTGCACTATCGGCTATGGTGGGGATGAAAAAAAAAGGGCACCATAAAAAAACGTCCCATTGGTGGTTTACAGGATCTAACAGGTTTCATCTCATCCTTATAGGGGACATCAAACACTCACATCATACTTTTTTAAAACCATTCCGATACAGTAATCAATATTAATCTAAACTTAAGACTCTCCGATATAATATTCGATTCCGATATCCTAAAAAAAAAAAGGTCCGATATTTCCGATTCTAAAACAAATAAAGACCGTTTACACGAAGTACTTTACCACAAAACTGTATCATACAATACTTAACAATCTGTCTTATGAAATGACATGAAGCACCTTACACCAGTAGTATCATACACTACTTAACAATGAGTCACATGAAGTGACATGAAGTACCTTACACCAGTAGTATCAAACAATACTGAACAATCAGTCACATGAAGTGACATGAAGTACCTTACACCAGTAGTATCAAACAAAACTTAACAATCAGTCACATGAAGTGACATAAAGTACCTTACACCAGTAGTATCAAACTATACTTAACAATGAGTCTTATGAAGTGACATGAAGTATCTTACACCAGTAGTATCAAACAATACTTAACAATCAGTCTCATGAAGTGACATGAAGTACCTTACACCAGTAGTATCCAACTATACTTAACAATCACTCTCATGAAGTGACATGAAGTACCTTACACCAGTAGTATCCAACAATACTTAACAATCACTCTCATGAAGTGACATGAAGTACCTTACACCAGTAGTATCCAACAATACTTAACAATCAGTCTCATGAAGTGACATGAAGTACCTTACACCAGTAGTATCAAACAATACTGAACAATCAGTCTCATGAAGTGACATGAAGTACCTTACATCAGTAGTATCCAACAATACTTAACAATCAGTCTCATGAAGTGACATGAAGTACCTTACACCAGTAGTATCCAACAATACTTAACAATCACTCTCATGAAGTGACATGAAGTACCTTACACCAGTAGTATCAAACAAAACTTAACAATCAGTCACATGAAGTGACATAAAGTACCTTACACCAGTAGTATCAAACTATACTTAACAATGAGTCTTATGAAGTGACATGAAGTACCTTACACCAGTAGTATCAAACAATACTTAACAATCAGTCTCATGAAGTGACATGAAGTACCTTACACCAGTAGTATCCAACAATACTTAACAATCAGTCTCATGAAGTGACAAGAAGTACCTTACACCAGTAGTATCCAACAATACTTAACAATCACTCTCATGAAGTGACATGAAGTACCTTACACCAGTAGTATCCAACAATACTTAACAATCAGTCTCATGAAGTGACATGAAGTACCTTACACCAGTAGTATCAAATAATACTGAACAATCAGTCTCATGAAGTGACATGAAGTACCTTACACCAGTAGTATCAAACAATACTGAACAATCAGTCTCATGAAGTGACATGAAGTACCTTACACCAGTAGTATCAAACAATACTTTACAATGACACTTTTGTTTAATGCTCTCCGTTCTCACTGATTCCAGTTAAAAAAACAAAAACAATGTGCATTTAGCTGACATACCCACGCACTGGTCTCTATTGTTTTCAAAACAATGTCAACAACTGTACATTCACTTACACTTATACAATTTTCAAACAAGTTTTAGTTAGTTGTTTGTTTTCTTCCCTTAGACTAGTAAAATCTTTGGTGATTGCATTATACTGAAAGTACAATAGTTACATTAGTTGATAAATAGCAATAAATAAATACATAATCTACGGTATATACCTAGATGGGCGTCCACGCTTTCAGTTTTAGTAAAGATTATTTATTTAAATATAATTACTTTTATGATTTATGAATTCTTTTTTTTTTTTAAAGTTTTCAGTGCAACTTTATAAAAGCTAAAGTTTTAAAACGTTTTTATATAAATATATTTAACAAAGTATTCTTTTTTTATAAATAACATGCACCCCCCCCATGTAAAATCAAATCTTGATAAAACAAAACATTGACACGACATTTTCTTTTTAATGTAAATAAAATATATTTTCTCTCTCTCCTCTCGTTCTTTCGCGCTCATTTCTCTTAAAGCTCTACCCCCCCCCAATATATATATATATATATCTTTGCTATCTTCCGTCTATCCTGACAGTATCTCCAACACCTTAAGGTGTACTGGTCCATTAACCTAGTTGTTGCGCTACCAGCAGATCCCTGTATTAATCCTGACTTAACGTATTCAAGTCATTCATAACTTAATCCCAGCACTTACAATGCCACAATTTGCGTGTGTAAGTGGGATATATAGAGACATAGAGGGAAAGCTGAGATAGAGAGAGACAAAGAGGGAGAGATATATAGAGAGTGAGACATATAGAGAGACATAGATAGTTAGGCATTGAGAGAGAAAGAGAGAGCTAGAGAGAGACAGACAAAGACAGCGAGACATCGACATGGAAAGAGACATAGAGAGAGAGAGAGAGAGAGAGAGAGAGAGAGAGAGATAGGTAGGTAGAGAGAGAGTGAGAGAGAGACAGAGAGAGAGAGAGGGATAGAGAAATAGAGAGAGAGGGTGTGTCGTCATGTCAAGGTTTAAGCAAATAAACAAACGCACAATTAGCAGACCTGTACTTAAGCTAACAATAGCCATGTAAACAAACACACAATTAGCAGATCTGTACTTTCAGCTACCAATAGCCATGTAAACAAACACACAATTAGCAAACCTGTACTTAGAGCTACTAATAGCCTTGTAAACAAACGCACAATTAGCAGACCAGCACTTACAGCTACCAATAGCCGTGTAAACAAACACACAATTAGCAGACCTATACTTGCAGCTACCAATAGCCATGTAAACAAACGCACAATTAGCAGACCAGCACTTACAGCTACCAATAGCCATGTCAACAAACACACAATTAGCAGACCAGCACTTACAGCTACCAATAGCCATGTCAACGAACGCACAATTAGCAGACCAGCACTTACAGCTACCAATAGCCATGTAAACAAACACACAATTAGCAGACCTGTACTTACAGCTACCAATAGCCGTGTAAACAAACGCACAATTAGCAGACCTGTACTTACAGCTACCAATAGCCGTGTAAACAAACACACAATTAGCAGACCTGTACTTACAGCTACCAATAGCCGTGTAAACAAACACACAATTAGCAGACCTGTACTTACAGCTACCAATAGCCATGTAAACAAAGTTAGTGACACTGGCTGACAAATGAACTCAAGGAAATGGCAGACAAGTAAGTAACAACGCCAACAACATGGTGAACACAAGACAAGATGGAGTAGACTGATTGTGTTTTTTGTTTTATTTTCTTTGGAAAAATAAACATGCAAAAAAACAACAATAACAACAACACATAACTAAAAAAATAAAAATAGGTAAAAACCGACAAAACCAATGGAAACAAAATAATTGTATAGGTATGGCTAATTCTTCCCGTCCACCAAACACGCGGAAAAGTTGTCTAAATATTAAGAGCTAGAGATCGAAATGGTGAGAAGGTGGTGGGGGGATAAGAGCCTACACCATACCAGTTGTTGTGTGATCGTTGAGAGTTATGAAGAAAGATCTGGACAAGATCATTGTGTGATCGTTGATAGTTATGAAGAAAGATCTGGGCAAGATCATTGTGTGAGCGTTGATAGTTATGAAGAAAGATCTGGACAAGATCATTGTGTGATCGTTGAGAGTTATGAAGAAAGATCTGGACAAGATCATTGTGTGATCGTTGATAGTTATGAAGAAAGATCTGGGCAAGATCATTGTGTGAGCGTTGATAGTTATGAAGAAAGATCTGGGCAAGATCATTGTGTGAGCGTTGATAGTTATGAAGAAAGATCTGGACAAGATCATTGTGTGATCGTTGATAGTTATGAAGAAAGATAGTTATGAAGAAAGATCTGGACAAGATCATTGTGTGATCGTTGATAGTTATGAAGAAAAATCTGGACAAGATCATTGTGTGATCGTTGATAGTTATGAAGAAAGATCTGGACAAGATCATTGTGTGATCGTTGATAGTTATGAAGAAAAATCTGGACAAGATCATTGTGTGATCGTTGATAGTTATGAAGAAAGATATGGACAAGATCATTGTGTGATCGTTGATAGTTATGAAGAAAAATCTGGACAAGATCATTGTGTGATCGTTGATAGTTATGAAGAAAGATCTGGACAAGATCATTGCGTGATCGTTGATAGTTATGAAGAAAAATATGGACAAGATCATTGTGTGATCGTTGATAGTTATGAAGAAAGATATGGACAAGATCATTGTGTGATCGTTGATAGTTATGAAGAAAAATCTGGACAAGATCATTGTGTGATCGTTGATAGTTATGAAGAAAGATATGGACAAAATCATTGATAGAATACTAAGAAAGCTAAATAAATATATGGGAAACTTTGTTCATTTTGTTGTAATAAAACGTTATTTATAAATGAACGGATAAAACATGGGGACAAAAGAATTTTCTATAAAAATAAACAAACAATACCAACAGAATAACTTTAAACAAAAGCTTATACTTTTAATTAAAGAGAGAAAGAATTTTTTTTCGAAAGCAATTCCCTATATTTTTAAATTATTGAACACATTATTTCCTTCAAAATGTATGCAGTTTTTTTTAACTTATAAGTAATTCGATAAAATTAATTGAGCTATTAATATCTTGTTCACAAATGACCTATTTTTACTATTTGTTAAAAATAAAATTCAGGCGAAATATTTGGAATTTCACCAAGGTGACAACAAAAAATGGCTGACATGTCAAAGTAGGTGACTACCGATACAAAGAATTTCATTAAAACTTTGGAATTTGTCACCTGCCAACTTCAAGAGATTATAAAACACCACGTCCCTACAACGTACTCATTTGCTTAACTTCTAGTAGCTTTCTGACCTACTTATGTTAATTTATGCCACGTATGACCCGCCTAGAAATCTCATTCATCAAAATTTACGAAATATGTTTTTCACGTTGTTTTTTTTTATTAAATAAAAAAAAACTTCATTTGTGTGGGTTTAATATGTTCGATTTGAATTTAAAAAAAAAGAAAAGAATTTTTTTTTATAAATTATGTCCAACATTCCAGTCTGAACTCCAAGAATCTTATAATACAAAAAATGAAACCATCGATATATGTATTATGCATGTATTATGTTTGTATTATGTATATTTTATAATGAACAATCGATTTCATATAATGATTAATAGTAACTATTTATTTAGAACGGTACATTTATCCATTCATCTTGTCCCCTTATCACAAATCTACAGCTGAGAGAGCCCTTTTCCGAATCTATTAATTAAAAACTAATGTGTACATCTAACCACGTATGTTTCAACACTGTCTGAATGCGTCACATGTTTCAACACTGTCTGAATGCATCATATTTTTCAACACTGTCTGAATGCGTCACATGTTTCAACACTGTCTGAATGCATCATATGTTTCAACACTGTCTGAATGCATCACATGTTTCAACACTGTCTGAATGCATCATATGTTTCAACACTGTCTGAATGCATCATATGTTTCAACACTGTCTGAATGCGTCACATGTTTCAACACTGTCTGAATGCATCATATGTTTCAACACTGTCTGAATGCATCACATGTTTCAACACTGTCTGAATGCATCATATGTTTCAACACTGTCTGAATGCATCATATGTTTCAACACTGTCTGAATGCATCATATGTTTCAACACTGTCTGAATGCGTCACATGTTTCAACACTGTCTGAATGCATCATATGTTTCAACACTGTCTGAATGCGTCACATGTTTCAACACTGCCTGAATGCATCATATGTTTCAACACTGTCTGAATGCATCACATGTTTCAACACTGTCTGAATGCATCATATGTTTCAACACTGTCTGAATGCGTCATATGTTTCAACACTGTCTGAACGCGTCATATGTTTCAACACTGTCTGAATGCATCATATGTTTCAACACTGTCTGAATGCGTCACATGTTTCAACACTGTCTGAATGCATCATATGTTTCAACACTGTCTGAATGCATCATATGTTTCAACACTGTCTGAATGCGTCACATGTTTCAACACTGTCTGAATACGTCACATGTTTCAACACTGTCTGAATGCGTCACATGTTTCAACACTGTCTGAATGCATCATATGTTTCAACACTGTCTGAATGCATCATATGTTTCAACACTGTCTGAATGCGTCACATGTTTCAACACTGTCTGAATACGTCACATGTTTCAACACTGTCTGAATGCGTCACATGTTTCAACACTGTCTGAATGCATCATATGTTTCAACACTGTCTGAATGCATCATATGTTTCAACACTGTCTGAATACGTCACATGTTTCAACACTGTCTGAATGCATCATATGTTTCAACACTGTCTGAATGCATCATATGTTTCAACACTGTCTGAATGCGTCACATGTTTCAACACTGTCTGAATACGTCACATGTTTCAACACTGTCTGAATGCATCATATGTTTCAACACTGTCTGAATGCATCATATGTTTCAACACTGTCTGAATGAGTCACATGTTTCAACACTGTCTGAATGCGTCATATGTTTCAACACTGTCTGAGTGCATCATATGTTTCAACACTGTCTGAATGCGTCATATGTTTCAACACTGTCTGAATGCATCATATGTTTCAACACTGTTTGAATGCGTCACATGTTTCAACACTGTCTGAATGCGTCACATGTTTCAACACTGTTTGAATGCGTCATATGTTTCAACACTGTCTGAGTGCATCATATGTTTCAACACTGTCTGAATGCGTCATATGTTTCAACACTGTCTGAATGCGTCATATGTTTCAACACTGTCTGAATGCGTCATATGTTTCAACACTGTCTGAATGCATCGTATGTTTCATCACTGTTTTTCACGATGTGCTGAAATCAATATCAGTACATGTGATATAATAATGCCCTTGCCTCTGAAGGATAATAAAATTTGTAGAAGAAATTATAATTTACTGCGAAAGAAGAAGAATATTTAAATTTCGTCACAAATGAGTTAAATTTTGAACTCAAATATTTTTCCCGGAATAAAAAAAAATTTCCCGGTAAGTGTTAGTGTTTAGTGAGCAGAATTTTGACCGGTATCCCGTTATCCTTGTACAGAAAACATTTTTCAGGCCCTTGGGCAGTGTGGGGCCATAGGCGAGATTTCATAGTTTTCCTATTCAGAACTGACTTATGTATCACATTTCTCTGTCGATTGTTCACATTATAAATATATATATATATATATATATATATATATATATATATATATATATATATATATATATATATTTATAATGTGTGTGTGTGTGTGTGTTTGTGTGTAAAATTACTCATTTGCCCAACTAGCATCTCAAATTTCTCATTTATGGAATCACAGTTATTTTTTTTTGACAGAAAACCAACGATAGTTAAAAAAAGAAACAAAACACCGTGTTTCTCTTGTTACGTGCGCGCGCGTGAGTGCGTGTGTGTGTGTTTGTAGCTCATGTTTATTTTCTCTTTTTTTAATGACATATAGTTCAATTCACCGTTCTTCTTCCTCTCTCTCTCTCTCTCTCTCTCTCTCACTCTCTCTCTTTCTCCCTCTTTCTTCTCTCTCTCTCCTCTCTCTCTCTTTCATACACACACACACTCTCTTCTTGTCTCTCCCTCTTTCTTCTCTTTCTCACTCTCTCTCCCCCTCTTTCTTCTCTCTCTCCCTCGTTCTTCTCCCTCTCACTCTCCCTCTCTCTCCCTCTCTCTCTCACATACACACAGACTCACTCTCTCTCTCTCTCACACACTCTCTCTCTCACACACTCTCTCTCTCTCTCTCACACACACACACACTCTCTCTCTCACACACACACACACAATCACTCTCTCTCTCTCTCTCTATCACACACACACACACACACTCTCTGTCTCGATCACTCACATACACTATCACACATATTCTCTAACCCTCCATACAACAATAATCTGTTTTCCTTTTTTTTTTGGTTTTATTCAGTTTCTCTCAATTCTCCACTTACTGAAAAAAAAACAAATCTCATTTTTTATTTCTAAAAAAAATCTCTTCCCATATTTTTCCAAACCTTTGTTTTTAAAATTTAGAATAAATAACAGAGTAGAAGAAATAAAAAATAAAGAAAGATGAATGGGACAAAGTCTAAACAAAACATCCCCATCATCCAATGTTATGTAAGATCTACTAAAGTAGCGCTCTCTGTAACGCCGCTGTTTCCAAGCTTTCCAAAATACGCACGCTGGTTATATACCAGAGTACCACGCAGACACACTACTGCTTCAATGGAAGTAGTCCATTTTCATTCTCTTCTCGAGTTCAATGATAGAACTACAATAGCATTGTCTCTAATAACGTTATAAATAAATATATTTATAGCCGCATGTTTTTATGGTAAAGTGATAGAAGTCTTGATAGAACTACATACGCCGAAAAATAATTTGAATATTTATGGAACTACGTGCGCTGAAAAGTCATCTGAGTATTGATAGAATTACATGCGCCGAAAAATCATTTGAATATTTATGGAACTACGTGCGCTGAAAAGTGTTTTGAGTATTGATAGAACTACATGCGCCGAAAAGTCATTTGAATATTTATGGAACTACGTGCGCCGAAAAGTCATTTGAGTATTGATGGAACTACGTTCGCTGAAAAGTCATTTAAGTATGGATAAAACAGCATGCGCTCCATTGTCATATGAATATCAAAAGGAAGTCGTTTATGTGTGTTGCCGAAGGGAATAACTGGCTGATTCCTGACTTCAACAAAGCGTCACGTGACAGTTAATCCAACATCAGTCACCCATGTTTCCCAAGATTAGCTCTTTAAAGAAAACAAACAGACACCAAGACACGCAATGGTCCGCGGACACAGTCCATTTAAATATTTCCAATATGTTGCACGGAAAAAAAAAACAACAACACAATTAATATCAAAAGCTGCTATCAATAGTTACATGGTCACGTG
>JAGDYQ010000047.1:5010178-5036462 GCA_021962125.1 Bulinus truncatus | reverse complement strand
GGCGCCACTGAGGCTCGTTACTCCCACTGTTCGCCCCCCACCCCCCATCGCTTAATATTAGGTTGTCGCCACTTTCATACATCGCTCCAGTTACGGGCCGCGAGAATAAGCGCTGCCTTCCTAGCGGTTTTATTCGGTCCCCCCCGCACCCCCACTTCCCGGCCCAATGACATCACCAAGCTTGCCGTTTAATCCATATAACTTCATATAAATACTTCACTTGTTGAATTTAAAAGAACAGCTGTGACCCGCGGTTCAAAAGTTTTGCCCATCCCTGCATTACCCAATACATGCTTGTGATAAATTTAAAAAAAAAACAAATAATAGCTCCAAATGTTTCCACCCAAGGTTCCATTAACCTTTTAAAAGAAAATATTCTTACATTTCCTTCTCTGTCATTCGATGTCTCCTTTTATCTACTTTAGTCCAGTATGTGTTACACACTCAAGTAAAACAAAAAACTCGAAAGAAAACATTCCTAAATACATAAAAAAACCTAGCCAATGTTTCCACTTTAATTAATGAAATTTCCACACATTGCTTTATTTTATTTTATTTGCTTTTAAAAGTTTTTTTACTTCAAAGAAATTTTATTTTCTTTATTTTAAGTATCTTTAGTGGCGGTTGGTAGGGTTAGGTGCTTAAGAATTGTTGTGTGGGTGTGTGGAGACTTTGTGGATGATGTCTGTATGTATGTGTGTGTGTGTGTGAGTGTGTGAGGGGAGGGCCTTTGTTGATTTGGGAATCAAGACTGACGTAGAAATCGATGCATTTCAACCTTCGAAGGAAAAAAAAAGGTCAATGCCGGCCATCTTGTGGGTAAATGCCGGCCATCTTGTGTTTTATCACATGACTTCATTTATTTTTATGAATCGACGCATTTTTTTACATAGTGAAAGGTCGCCTTTTATGTTTGTAATATTAAGTGGACCTTTTTTTAACCTTACAAATACTGGCAGTTTTTTTTACTTATAAAAAGGGCGGAATTTTTTTTATACGGTTGAAAAATTGACATTTCAAGGGCTTTCCAAAAAAATTAAACGACCGTAATACTTTATTTAACTCACTATTTAAATTTTGCCTACAACTCAGCACAATGTTTTTACACCATCAGGGGAAGTAAACCACCTTCTCTCATATTTATTTCCTAAATACGTGTAATTTAAAAGCTTTTTTTAAAAATAAATAAAGAAAGAAGCATATATAATATAACATGGACATTTATTAGTATTATCTAAATAGTTGACACTTTTCTGTAAAGCTAAAAAACATTTTCAAAACCTGATTATTTGTTTCATTTTGCAAAGCTAAATACGATCATGAAAGTCTCACGCAGTAAAAATCCCTGGATCGTATGATGGTCCTATAAACGGTATTAGACGCACATTGTGTTAATGCATATGTTCTCACTGTATGAGAATTTGTTTTGAAGAGTATCATAAAATATTTTATGAACTCTCCTTTCTGGTCTGAGAGACATACCATGATCCCACGGGGGATGGATCATAGGGGTTCATTAGTCAGGAAAAAAAACCCATTACTTGCGAGGGTGGTGGTACTGTGGTCAGTGAGGACTATCCGAGACCGCAGTATTCACAGCTGGCGGTGGTGACGGATGTGGTCGGCACACAACACCCTTCCACTCCGTCCCACTCAAGCACACCTGCGCAGCCTGTCATTTCGGGCAGAGGGTACAGGCACAATACACCCTCCTCTCTGTCCGAGTGGCAGGAAAAAAACCCTTTCCTTGCCATTCTGGCCGATCGGCAGTACACACACCCTGTTGGTTTGGCCAGTTTGGGCAAGGATTAAAACCCATCTTTCTGCCATCCCTGCAGATGATAGCGGGCACACTCACCCCGCCGCTCTGTAGGTTTGGCAGACGTGCATCAGCGCCGCCAACAATGCTGGTGTGGTAGGCACCTATCACCCACCCCCACCCCGCCTCTCCCCACGCACCGGCCAACAAGCACTAATCTGACCTTTCACCCCCCCCCCTTTTGACCCCCCACCCGCCACCAACACCAGGTTTTAGTGGAGACCCCACACAGTATCAGCCCGAGCTGCAAAATGTCTGTTATTATTATTATATTGTGTCAATATTGAAAATGGTCGAGTAGAAACTCAAAGAGTAACAGGGCCATCTTTAACGCTTTGGCCGCCTCTCTACCCCCCTCCACCCTCGGGACACTTATCACTAGCCCCGCGGAAATTTGAAGATGGTGGTGGGGGGAGGGGAAGGTCACATTTATAAAACGATTTACATTTCATTTGGTTGAGTAGTTATAATTGGTTTCCTTACTAAAACAGTGGTTATGCCTTGGAGGGGTGAGAGGTGTAGGGTCAGGGCGTGGGGTGAGGGGAAGGGTTAGTGTGATACTGTTATGGACGGCTCTGACAAAGGGGGGGGGGCGCTATTTTAATTTCAAATATGGTTTTAAATAATTGAGATGTAGTACAAGTCTCAGCTTTTGTTTTATGATTTAAAATATTTTTTTTTTTTAAATCCTGAACGATAAATGCATTTTTTTTCTTCTTTATAATAAAGAAATGCAATTTATCTGAGAAAAACAAAATATTTTATTGCAAATTTACATCTTTAAATTTTTCGCTAAATAAATGAAAGTAATATTGTAGATTAATAACTTCATTAATGTGGGAAGTGCTGGTTGCCATGTGGCGGATGAAATCATTTTATTTATAAAACCTTCCACTTTATACATCGGACATTGTTTACATTTATTTAATGGCTTAAATGAAACATTAAAAACTAAACTTTGAAATAAAAAACACTGAAGACACATGATGTTTTGTAAACTTAAATGGACATGTTTCAAAACGGAAGCATAACTTTGTTGATTTATTGTTCATTTCCTCAGTTTTAGTGTCCCATGGGCAGTTTTCTTTTATTGATGACCACAATGACCAAAGCCATTGGTCAACAAACTTTTGCTATATTTTCTTTTTAAATTTTGAAAATAAATGAATAACATTTTTGATTGCTAATACTCTCTGAGGCGTTAATTATTTGGTAGAAAGGTGGGAAAGGGGGGAGAGAGAGAGAGAGAGAGAGAGAGAGAGAGAGAGAAATCGGAACAGTGGTCAGGGCCGCTGAAGGGAACAGGCAACTCCAATACTTGCCTATGGCTTAAATATTTGGGGCCCCTTTGCTTTCGAAATTTATTTTCATCGATTTATTTAGCTTCAACTAATCTAACTCCTTTTATGTTTTTTTTTAAGGAATAAAGTGTGACATTGGTGCCTGCAATTGTACGATTTAATATAGGAAGGGGAAATCACTACAATGTCTCCACTCTGACAGAGTTTATCAGGGGCCATGGATCGTCTGGGAGCAGCCTCGAGGTGAATGTATTCTACTGTTGCTATTAGCCGAATAAGTAACATCTTGAGCCATGTTTACTTAATCGATAAATAGTAAAGCTAAAATAGAGTATGAACTCTGCGATTAAAAAAATATTAAAAATGTAACAGTTTGTTACAGTATGTCCGTGGAGGGGAAGGGTGTTTGGTATTGTAGATGCAGCTCCGAGGAGAATGTAATGTCATACTTTTATTAGCCAAGTCTATATATAGTCATGAACTATGTTTACTAAATCTATAAATGGTACTTCATTAGCGCCAACCGATATTCATTCACCAGTGTTTACATTGGGTATAGTCTGATATTTTTTTGTATATTTACTAAGTGTTTAAAAATACTTGTTACCAGAACAAAGATAGATATAATGACTTAAGAATAATGAAATAAGAGTACAAACAGCTTTCAAAGACAGATCAGAGTGTAGGATTATGTTGCTATCGTCAACACGGGGGTAACAAAATAAACCATTATCCCGATATGCCCTCTTTACTTATGAATGCTTCAAAAAAAAAAAAAAGGTTTGACTGCAAACCAATGATTCTCATGAAAAATAGGAAATGGGGTACACATTTCCGATTCCTTCAAGAACAATGCGATATTTCGGATTCCTCCAAAAACGTTCCGATATTTCGGATTCCAAATACATTAATTGTCACGTTATTTCAAATGTTATTTCATATGTTTTTTTTCTGTATTGGATCGTCGAATTAATGTAAAATAACTGGTACAACAACATAAATGGAATTTGTAACTTTCAAAGATCTAGTGTGAACTGCAGGGCAATACTGGGCTTACACATCACAATACATTGGCCAATACTGGTCTTACACATCACAATACATTGGTCAATACTGGTATTACACATCATAATACATTGGTCAATACTGGTCTTACACATCACAATACATTGGTCAATACTGGTATTACACATCACAATACATTGGCCAATACTGGCCTTACTCATCACAATACATTGGCCAATACTGGTCTTACACATCACAATACATTGGCCAATACTGGTCTTACTCATCACAATACATTGGCCAATACTGGTCTTACACATCACAATACATTGGGCAATACTGGTCTTACACATCACAATATCCTGGCCATGGCCAGCCTTACACATCACAATACATTGGCCAATACTGGCCTTACACATCACAATATCTTGGCCAATACTGGCCTTACACATCACAATATCTTGGCCAATACTGGCCTTACACATCACAATATCTTGGCCAATACTGGCCTTATAAATCACAATATCTTGGCCAATACTGGCCTTATAAATCACAATATCTTGGCCAATACTGGCCTTATAAATCACAATATCTTGGCCAATACTGGCCTTATAAATCACAATATCTTGGCCAATACTGGCCTTATAAATCACAATATCTTGGCCAATACTGGCCTTATAAATCACAATATCTTGGCCAATACTGGCCTTACACATCACAATACTTCATGCGATATAACCGGAACTTCGAAAAAAAAAGAGAGATGGGTGGGGTGGGGGGATGAGTGGGCGTTGACCCTCCATCGCAGTATCCCGTCCATCACGTCCACTTCGGCAGCTCTAACAGTCCTGGTCATGTCGGGACCCCCTTACTTAGTCACGCAATCGGACACGCCCCTGTAGGACTAGGAAATCCTTCGGGTGGGTGACCTGCCATTTCACAACACAATTTAGGATCAGCTTTCTATAAATAGTCTTTTATTATTATGGCTATCAGTTGAGCTGCATTGCTACTGGTCCTGACCACATCCCAGTACTCTCTGTCTACCATCTCTGTCTCTCTGTCTACCATCTCTGTCTCTCTGTCTACCATCTCTGTCTCTCTGTCTATCTATCATCTCTGTCTCGCTGTCTACCACCTCTGTCTCTGTCTACCATCTCTCTCTCTCTGTCTACCATCTCTGTCTCTCTGTCTATCTATCATCTCTGTCTCGATACCATCTCTGTCTCACTGTCTACCATCTCTGTCTCTTTGTCTACCATCTCTGTCTCACTTTCTACCATCTCTGTCTCTCTGTCTACCATCTCTGTCTCACTGTCAACCATCTCTGTCTCACTGTCTACCATCTCTGTCTCTCTGTCTACCATCTCTGTCTCTGTCTACCATCTCTGTCTCTCTGTCTACCATCTCTGTCTCACTGTCTACCATCTCTGTCTCTCTGTCTACCATCTCTGTCTCACTGTCTACCATCCCTGTCTCTCTACCTTTTGCCTCAGTCATTATTTCCAAACACCAAATGACACAAACAGGGAGATACCCCTAAATGTGTGCACAACCGTTTCCTTATAAGGATGAAAGATGCATGCGCATGCGTGGCTTCAAATGATCTGAGTGGGTGGGAGACATTACCTGATCATTACAGTGATACTTAAGTTTTATTTCACGATCAATTACGAATTTCAATACAGATCAAATTATTGCTAAACAACTCTTGGTCGATGAATCGTGCATCTCAAGTATTCTTCATCTTTCTCACATCGCACAATGGTTTCTTTCTCACATCGCACAATGGTTTCTTTCTCACATCGCACAATGGTTTCTTTCTTACATCGCACAATGGTTTCTTTCTCACATCGCACAATGGTTTCTTTCTCACATCGCACAATGGTTTCTTTCTCACATCGCACAATGGTTTCTTTCTCACATCGCACATTGGTTTCTTTCTCACATCGCACAATGGCTTCTTTCTCACATCGCACAATGGTTACTTTCTCACATCGCACAATGGTTTCTTTCTCACATCGCACAATGGTTTCTTTCTCACATCGCACAATGGTTTCTTTCTCACATCGCACAATGGCTTCTTTCTCACATCGCACAATGGTTTCTTTCTCACACCGCACAATGGCTTCTTTCTCACATCGCACAATGGTTTCTTTCTCACATCGCACAATGGTTTCTTTCTCACATCGCACAATGGTTTCTTTCTCACATCGCACAATGGTTTCTTACTCACATCGCACAATGGTTTCTTTCTCACATCGCACAATGGTTTCTTTCTCACATCGCACAATGGTTTCACATCCCAAAAGGTTATTTATTAGACCAGCGGTCTGCAGAATTTTGGATCCCTCAGTCCAAATATAAACCAGTAAACTGTATTACCGTGCGTCACTAAATTTGTCATTTGATTCCTGTGTAATACTCCCTACAGTACTTTCAGCTACAGTGTAATAGTCCCTACAGCACTTTCAGCTACTGTGTAATAGTCCCTACAGCACTTCCAAATTTCTAGCCAAGAACAAGTTTTTATATTTCCGTCTTAACTGAATAGAGGTTTGTATATGCACGTGTTTTTTTTGTTAGTGTGTATGGATGTGTGTATGTGTGATTGTGTGTGTTAAAATGGAAACCAGTGATGTGTGGGGGGGGGGGGGAGGGGGGCAGGATAAGACAGAACCAGGGTAACCACACAGTGTTCAGTTAGTACCTTATTTTTCCAGAATGGGGGTGGTGGGTGGGTGGGGGGGGGGCTGGGATTTAACCGTCTGCACAAAAAAATATAGGCGTGTCTGAGGCCAGGGGTGCCCATCAGTGTCAGGTTTGATGGAACACAACGTTGTGGGCCCTGCATTATTAGAGACTACCCCCCTCTCCCCCACCCCCAAGCCACCATTTCTTTTTTAAAGCTTTTATTTATGTCTTAGTTTGATGTTACAAGACTTACACGGTATAGAAATCATGAGTTTTCTTTCCTTACAGTAAGGCTGGAGGAAGGCGGAGTTGATGCCGACAAATGGTAGTGGTGGGGGGGAAAGTGGGGTGGGGTGGGGAGGAGGCATGGTGGACAACCGGAAATGCCTGTGTCAAGAGGCGAAGATTTGTTCTTTGGCAAGAAAGTTGTGTAAAAAAAAAAAAGTAATAAATGACCAGAATGCGGCGCCATAGGCACAATGGTTGTACAATGCATTCACCAAGTCACAAGTGTGCCGAGGGGTGGGTGGGGGGTGGGAGATAGAAAACAAAATGGAGATGGGAAGGGGTGCTTCGTTAGCGGTTTTTTTTTACTTCCCAACTCAACAATGCAAGTAAACAAAAGATCATTGCGATTGTTACTTCCCAACTCAACAATGCAAGTAAACAAAAGATCATTGCGATTTTTACTTCCCAACTCAACAATGCAAGTAAACAAAAGATCATTGCGATTTTTACTTCCCAACTCAACAATGCAAGTAAACAAAAGATCATTGCGATTTTTACTTCCCAACTCAACAATGCAAGTAAACAAAAGATCATTGCGATTTTTACTTCCCAACTCAACAATGCAAGTAAACAAAAGATCATTGCGATTTTTACTTCCCAACTCAACAATGCAAGTAAACAAAAGATCATTGCGATTTTTATTTCCCAACTCAACAATGCAAGTAAACAAAAGATCATTGCGATTTTTTTTACTTCACAACTCAACGATGCAAGTAAACAAAAGATCATTGCGATTTTTACTTCCCAACTCAACAATGCAAGTAAACAAAAGATCATTGCGATTTTTACTTCCCAACTCAACAATGCAAGTAAACAAAAGATCATTGCGATTTTTATTTCCCAACTCAACAATGCAAGTAAACAAAAGATCATTGCGATTTTTACTTCCCAACTCAACAATGCAAGTAAACAAAAGATCATTGCGAATTTTACTTCCCAACTCAACAATGCAAGTAAACAAAAGATCATTGCGATTTTTACTTTACAACTCAACATCGCAAGTAAACAAAAGATCATTGCGATTTTTACTTTACAACTCAACATCGCAAGTAAACAAAAGATCATTGCGATTTTTATTTCCCAACTCAACAATGTAAGTAAACAAAAGATCACTGCGATTTTTACTTCCCAACTCAACAATGCAAGTAAACAAAAGATCATTGCGATTTTTACTTCCCAACTCAACAATGAAGTAAACAAAAGATCATTGCGATTTTTACTTCACAACTCAACAATGCAAGTAAACAAAAGATCATTGCGATTTTTACTTCCCAACTCAACAATGCAAGTAAACAAAAGATCATTGCGATTTTTACTTTACAACTCAACAATGTAAGTAAACAAAAGATCATTGCGAAAATGACCAGTGAGGCTAAACAGAAATGTTGACCAATGCGAACTGACCAGTGAGGCTAAACAGAAATGTAGACCATTGCAAACTGACCAGTGAGGCTAAACAGAAATGTAGACCATTGCAAACTGCCCAGTGAGGCTAAACAGAAATGTAGACCATTGCAAACTGACCAGTGAGGCTAAACAGAAATGTAGACCATTGCAAACTGACCAGTGAGGCTAAACAGAAATGTTGACCGAAGCGAAATGACTCAAAAAAAATTACACCAATGAGAGAAGACCAGCTAGTCTTGAACTAATAAAAGAACTGATAGATCTCATGTCGTAGCTAGAACTATGGAACTTCTTTTTCTAGAACTATTGAACTTCTTTTTTAGAACTATGGAACTTGTTGTTCTAAGACTATTCAACTTCTTTTTCTAGAACTATGGAACTTGTTTTTCTAGAACTATTGAGCTTCTTTGTCTAGAACTATTGAACTTCTTTGTCTAGAACTATTGAACTTCTTTGTCTAGAACTATTGAACTTCTTTGTCTAGAACTATTGAACTTCTTTGTCTAGAACTATTGAACTTCTTTGTCTAGAACTATTGAACTTCTTTGTCTAGAACTATTGAACTTCTTTGTCTAGAACTATTGAACTTCTTTGTCTAGAACTATTGAACTTCTTTGTCTAGAACTATTGAACTTCTTTGTCTAGAACTATTGAACTTCTTTGTCTAGAACTATTGAACTTCTTTGTCTAGAACTATTGAACTTCTTTGTCTAGAACTATTGAATTTCTTTGTCTAGAACTATTGAACTTCTTTGTCTTCATTCTTTCACTCCCCCCCCCCCCCGTGTCTTCATTCTTCCACTCCCCCCGTGTCTTCATTCTTCCACTCCCCCCGTGTCTTCATTCTTCCATTTCCCCCCCTCCCCGGCCTTTCACGAAACTGACCACCAGACAGTAGTTCAATTTCATTGGCTCCAAACCCACCCCCCCCCACCCCTCAACTGTCCTAAGCAAAGGCTCCCTTTGTGAAAATTTAAATATTTGTAATTAAGTCAGGAAAAATGTTTGGGGTTAAAACGTTATTTCGTTGACGGAGGCAATAGAGGGAGAGACCTGAGAGGAGATAGAGAGAGAGAGAGAGACTTGATAGAGAGAGAGGGAGAGACTTGATAGAGAGAGAGACTTGATAGAGAGAGAGACTTGATAGAGAGAGAGGGAGAGACTTGATAGAGAGAGAGAGAGACTTGATAGAGAGAGAGAGAGACTTGATAGAGAGAGACTTGATAGAGAGAGAGGGAGAGACTTGATAGAGAGAGAGACTTGATAGAGAGAGAGACTTGATAGAGAGAGAGAGACTTGATAGAGAGAGAGAGACTTGATAGAGAGAGAGACTTGATAGAGAGAGAGAGACTTGATAGAGAGAGAGAGACTTGATAGAGAGAGAGGGACTTGATAGAGAGAGAGAGATTTGATATAGAGAGAGAGACTTGATAGAGAGGGAGAGAATTGATAGAGAGAGAGAGACTTGATAGAGAGAGAGACTTGATAGAGAGAGATGGAGAGAGTGAGAGTGAGAGAGTGAGAGAAAGAGAGACTTGAAAGAGAGAGAGAGAGACTTGATAGAGAGAGAGAAACGATAGAGAGAGAGGGAGAGAGTGAGAGTGAGAGAGTGAGAGAAAGAGAGACTTGAAAGAGAGAGAGAGAGGGGGGGAGAGAGAGAGGGGGGGGGGAGAGAGACTGTCAGCATGTCACACAATTCAACCAGATTTCAAACATATCTATCTATCTATCTATCTATCTATCTATCTATCTATCTATCTATCTATCTATCTATCTATCTATCTATCTATCTATCTATCTATCTATCTATCTATCTATCTATCTATCTATCTATCTATCTATCTATCTATCTATCTATATCTATAGATATATACATATCCGGCTTTGATTTTAACTGGGATTCCCTTTCTAAACAACAAGCCGGATAATCCAGAGCTTTCTCAGTTATGCCAAAGGCTGACTCTGTACAACGATGGTAAACATGCAAAAAACATAAGAATTTACTAAATTTGGTAGTGGTCACTAGAGGAGGTCAATATCTGTCCAGGTAAAGCTAGGTCGAGAACTTGGGTCCATGGCACTGGTCATCCGTAGCAGGTCAGAAATATGGCACAAATAAGACTGGGGGGGGGGTGGAGTTTGGTAAGGGAGACTTTTTTTTTACCACATTGACCTCTGACGATTCCCCGGCTATTTTTATTTGTTGAGCCATCCAGTGGTCAGTGGTCATTGGTCAACTTGAATGTTGACGTTCCGATTGTGGTCACCGTTATTCAAATTGGGGGAGGGGTGTGTATGGAGAGATCTAAGCCAGTGGTTCTCAAACTAGGAACAATTCTCGACCCACTATGAGAACGGTTTTTTTTTATTTCTCGACCCACTATGAGATCGGTTTTTTTTTATTTCTCGACCCACTATGAGAACGGTTTTTTTTTTAATTCACGACCCAATATGAGACCGGTTTTTTTTATCTCTCGACCCACAATAAACGTTTTCCTGTCTTCTTTTTCCTTCTATTCTATCCATATTTCTTTCTTTCTTTGTTTATCTTTGTCCATACTTTGTAAATTAACCTGTGAATGTCAATTTGATTTGTTGTTCTGATGTACACGTATTGCAGAAATAATAAAAATATGAAATCAATAATAATAAGAAAAAAGAAATGAATGCCTGTCTCCTCAGCATGAGTCATAAATAATGTATTACTTCTGTATTTACTTCTGTATTTACTTCTGTATTTACTCCTGTATTTACTTCTGTATCTACTTCTGTATTTACTTCTGTATTTACTTCTGTATTTACTTCTGTATCTACTTCTGTATTTACTTCTGTATCTACTTCTGTATCTACTTCTGTATTTACTTCTGTATTTACTCATGTAGCTACTTTTGTATCTACTTCTGTATTTACTTCTGTATTTACTTCTGTATTTCTACTTAATTCTGTATTTCTACTTATTTCTGTATTTCTTCTTTTAAATAAAAAAAATTGAAAAACTTTTTTTCAGGTTTGTGTTAGTCAGACAGTACTTAACAAAATGTCAGTAAAACTGGGTGGCATTTAAAAAAGTCAATTGACAAAATCCTTTAATCCTAAACCTAGTTTTGAAAGATTTCTTGTTTTTTTTTTTATGTATATATATTTTATTTTTATTGTCATTCTCTCAGTCCGTGTTTTAGTCAAATTTGTCTTGAAATATTTAGTAGATTGTATGGTCCAACAATAGTTAGCCGCAATAAATTAATAAAAACTAATGTTACAAAGTGGGACGAACGGACAATCCCTGTAAGGGATAGACAACTCTATCGATTTACAAATGGCCTGTACTCATTTTTCTAATACAGCGCTCACAAAACAGCGCAGCCTTTTACGAGGGGACATCTTTTCCCTTGCTGCTGTTGACATTCATAGGGATTTTCCCGCAATCTGTGCTTTATTTTAATTTAACAGCTGATTTTTCGGGTTTTTCCGATTTCTATCAGTCAGTGCGAAAGGGATGTACAGTGTAATCTGTCGCAGGACCTTTGCTGTCATGCCACAATCTGATGAATTGTTCATGACGGTGGGAGGGGTGGGAAGGAGATTGTGGGGTGAAACGCAAAGATGGAGAAGGGGGAAGAATTTATAGCATCTAAGAATTGAACCAAATAGCTTCGTTCTCAGATGCCGCTTTCTCTATCCAACGACCATATCAATCGACTGGTTTGATAAATCATCTCCATTTGTGGGGCCGCCCCTAACTAATCAAGGGGAGGGGGGCCCGTGCTAATCTTTGACACAAGTGAGCAGAAACCGCCGTTCCTCACAAACTGGTCACTTTAGGCCGAGAGTCCAGGTCGCCTGACCAGAGCCCGTCAAACTACGAGATGGCTAGAATGTCACGTGTTCTCTTTTTTCCTTATTTAATTTCTTTCTTTTCTCTTTCTTTCCCACTTATTGCTGCTTTCTGTTTTGTTCCCCCCTCCCTCACCTATCTAATCCCGTATCTTCCTTGCAGAGTCACGTGGCTTGAATTATCTCACATAGCTCTAACCATCTCCCCCCCCCCCCACAAGCAAGTACCTCGACGACGGTAAAAGTCACGCAACCACTATCAATAGATCTGACCCCCCCCCTTTCCCCGCAGTTCTATTCATCGACTTTTATTAACAGGTTTTATTTGCATGTTTTGAAATTCTAGGCCGACTTTAAACGAACGTACTTCTAATACTACATGTCCACTTAATGTCTCTCTACCCACGGACCAATGCGGTGATTGTTTAGTCTATTTATTTACATTTATACGAGTTTGTAATAGTGCACACTGAGTATGGTTAAAGGCAAAGGGCAAAGATTATTATTTCGATGTTTTCCTCC
This sequence comes from Bulinus truncatus, assembly GCA_021962125.1. Lineage (NCBI taxonomy): Eukaryota > Metazoa > Mollusca > Gastropoda > Planorbidae > Bulinus > Bulinus truncatus. Next base: position 5,023,592 of record JAGDYQ010000047.1, on the reverse strand, counting down.
CCCACAAACCATGCAAGACCCCCTTCCTTCCTCCCCCACAAACCATGCAAGACCCCCTTCCTTCCTCCCTCACAAACCATGCAAGACCCCCTTCTTTCCTCCCCCACAAACCATGCAAGACCCCCTTCCTTCCTCCCTCACAAACCATGCAAGACCCCCTTCCTTCCTCCCCCACAAACCATGCAAGACCCCCATCACCCCTCCCCCTCCCCCAACCCCTCCCCCTCCCATATCCCTATATCGTGACCCTGACAATTTCTGCAAGCAGGGGGTCCCAGCTCACTACAGTCAATTCATTGAAAAGTAATTTTAAGGAGAACGACCAGGCTCCATAGTCTCAGAACCCCTGCAAGATATTCTGGTTGCCCTATTTTAGCGTTGGGCCAGCTCTTTTGACATACAATGCAAGGGGCGATTGGGCCACCACAATGGGCGACACTGGGGGCGTTGATAAAACAAAAATACAACTAATAAAATACAACAAATCTCTATGGGGACAAAGCGGAAAAATAGCTATATATGACAAATTCTCAATATGCTTAGAGACATTTCCAAAATCTCAATACACTTATAGACATCTCCAAAACCTCAATATATTTAGAGACATCTCCAAAACGAGGATGTGCTTGCATGCTATTTGTCCTTCAGTTTACATAACTGACAAAAAAAAAATAATGAAAAACAAAATGATCAGAAAGTCATCTAGTTGACAGAATAATCTGATGCCAAACTAGGTCATTTTTTCTTCATTCTGAAGTTTTTGTGGCTTGTTTTCCGTTTCCATTACATATCGCTGCTCTTATGTTTGTTAGTTTGGCATGGGGGGAGTTGAGATTTAAATGTTGAGAGGGTTGGGCGGGGCCAAGGAGGGGTAGTTCTCTGCTCCTGTCTATCAACAATGACCCTTGAACCATCCTTTTTTTAAATTTAGTGACAGCTGTCCAGACTTTAAGTGAGACTCTCCACGAAGATGTCGTCATTTCCGGTCATTCCATCTGTGTAGATAGGGGCGACCACTTCGAATAGCTTTCTCTCTCTCTCTCTCTCTCTCTTTCTCTCTCTCTCTCTCTCTCTCTCTGTCTCTCTCTCTCTCTATGTCTCTCTCTCTATCTCTCTCTCTCTCTCTGTCTCTCCCCCGACCCTTAACCTGTTCCCTTTCAGGCCTGTCCAACAAACAAAGTTACTTTTCTATCAAGAGCGACAACCACAATCTCGACACTGACCTCTATAACTCAACACCTATCTACTTTTTCCTTTCGTTTTTATGCTTCATGTTTTTTTTTAGTTTTTTTTTTTTCAACTTTGTTCTGAGTTTCTCTCCCCCCCACCCCCCCCCGCTCGCCATCCTCTCCAGTTTTAGTCAAAAATCCTGACAGATTTCAATGTCGAATTGAAGTAATGAGTTGAGCAATTAAAAAGAAAGAAAAAAGACAGAAAGAGACACAAGCTGTAACAGACATGCAGAGATTCTGTTCAAGATGTTAAGCTTAAAGGGTAGGCGAATTTTTTTTTTTTTTTTAAAAACCGCGGGCGACATCGGGCTCTTAAATTTGACATTGGGGCGGGGGGAGGCACCTGACCTGGTGCAGATTTATGCGGTGATTTATTCGAAGTAAATACACATGAACCGATGACGTCATTGATGTGAACGAGTGGCCAGGATTGGCCCGCAGGCAGTACTTTTTGTCTCCTTTGCTAACTGGTCAGTCTTCAGTATTTGTCGTATCTCTATGAAGGAAACTTGGTAACTTACTTACAGAGGCGTATCTAAAGGAGCTCCACGAAAGCCCCAAATTTCGCAATAGTACATTTATACTCCCAATGTCTGTTTTATTTAGAACAATTTTTTTTATCCTTTGACCTCTTGCAAGATATTTAGACTTTTTCTTACAACTACAAATACTGATACTAATATTACTGTTCACACCAGGGGCGGACCTAGAGCACTTTAGATCTCGGGTGCCAAAGAAAGTATGGGGGTCTTAATAAGGTTGGACAAAAAAATTACATGAATTCCTGTAAAAATGTGAACTTTCTGACTCATTACAATCCGCCTCTGTCTTTATCCTTCGCTGCGCACCACACAGCCCTACACAGCAGCATACAGCACCACATAGCACCCTACAGCACCGTACAGCAGCACACAGCCCCACACAGCAGCATGCAGTGCCACACAGCACCATACAGCACCACATAGCATCAAACAGCACCACATAGCACCATGTAGTACCGTACAGCACCACACATCACCACACAGCAACATAAGCACAACGCAGCAGCATACAGCACCACATAGCACTACATAGCACCATACAGTACCACATATCACCACATAGCACCACAGTAATGTTCCTAATTTGAGGCACTCATTTTTATACACTTGGGATAAACTCGAGGGAACATTCTTGATCATGGTTAACAATCTCACAGCACGCGTGTCAGACTTGGCACTTCAGACAGTTTTACTGGTACGCCTAAATATTTCATACGGGGGAAAAAATAGATACAATGAAGTACTGATTTGCACACAACAAAATATTTCAAGTTTTTGATTTATTAGAGAGGCGCTTTGATAAAATGTAGGACGGATGGGTTGGGTGTTGACATGAGAGCCCTGGGTTCGATCTTTAGTGAGAATCAATGGAGTTTCTCCAGGTCTTGGGGAAATCTGGTTTTAAAAAGTCCCTCAAGTCCACCCGGCTTTAAGTAGGTCACCTGACTTAAGTTACGGATGTAAAGACGGCTGGGCTTTGTCCGCACAATCCCTTTGTGTTCCAAGGTTACAGAAACAGATGAACTCACCACTTAATCTGCCCCCGATGACCCCTAAGGCTTAGGGAACTTTACTTTTGTAGTTTACACAATCCCATTGACCGTCCTTGACCTCGATCAAAACAATCCATTCACGGGAGCTGCCCTCCATCCAGTCAACCTGAACGGCACACCAGTTCACGATTCAACTGGCCGACCTTACTGTCAGTACTAAAATAATACATTGCGTCCACCTTTTCCTCAAGGGCCATCACCCATAGTTAATAAAAATTAAAACGTTTAAGCTGTTCCACTCTTAGTTCTTCTAAACATACGTAGTTCTAATTTCATTATCTCTCTCTCTCTCTCTCTCTCTCTCTCTCTCTCTCTCTCTCTCTCTCTCTCTTTGACGAGATCAGAAACTCATTTGCGTAGGTCAGAACTTGCATCCAATCAAACGCGTTGATTGCAAGGAGAGAAACATTATGACGCTGACGCTGAACTTTGACATGAAGATATTTGCATAATGGAAGGTAATAATGTAATGTATGACCTGAAAAGTAGTTCCTCCGCCCCCAACCGGTCGGAAATTCTAGAGCTCATGAGTTCCGTATATGTTTTGATGAAAAGACAATCTGCTATTAAGGACTTGCGATAAATAGTATATAGTGCTGGATGTGCACTTTATATGATGGATGTGCACATGGGCGTCGCTAGGAATTTTTCCAGGGGGGGCAAAAATTTTCCAGGGGGGGCAAATAACAACTTTATAACATTTTTTTAAATGTAAGGGGGGGGGAGCAAATGCCCCCCCTTATATGACATTTTTTCAAAATGTAGGGGGGCATTGCCCCCCTTGCCCCCTATGAATACGCCCATGGATGTATCTAGAGCTCTGTGGATAGTAGCGTAAGAATGGTACAGCGGGGCGCCGAACTAGGAAGGGGCGCCGAAAGAGCGCTGCTAAATGTTTTTTTTCTCTTTTCAGATTGGGAGGAGGGCGCCAGAAAATGTAACACGCTCAGGGCGACACAATAGATAGCCACGACCATGTATGTGAGTACCAGGCAGACACAGTAGATAGCCACGACCATGTATGTGAGTACCAGGGCGACACAATAGATAGCCACAGCCCTGTATGTGAGTACCAGACACAATAGATAGCCACGACCATGTATGTGAGTACCAGGCAGACACAATAGATAGCCACGACCATGTATGTGAGTACCAGGGCGACACAATAGATAGGCAATGGAAGCGACCGATAATCGGATCGCTATCGGTATCGGACCGATACTGGCACTATCGGTTAATATCGGATCGGCCGATTGTTGTAGGGAGCGACCGATAGTCGAAGATATTGGCACTATGGGTTAACTGTCGGACCGGCCGTTTTTTGGCTGCCTATACATTGTTTTTTTTCACAACTGAGTTGCAGAAACAAAAAATCAGTAAATAACCCAATTTTATAACCAGATCAGACAAGATTTTAAAAAAAAGGAAAAAAAAAAACCCGTACACAGAAATTGTCACGTCTTCCTCAGAGATATGACCTTGAAACAATAGGATTGGTATTTCTTAATTCTAATGTATGACCTTGAATGATACAATTAGTGAACATCTGTGTGTATTTTTTGTTGGGATGGGAAGTTGGGGGGGGGGGGGGGGGGGAACAAGACTTACGTGTGGGCGAAGTGTCACGAAATATGACAGGGAAGGGGTAAGCATGGGTTGACATACGTCATTAGCTGTAGCATGAGAGAAAAACGTGTTTGGCATTGTTGTTGATTTAAAAAAAAATATCGGTATCGGGGGGGTGGGAGGGGGGGTAAACAAGACACGCGTGGGCGAAGTGTTACAAAATATGTGAACTTGGCTTGAAATACGTCATATAGCACGAGAATAACACGTGTTTGGCATTGTTGTTGCTTAAGGGGCTGTCCATTAATTACATCAACAAAATAGGGGGGAGGGGGGTCAGAAAATTATTTGCAATTGTTTACAATGGGGAGGGGGGAGGTCAAGAAAAGTTGACGTCAACAATGTTACTTTTTTAAATTTAATATAATTACTTAATAAATAGGAAAATTAAGCAGTGTATGTAGTTTTGTGTTACACACTCGCTTAACATTCAGTATTTTAATTAAACTAACTATATTCCTACTAATTTTGCCACATAAACATTTTGGAAGCCACCTTTTTTAGGGGGGGTAATCAAATGTTGACGTAATTTTATAGGGGGGTCTCTGGAAGTTTGACAAGTTGTTGACAAGGGGGGGGGGCAGGTAAAAATCGCCAAAAATTTCTTGACATAAATAATGGACAGCCCCTAAAAAGAAAATATCGGTATCGGTATCGGTAAAAATGCTGGGGGAAAATATCGGTATCAGACTATCGGTAAAAAGGCATATCGGTCGCTCCCTAGATAGCCACGACCATGTATGTGAGTACCAGGCAGACACAGTAGATAGCCACGACCATGTATGTGAGTACCAGGCAGACACAGTAGATAGCCACGACCATGTATGTGAGTACCAGGGCGACACAATAGATAGCCACAACCCTGTATGTGAGTACCAGGCAGACACAATAGATAGCCACGACCATGTATGTGAGTACCAGGGCGACACAATAGATAGCCACGACCATGTATGTGAGTACCAGGGCGACACAATAGATAGCCACGACCATGTATGTGAGTACCAGGCAGACACAATAGATAGCCACGACCATGTATGTGAGTACCAGGTCTACACAATAGATAGCTACGACCATGTATGTGAGTACCAGGGCGACACAATAGATAGCCACGACCATGTATGTGAGTACCAGGGCGACACAATAGATAGCTACGACCATGTATGTGAGTACCAGGGCGACACAATAGATAGCCACGACCATGTATGTGAGTACCAGGGCGACACAATAGATAGCCACGACCATGTATGTGAGTACCAGGGCGACACAATAGATAGCCACGACCATGTATGTGAGTACCAGGGCGACACTATAGATAGCCACAACCCTGTATGTGAGTACCAGGCAGTCACAATAGATAGCCACGACAATGTATGTGAGTACCAGGTAGACACAATAGATAGCCACGACCATGTATGTGAGTACTGACAGATGAAACACAGAAAGAGAAATTAAAAAAAAACAAACAAAACAAAGAAATGTCACATTTTAAATTCACAGCCATTGTATCGTGCCAGATTCAATTACATTTTAAATAACAAATCAATTAATTTATTTGCATACATTGAAAGGCAGATCAGGTTTTGAACACAAGTTTCTGTTTGTTTACGTTTTAATCTTGAAACTAAGAAAATCTAAACAAAATAAATAAAATATAATAAAAGCAGAAATAAGAAAATTTCGAACAAATTAAGTTTACCTTCTTAATAGTCTGTATCACTAGTGTTGGTATTTTGTCTGTGTCACTAGTGTTGGTATTTTATCTGTGTCACTAGTGTTGGTATTTGGTCTGTATCACTAGTGTTGGTATTTACTTTGAAATGTGTTCATCTTTAAAATTATGTCGTTAAATATCCAGCCCTAATTAATGGAGAGACATTGAGAGAGAGAGAGAGAGAGGGAGAGGGAGAGAGGGAGAGAGTGAAAGGGAGAGGGAGAGGTAGAGAGACAGAGAGAGAGAGAGAGATACACATTCATTCATACAGAAAGACAGTAGGCTATATCTATCCATCTGTCAGAGATATATACAATAACGAAATGATGTAATGCCAACTACAAGATCTATTTATACTAAATTGTTTTTTTTTTTAATTTTCAATTTTTTTTTTCAGAATTAAAAAAGTTAAAATTGTAAAATAAAACGAAAACAGCAAGAAACAGACCAACAAAACAGATACAACAACAAGAAAGGCACCAACAAAACAGACACAACAACAAGAAAGGCGTCACCAACAAAACAGACACAACAACAATCTTGAAGTTGAAACAAAGAAACTGAATGAAATGAAATAAAGCAGAAGTGGAAAATGTTTTTTTTTTCTCCACTTCGAGGCTAAATCAAGAGGGCGCAATGGCGCTAAGCTAGATTAAACATAAAGTGTCGTCTGCTAAGCTGATTTCACTGGAATCCTGGGAGCCATCAGAAACATCATTCGCCCATCCACCCCTCCTCCTCCTCTCCCAACGCTACTCTACCACCCCTGATCTCCCCTACCCCCTCCCTCCCTCCTTTTTTCTTTCCTCCCCCTCCCCCTCTTCTTGACATCGACGAAGGCACTAGACCGAAAGCATGAGAAGACAACTCCACGCTTAAACTGGCACTTGATTCCCAAAGGGCGCTAACTCAACAATACTAAACGCAAATAACTGGGTTTTTTTTTTTGGACTACTGCAGTGTAAAAAAAAAATCTGGCCACCACAAATATCAATACACGGATAACAACAGGGGGTTTTAACTGTGTGACGGGTTGTCAAACTATGTTTTTTTTTGTCTTCTGTGCTGATTGTTGGATGGTGTATTTCTCTTTTGTTTTTTTTTTACTTTTCGGACAACTTTTGACACAGTTGAGAATTTTTTTTATTTAGAAAGGAAGGAAAGGTTAGGCAGTCGTTAAATGACGTCATCACAGACGAAGTGTGTCATACACCAGGGCTGCCGCTAGACAATATTGCTCCCCCGTCCCCCTCCCACCCAACTGACCATCTCTGCATGTCCACTCCCCACCCCACCCACTCTCCTCTTATCACACATACACGCACAGTTGCTAATGTTTTTTTTATATAGGAATTCACTTTACCTCATCCTGTGGGGGAGGGGGGCTTTAACGAAAGGGGCCCCAGACAAATGTTCGGTTCTGCGCCCTTTTGTTTCCCCACAGTGATGATTCTTCTTGACGTTTAATATTTTACAAAAAAAAAACAAGCAATTAAGCCTGTTCCATTCTGGACACAGGACGTGTTAGCGCATTTTCATGTTATGTATCAGTACGTTTGTTAGCTTTCAGTAAATATTTGTAAATTTTGGAAATGTTTATAAATTCAAATGTGTAATGCATATATCTGTAAAAAAAATATTATAAAGACGTTTCTTTATATTTGAAATTATTTTCTCTTAAATCTAATTACAAGTGGTTTGTGGTTACTGAAATAGGACTCATAATTGAACACATTCGAAATTGTAGTCATTTAATCGTCCGAAAACTCTGTCAATTGTTGCATAGCTCTGATACTTTCAATTAAACTCAGAACACAAGCTTACTATTTCATTTGATGAGTTTCTTAATAAATCTTGGTGAAACTACGTGCTGCAGTATTTCGCACCAAATGAATGGGTTATTGAACGTACAAGGTGTATATAAGCCCCTTAGGAGCCCTGAAGCCCGGCCCTCAGAGGTCCTATCGCAAAATGAACTTTTGATGTACACATGGCAGGCCAAGACCTACAAAATGATATATACATCATGGGTCTAGGACTTATGGTTGTTGAGATCTAGGGTGATGACAGACAGACAGACAAAACGGGGACAATAGAGCATTTTTTTTTTCGAAAATGCTCTAATGAAGAGAGAGAGAGAGTGTATGTGTGTATGTGTGTGTGTGTGTGTGTTTGTGTGTGTGTATGAGAGAGAGAGAGAGAGAGAGAGAGAGAGAGTCATTCATTCGAACAGATAGATAGACAAAAATTATATCCGTCCGACTGTATGCATATATATACAAATATCTAAATGATACAATTTAAACTACAATATCTATTTAAAGTAAATTTTTTTTTTGCATTTTAATTTTTTTTTAGAATTACAGAGAGAAGGGGGGGGGGAGGGAAAAGAAAATGATTTATTTACACAGACAGAAAACCCACTTATTGGTCAGAACTACCAGCATTAGGAACATGGAGCTATAAATTGTTAGTCCGATCACATGACATGTACCATAAGAACGAAGGGTTAATATTTGGTTTGCAGCGTCCCTACCCCTCGGGCAGGCGATACTTTCTCTGTCACCAGTCAGGGCGTCGTCTTGATACACAGGGGATGGGGCAGCCGGTCCTGGGTGGGTTGCAGGTCACGCTCTCATGATGACCACAGAGACGCCCATTTTATTTACGCCCTTCCTCCGGGACGCCTCCAAGCGCCCCCCCCCCCTTTCCACCGCCTATCCCTTTTTTCAGACGTCTGTCCCCCAAATGTTATTAAAAAAAATGTATGTAGGGTAAGCATATACGGTCTTATCCTTAACAGGGATATTTTCATAGGATATTTGGATGTGACGTGCTACACAAATTGTTATCGTTTTATTTCGGCTATTCGTGTTTATCAACTTGTGCGGAATCTTGTTGAGAAAAACAAGACGTCAACAAACATCAAAAAACAATGACGTCAATTAAACTATCAACAATGCTGAGGACAGCAATGCAAGTCAGAACAGGGAGGGAGGTGGGGTTAAATAAAAATGTAAACACACCAATTAAATCTTCTAGAATGGCCAGTCGTGTTAATAGCGCATTTGGAAACAGTAGAATCTGAAGAAACAGTAGAATTAGTAGAAATAGTAGAATTAGTAGAAAGAGTAAAATCAGTAGAAAGAGTAGAATCAGTGGAAATGGTAGAATCAGTAGAAAGAGTAGATGAATAGAAATAGTTGAATCAAAGAATTAGTAGAAACAGTAGGATCAGTAGAAACAGTAGAAATAGTAGAAACAGTAGAATCAGTAGAATCAGTGGAATCAGTAAAAAGGGTAGAATCAGAAGAATCAGTAGAATCGTAGACTCAATAGAAAGAGTAGAAAGAGTTGAATCAGTAGAATCATTAGGAATTATGACCTATAATGTTGTAGCTTACACAACTAAATACAGCATTTTATTTTGTTTAGAAGTCGACTTGCAAGGAATACATGAAATGGTATACTTATATAAAAGTATTTCTGTTCATGTCCGTTGGATGCGTATTGTATTACCAAATGATAAACAACAGGTCGTTAATATTAGTTTTAAAAGTACACGACAGCAAGGCTTGGTTTTCTTTTTGCATTCTGGGTTTTTTTTTATCTTCAGGCTGGGTATTTTTTAAGGAAGAGTTTGTAATTGTAATTATTTAAAACGTGAAAACACACACACACACTCACAAACACATACACACACCACACACACACACACTCACACACACACACACACATATATATATATATATATATATATATTTAATTAAATGTATAAAGTTTGCTGAATGAAATAGTTGTCTATATTATAGATCCCTGTGAGTCTGTCTGCACAACCTCTTCCCAAACTGACATGTAATCCAACAAGATAAAACACACATTATACAAATAGATTTTTTTAAAACATTATATTCAATGATCAAGTTTTTGTTTTTTTTTCCTCAATATTTTTATGTTTATATTATTTCAAGTAAAAAAAAAAACAACTAAAAAATTCGAACACACACACACACAAGCACACAAGCGAACAGATTGGCACACACACTAACAGATTTACACATACTTAAACTCAAATTCACTCATTTTAATGTATTTGGTGTATTTTTGTGTGTAATTCGATATTTGTAATAGTCATGACATTTATATATTATTTATAAAAGATTTTTGACATTTAGTATAAATATATCTATATATTTATTTTAAAAAATAATACAGCTCAATGCTTTAAGTAGTGTAGTGTATTGTAGTGTATTGTAGTGTAAGATAGTGTAGTGTAGTGTAGTGTAGTGTAGTGCAGTGTAGTGCAGTGTAGTGTAGTGCAGTGTAGTGTATTGTAGTGTAAGATAGTGTAGTGTAGTGTAGTGTAATGTAGTGTAGTGTAGTGTAGTGTAGTGCAGTGTAGTGCAGTGTAGTGTAGTGCAGTGTAGTGTAGTGTAGTGCAGTGTAGTGTAGTGTAGTGTAGTGCAGTGCAGTGTAGTATAGTGTAATTTTTTTTTGTTTTAATATATTGCTTCCTCTTGTTATAAAATAAAAAAAAACAACTCTATTGTCTTGTTTGTTAGGTTTTGTCGCAAAGACACCTTATAGACACCTCAAAGACACCTGATAGACACCTCAAAGACACCTGATAGACACCTCAAAGACACCCGATAGACACCTCAAAGACACCTCATAGACACCTCAAAGGCAGAACTGGTTTCTGGACTTTGTTTTTATTTTCTATTTTTGTAATCTTGATTTTAATTGCTGAAATAAAATATAACAATGAAACTTGAAACTGAAAGTACGTCAGCATAGATAGTGACACAGAGAATGTCAGCATAGATAGTGACACAGTGTATGTCCGCATAAATAGTGACACAGTGAATTTCAGCATAGATAGTGACACAGAGAACGTCAGCATAGATAAAAATGGTTCCTGAAATAAAGGGAGTCATCTAAAACGTCTTAAGGTAAAGTGGATAAGGACTCAATAAGGAGTTCAACTTCTTGGGCCCCCTTCTCTAACAATTCGGTGCGACCGGTGAGCATGCTGTTCAATTCACCTCTGGCTCTACATACGCCCAAACGCACAAATACAAGAGGCCTCTGCCATGTAGAAAAGTCAAATAGTCCGCAACAATGAATTACCTTTTTTTTTTTACTATACATACATCTTCGTTTTGTTATTTTCATATGTTTTTATGTTGTTGTATGTTTATGTTTTGTTGTTGTATGTTTATGTTTTTTGTTGTTGTATGTTTATGTTTTGCTGTTGTATGTTTATGTTTTGTTGTTGTATGATTATGTTTTGTTGTTGTATGTTTATGTTTTGCTGTTGTATGATTATGTTTTGTTGTTGTATGATTATGTTTTGTTGTTGTATGTTTATGTTTTGCTGTTGTATGTTTATGTTTTGTTGTTGTATGATTATGTTTTGCTGTTGTATGTTTATGTTTTGTTGTTGTATGTTTATGTTTTGCTGTTGTATGCCTGTATTTTTCTACTTGTTGATACTTTTCTTAATTTGTGAAAAAAAAATATTTCATTAATTAACAATCACAATCATCACATTACTTTGGTCAATCATCTTTAAGAAAACAAGCATTAGTTTTAATCCTCCTGTCACACTGACCAACCATTGCATACTAAGAGATCTACTGTTACTATCTTCATGGATACAGTCAAATATAGATCTCCACGTTCAATGAATGACTTGTTTTTCTTTAATTACAATACTTCCTATTGTTTATTTCAATGTTTTTCTCAGTTCATGTCCTGTCCCAGATTGTTATTTCAATAGTCCACGGATCACAGTTAAAATGTGACTTGTACATGAATGACTTTCATGGCATTGTATGACTGACACCAGTCAGCGGCCTAATGTAGCGTCACTTAAACCCTTCACAGAGCCATCATAACATCAATTCTGTAAGCTTGCACCCGATCAAACAGCCTGCATGCCGTTGGGTTGCGCACCACACATTACAACAGGTGGCCTGCATGCCGTTACGCACCATACATTTACAGTTGCCTCAAACAACCTTCCGGAAATCGGTGGCACAATATTTCTTCCATCTTTCTACCCTAGGCGACCTAGTTCCAAGACCCTACAACTTGTAGTACAAACCCACGCTGGTATATTTGTCACCCAATACAACATAGAATTGAGACTAATAATAAAACCAGAGAAAAACCCAGAAATGGGAAAGCCTATACATTATATATCACTTTATATCACTTTATATCACTTTTATAACATTTTTTTTTACTAAAATATCAATTTCGATAATCGGCATAAGAAATAAAAAATTAAAAGGTTAAATATTTTTTTTAAAAGTAAGCATTTCAAATTACATTTGAAAATTGTAATCAAATCTCGATTTTTCTTTTAAAGTGCGAACTATATTTATTACAATAAGCGGTAAAAAGAATTCTTTCACGGCGTATTAATACCAAAAATTGAAATATGTCAGTTAAATGACATATGTCCTGCAGGATGACTCCCTGTCTATCTATCTATCTATCTATCTATCTATCTATCTATCTATCTATCTATCTATCTATCTATCTATCTATCTATCTATCTATCTATCTATCTATCTATCTATCTATCTATCTATCTATCTATCTATCTATCTATCTATCTATCTATCTATCTATCTATCTATCTATCTATCTGTTATCTATCTATCTATCTATCTATATATCTATATATATATATATATATATAGCCTATATATATATATATATATATATATATATATATATATATCTACTATCTATCTATTTATCTATATATCCACCTAGCTAGCTATCCATCAATCCAACCATTCATTCACCGTCCCACTAATCCATCTATACCAATCAATCTGTTTGTCTGCCTCTCAACCAATTTCTCAGTCAATCAATTAATTTATCTATTTATCGATCTGTCGATATATATATATATATATATATATATATATATATATATATATTCTCTTTTAATTAATGTACTGTCGTCAACTCCTATGGTCTGTGGCGGCACACAACACACACATACACACCACATTCATACACATCACAAACACACCACACACAGAGACACCCATGCTAAATATCATCAAGTCATTGATTGTCAGCTCGTTGTCGTGCTTTACAAACATCTTGCACACCTTTCACTTTCGCGGCGGTGCGTCGCCTAGGATTTTGTTGTTTTGCAATGCCGTGCTTGGCTTGGTGAATGCCACTTTTACCGGACAATGGAAACTTAAGAAGGGGAGATCAGCA
>JAGDYQ010000047.1:4980178-5007678 GCA_021962125.1 Bulinus truncatus | reverse complement strand
AGAACCGGACTTCATAATGCTAGGACCGTTTAAACAAATTATTGTTTTCCACCTGGGGATTAGAACTTTGGTGGATGCACGATACAGTTATCTTTTATACCATCAGTGTTTTGCTGTGGTGGTGATGGGGTCGGGGGGGGGTAGGGGGTCGATTTTACGGATAGGGCTGTGGGGGGGGAGGCATGCAAACCACCAACAATGTGAAATATTCCATTATTTTTTTTATTTGTTGTGCTGGATGGATGAGGAGGGAGGGGGGGGCAAGGCATGGTCCTGCCCGGGGTGCACACAATGCTGCCAGGACAGATTGAATGTTGTGAGATCTACTTAAGTGTAACTACTCCAACGAAATTTGATCCCGTCATCTGACGACGTACATCGGCAGTACAAACGAACACCAAAACACTTAAACACAAAACTAATAAACACATTTACTCCAATCCTTGAGTAGGGCGTGTTCAATGAAGTTATGATAAAAGCTGTTTTAAAAAAAAAATGGTGTTCAACAATCAACACCTCCCTCCCCACACCCTCTCCCCGCCCCGCCGCTCCACCCCCCCCGCCCACAAAATACGTAGACACCACACTTAATTGGGGTATCCCTCCCCACTTAAACTCGAAAAAACCTTTCCACACGGCTTCCCTCTCCCCTCTCTGACATTGCGCAATGCACAAAGTAAGAAATTTAAACCGGGCACACCCCGCCCGCCCCGCACATGCCCCCCCCTCTCTCTCTCATGAGCAAAAGACCGACACCCCCTCCCTCCCGCCACCGACCCCACCCAATAGTCTTCTCAATAGCGGGCGGGTTTGGGGGGGGAGGGGGGGAATAGTTTCCTCAAATTATCCTCAAGAGTTTCCAGGGATGAAAGTAGCTGAAGGAGCCACGCTGTCCACTGAAGGGCTAGTTGTCCGACACAAGATACCCCCCCTCCACCCCACACCCCCACCACCCCTCAATATTCTTGTAAAGCAGAGGTCAGTGCAGATGAGATATCCAGATGGCGTGTCCAAGAATACAGTGCAGGCTATTACTGACACTCCCACAACCCCCTCCCTCCTTCCCATGTGATTATTTATTTGTGATGACGTTTGACCCACTACCACCCCCCGCATCCTCTCTCTGTCTCTCTCTCTCCTTTTCTCTCTCTCTCTCTCTCTCTCTCTCTCTCTCTCTCTCTCTCTCTCTTTTCTCTCTCTCTCTCTCTCTCTCTCTCTCTCTGTCTCTCTCTCTCTCTCTCTGTCTCTCTCTCTCTCTCTCTGTCTCTCTCTCTCCTTTTCTCTCTCTCTCTCTCTCTCTCTCTCTCTCTGTCTCTCTCTCTCTCTCTGTCTCTCTCTCTCTCTCTCTGTCTCTCACTCTCTCTGTCTCTCTCTCTCTGTCTCTCTCTCTCTCTCTCTTCCCCCTTCACCTCCCCTCAATACATATTTTCTTTGTATGAGTGCATTATTTCATTTGACCGCTATGTTGTTTATTGCAATCCAAATGTCCATGTAAATCCCCCCCCGGTCCCCCCCCCCCCCCCCAATCTAGCTTTTTGTGTTTTTTTTCTGCCCAACAATCACGCTCCTCTGCAGGCTGGTCACATGGCAAAGGTAACTGACACCAGAATCCACCCCCCCTTCTACCCCCTACCCCCCCCCCCAAATTTCTCTCCATCAAATTTCCCTGCCACCAACCATCTTAGCCCCCCCCCCCCCCACAGGGTTGACGATTGCACCGAAAAAGAACCAACTTTATATTTTTATGGAAACAATGATCAAGCCACATCAGTATTTATTTATTTATTTTAGTTTATTTCATTTACGTGTGTCTAATGTCACGTGATACAACTCAGACCGCCGATAAGTATAATTGTGTGTGTGTGGGTCCCGGGGGTGGGCAGGGGGGGAGGGGGGAAGGAGGGGTGGGCATAATGTGTCACTTGCGTCACAATAAGGCTAAATGTTGCAGAAATTAACAGATGCCGTCAAGGTTATGGATTGTGACGTAAGTGTTTGTCAGAGATACCTGTGAAATGACGTCACAGCGTAACAGAAAGTAACATCGTGGTGGCCTCTTTTTGTGGACAGCAGGGGCGCCGAGAGCCAACACGGGCCCCAGGGCAGGACATCATTGCGGGCCCCTTACTAAACAATGAATCGTGAAAAAATTCACATGGTCGGGGCGGCCGGGCCCCCTTACAGATGCGGGCCCCCTGGCAATGACCCCGCCTGCCCCCCCCCTCTCGGCGTGCCTGGTGAACAGAGTTGGTTGTTGGATAACCAATAGAAATAACCACACTAAAAAAAAATAGCACTATGTCTACTATACTTAAACAAAACTGAAAACAATAAACCACCTTTAGTTATGATACTTTCCACGTATTAAATAATAACAACAACTGAACAGGTTTCAATGTTGTCAGATTAGAGACAAACGCAATGTGCAAGTTCTAGTGAAAGTTCTAGTGCAAGTTCTAGTGAAAGTTCTAGTGAAAGTTCTAGTGAAAGTTCTAGTGAAAGTTCTAGTGAAAGTTCTAGTGAAAGTTCTCTGATTCCCTCAGTGCGGAATGTACCAACCCACTTACAGATCTTTATTTGTTGGTTTTTATTTCATTAAAAAAAAAATTGCACGCGTAATTATTTCTTGTAGAAATGATTCCTACTGAATACTTACACAACACACTCCCCCACACACCCACACATACAAACACCCAAACACACCCAAACGTACACAAAGTCGATGACTAGAATAATCACGGTCTTACCACCTGAGTAAGATGTGAATGGGTTCGCTCGGGAACTGGGAAACAGTTCTGGCACCGATGTCAGATAAACGGCACCATAAGAATCCCCTCTTGATGCGGCCCTGTTAGCGAATCAGAAAGTCAAACCTTCATTCCGCCATTTTATATAAGTAATTCCACCCTACATAATATATATGTAATTCCTCCCAACATTTTATATAGGTAATTCCACCCTACATAATATATATGTAATTACACCCTACATTTTATATAGGTAATTCCACCTACATTTTATATAGGTAATTCCACCATACATTTTATATAAGTAATCCCACCATACATTTTATATAAGTAATTCCACCATACATTTTTTTAAAAGCTTCTAAATATGGTAAATGAAATAAAAATAAATTTGGAAACCATTTTTTTAAACCAATGATGCAATTATTATTTTTTTTTAAATCAGAAGATAAATTCTACTTATTGATTGGCTGAAGAAATGAAATGACCCGGATATGTATCGAGACTTTCATGTCTTCGTCCCATTAACATCCAGATCTGTTTGGAATCTGGTTTTAATAAACGAACTTTTTTTTTCACATTATTTTCATCCAACTGACCTCAATTTATTTTAAAGCTAATTTTAGGATTCTCCATTAGGTCTTTTTTTTTTTTATTTATTTTTAATCCATTTCCATTTGGAATCGTCTGCTCATAGAATGATAATCAGTTGCTTCCCCTTGATGAAGACTTGGGCACTTGGTTATTTCGTCACCCAAGTATAGTGCATACACATTTTGAGACCAAATATAAGCGGCGTGTCCGAAGATTGCGCAAGTGCAGATGGGACGCTTTGGCGCCTGGATAGCATTGTACTCCTATCCCCAATAAGGCGTAGATAGAGTTAGACGACCCTGGGGGGAGGGGCGAAGTGTGAATAATGTCAGCATTTCTACCCCCCTCCCCGTGTGACGTATAGTGTTGGTGGCGCCCGAGACTGACTTTTGCAAAATGTCGCCCTATCTCTGTATCTAAATAACTATAATAGTGAACATGCTGCCACTGCCTTGCAGCAAAGTTAATGTGACTCGGGCGACTTGTCCCTCCCCCCCCCCCGCCTTGTTACGCCACTTACCCCTCCACCTATCATCGGTGTTGTGGGGGGGGGGGGGTTTGGGCATAAGAAACCACTTCTAGAAATGAAGTTTACACTGTCAACAGGCTTGAGCCCGATATTCAGGTAGTGACGCCCCTTCTATTACCCGGGCGGGTCCATGAAATAAGACGCCACTTATAACCGCGGTGTAACTAGGGGAGGTGGAAGGGGGTCCAAATTTGAAAGTTTCTCTCCCTCCCCCCCCCCGGTTGACATCTTAAATATTAAGTACATTATCTCATGTCATGATGTCTAATGTCAAAAAGCAGTGGACCCTCTAGAAAGCCAAGCCCCCCCACCCCCACATCTGAATTCCCATATCCCTTATAGGGTATGTAAAGTTCCTTTAGCCCTAATGGGCCATCGGAGCATTCGTGTGTTTTTTATAACCTTGGCATATGAAGGGGTTTGTGTGTGGTTAGTACAACGCCCAGCCGCCTTTACTTCCCCAACTTAAAGTAAGGTACCCATTTAAAGCTGGGACGAATGCACCAAATTTCACCTGGAAAAATTCCAGGGGGCCTCACCGAGGATTGAACCCAAGACTCTCAGGTCGACATTCGAGTATCTACACCACTCGGCCACTCGTCCCCTCATATGCTATGCTGATATCACTTATGTTTGCTGACGACTTAAGTGTGTGAAGATTACTTTATGTAAACTCTGTTGTCTTCGCAGGATTGAAATGTTTAGTCAGTAATACTGACCTCATGTAAACATTAAAAACCTAAACATTACATGCTACAGAATATTAGCGAAGTTTGTAAACATTAGTTTATAGATAACAATATATAAATATAGTTTTTACAGTAGTAAAATGAAATGTTTATTATTTATACTTAATCTGGAATACTAAACATTCATCTAAACATATTTACGTTGTATGAAGCTATGGCGTCTGTAAACATTAGATCGTATAAACTTTACCGACTTGACATAGTTTTTATAGTGAGGTTTCTTATCATATTTGAGTGACACAGTTAATATAATAAACATTAGTTTATAATAAGAAAATTAATAATAAACAACAAACGAACATAATTCAGCCTGTGTTTTCAAATTGTGATAAGTTTTTTTTTTAAAATAAATCTGTGCTATTGGTTTTAATAACTAGTTGGTTGTTTTGAATAGATCTTCTTTTAATAACAATATAATTAATAAGTAATAGTAAGCCTAGGACAAAAATATTTGAAATAAAAGTTGGCAGCACATTCGTTATGAGTACATGTATTTGAATAAAAGGTAATCGAAGACGGTTTTCATAAATTGATTGTATTCGGATCTATTGTTTACGTAAGCGATAGATTGAAGGAATCTAGTTATACATGTATATATATAACTTTGCCACAACTTATATATATATATATATATATATATATATATATATATGTAATTTAACTCTACAGTAACCAAGATTGCATGTCTGTACGCTCTCCATCAAATTTATTTGACATAGACTAATATTGTCTTGAGGATCATGTTCCCATTTTATGTCCCATCATTTAAAACGTTCTACAGAGTTCATCTTTGTTTATTCACTGGTTAACCCTTCTATGGCCAACGGACACTTGTGTTGAAATTTTGAGCCCAACAATCACTGGACCTACAGGCCCTGTGTGCTATCTGGCATCCTGACTCAATCATAAATGACTCTTTGACATGAGCGGATGAAATCAGAAGAAGGGAAAGGGAATGGATGGAGGAAATGTAAAACATGCAACAAAAAAAAATTCTGGTCAGTTTCAGATGAGCTGATACTGGTGGTGGTGGTGGTGGTGGTGGTGGGCGGGGGGGGAGGGGTGATTCTGCTGTCTTCCCCCCTCCCCTCCCCCCTTTCCCACTTCACTCATCAACTTTCAGTCTGTGCAGTTGTTCCTGAGTTAGCAATTAGCAGCATTTCTCAAAGGAGGGGGTTAGAATAAGGGACGAGGGGGAGTAAACATTTTGAGTCGCGGACCGACCGGGGGGGGGGCGCCTGATTAAGATCGGACAGATGAAGTGTTGAAATGAACAAATGTAAATTATGTATAAATGTCAGAATATAAAAGGCTAAAAATGTTGGGCCGCTGACTAGATTAAACAAAGTCCGGTAGGCCGGTTCGCCTGAGGGCCAGATTAGGCCTGATGGCCGTATTTCGCTCGTGTGAGGGCTAAAATGAAGCTGAAATGATGTGTGCGTTAGGTGTACTCTACACCGGTCGTATATCACGGTCACTACGGGCCTAAGGCCTGTTATCTAGGGAGGGGGGGTGGGAGGAAGTAGGGAGGGAGGGACCTATTATGCAAACCAAATGACAAAACGTTTCATCTGTATTGCATCCAGGAGTCGCAACGGTGCATTCAGTCTTCTTGCACTTGTTTACATGCATGAAGTTTGCAGGGGAGATAATACAGATGGTAGGCTGATCAACAAGGATCCTGTATGTTCCAAGACATAGGCCCCTAAGCTAAACCCTTTATTAAGCCAATGGTAAAATCCCAGCCCTGCGTATGTGCTCAATACATAAGCCAAATTTGTTTAAAGGCGTTGGTTTTATTTGGTATTTCATCCCCCCACCGTATTACCTTTCTAACAGATTTGCAATTTATCATAAAATCGAATATCAGAATATAATAAATTCAAATTGTTTGATTTGACTGATTCTCAAACTTTTGTGATTCACAGAACCTGTCCGGTTTTTAACGACTGAACTATAAAGACAGTAAAAAAAAGTGTAACAACAAGAAAAGTAATGTTAATTTTATATATAATCGATTACGTTAAGTATCGATGTTTTGCCCGATGTATCGTTTTATTATCTTTAAGTAGCTTTGTGTATTATTTCAGCTCTATTGAATTAAAGTGGCTATTGTCATTATTTTTTGTTTATTTATTTTATGTGAATTATATCTGTCACATATATTTCCGTTTCGGTTTACATATGTGTGCCAGTGGTGAATGTGTGTGCGTGTTACGTCTTAAGTGTGTGTTAATGTGTTTTGTTCTTGTGATGGAGCTTATGGGAATATGTGGGAGCTTACGGGAATATGTGGGAGCTTACGAGAATATTAGAGCTTATGGGAATATTAGGAGCTTATGGGAATATTTGAGAGCTTATAGGGAATATTAGGAGCTTATGGGAATATGTGGGAGCTTACGGTAATATTAGGAGCTTATGGGAATATGTGGGAGCTTACGGGAATATTAGGAGCTTATGGGAATATTTGAGAGCTTATAGGGAATATTAGGAGCTTATGGGAATATGTGGGAGCTTATGGGAATATTAGGAGCTCATGGGAATATGTGGGAGCTTACGGGAATATTAGGAGCTTATGAGAATATGTGGGAGCTTATGGGAATATGTGGGAGCTTATGGAAATATTAGGGGCTTATGGGAATATATAGGAGCTTATGGGAATATGTGTGTGTTAATGTGTTTTATTCTTGTGCGTGAACATATGTTTGTATGTGTTTTTGTATGTGTGTTTGTATGTGTGTTTGTATATGTGTTTGTATGTGTGTTTGTATGTATGTTTGTATGTGTGTTTGTATGTGTGTCTGCACTTTATGGTGTGGTTCTCTCATTTCTATTTGCTGCTGTGTGTGTGTGTGTGTGTGTGACCATTGTATATGTTTGTATATGTGTGTCTATCTTGTCTATCTATCTATCTATCTGTCTGTCTTCGCACTCAAGAAAATAAATTAACCTTAGACAGCCTACCCAAGAAATTAACCGATAAACTGGTGTATTTTACAATTAATATTTAAAAAATAAATTAATTTATTCTCATTCAATTCCAGTATTTAAAAAAAAAAACAATAATTTCTAACTTTGTACATACATCAGTAAAGGAAAACAAAACTTGTCTCACTTCAGTCCATAATAGAAACAATTTACAACTAAACTGTCAACAATTATTTAAGTAAACATTTTTATTGACTTTGTTTATTTAGCTCTTACCGGCTTTCTTAATTATGAAAGAAAATTAAAGACGAAATTTTCACTTAGCGTGAAGGTACGGCCGAGCGTGAAGTATAATTAGCTTCACTCGTTAACTATTGGTAAACGCACACACATACTCTCTCACACACACGCACACACACACACACACACACACAGACTTTGGTAAAGTTACGAAAGAAACTTTTAAAATTAATCGATGGAGAACCTTATAGATCTTCTATAAAAAAGAACAAAAATTATGGGATGGCAAAGAAAACAGATTCCGGGTCTCGATTGTAATTGTGCAATGACTCCATTAGGTTTTAGATGTCAATGACTCCATTAGGTTTTAGATGTCAATGACTCCATTAGGTTTTAGATGTCAATGACTCCATTAGGTTTTAGTTGTCAATGACTCCATTAGGTTTTAGATGTCAATGACTCCATTAGGTATTATAAGTCAATGACTCCATTAGGTATTATAAGTCAATGACACCATTAGGTATTATAAGTCAATGACACCATTAGGTATTATAAGTCAATGACTCCATTAGGTATTATAAGTCAATGACTAAATTAGGTATTATAAGTCAATGACACCATTAGGTATTATAAGTCAATGGCACCATTAGGTTTTAGAAGTCAATGACTCCATTAAGTTTTAGAAGTCAATGACTCCATAAAGTTTTAGAAGTCAATGACTCCATTATGTTAGAGAAGCTAATTTGTTGAACCAGGTCTGTGGATTGCAGACCATTGGATGGTTTTTGATGCGCTCATTCTGACTGCCTACAGACATTTTCATTGTACCACCAGCTAGTCTATCTATCTATCTATCTATCTATCTATCTATCTATCTATCTATCTATCTATCTATCTATCTATCTATCTATCTATCTATCTATCTATCTATCTATCTATCTATCTATCTATCTATCTATCTAATCTATCTATCTATCTATCTATCTATCTATCTCTCTATCCATCCATCTATCTATCTATCTATCTATCTATCTATCTATCTATCTATCTATCTATCTATCTATCTATCTATCTATCTATCTATCTATCTATCCTGCACATATTATTTTACCATTCACGAACACAATTGATAAACTTAACTAATGTATTCATAATTATCATCATTCAACGGGAATGCCCCAATGCTTGATTTCACCGGAAGTGCACCACTCTCTCAATACTATTGGCTGCCCTAATCCCCGCCATTCATCCGCCGTGCACGCGCCATTGGCGTCTTCCTGCTCACTCCCAGCGTACCTCTTCAGCCGTTTTCAACCACAACTCTTAGCCGTTAAGCTGTTTTTTTCTCTTCTTATTCTTCCCTCACCACTTCTATCACTAAGCCTCTCAATCTACTGAACCGACCACGGCAGATCCAACTTTTTTTAATTGCTCACGAAGAAGCTCGTTATAGGCAAACCGTTTAACCAGCATGACACAAACAAAAATAATAAAAGCTGTGAAATTTTTTACCCCTAGAAATGATTCTTTGAATTCGACTTCTCTGTCTGTCTGTATATATCTTCTCTCAATGTCTAACTTTGTTTTTATTTATTCTGATTTCCTAATCTGTTTATTTAATTGTCGTTTACCCCTCCCTCCCCCACCTCAAGCCAACCCTCCCCCCAACCCCCCCCCACCCACCTCTAATATCCAATAGCCAGCAGCCCTGTTGACCCCCCTAGAAAAATGGTTGCGGAATGGAAGTTTGAAATCAACCATACAAATCAAACCTAAGCCTCGACACTTAGCTGACGAGATGAGATTTCCCCCCCCCCCGGTGCCACTTCCCCCACCACCACCACCGCCCAAAAAAAAACCAACACGCATACGTCACAAACATATTTAAAGAGCCGAGATATGTAAAAGTATATTATAAACCATCTGATACTCCACGTGTTGTTGCTATGAATAACAACACACTCCAACACAAAATATAGAAGAATTTTATTTCATTGCCAGAACTAGCAAGTTTTTTTTTTTTTTGCTTTATTAAATACAAAATGTCCTTCTCTGTCCTGTGTCCTTCTCTGTCCTGTGACTTTCTCTGTCCTTTGTCCTTCTCTGTCCTGTGTCCTTCTCTGTCCTGTGTCCTTCTCTGTCCTGTTTCTTCTCTGTCATGTGTCCTTCTCTGTCCTGTTTCCTTCTCTGTCCAATTTCCTGACAAAGTCCCTACATTAGCTGAACAAACATTTTGTCCCCAATACTTTATAAAACCATATTGTTTAGCTTTTTAAAACCATATTGTTTAGCTTTATAAGACCATATTGTTTAGCTTTATAAAACCATATTGTTTAGCTGTATAAAACCACATTGTTTAGCTTTATAAAACCACATTGTTTAGCTTTATAGAACCATATTAGCAATTGAAAGCTAAACTTTCATGATTTATACACGTAAAACTTGAAATGTACACTTGCTAACGAGATTGTCACTGAAATCTGGGTCAAGTGGGGACGGGCGGACTTGTGCCCATGGTGGCCCCAATGCAGTCATAGATCACGTGACATACGATCCATCAACCAAAAGAAAGGCCACCTGCTTTCTATTCGCGTGACGTCACTAGCCCCGCCCCCTGCCTACCTCGATGTCGTCATTCTCCCAGGCTGTTTGGCCAGGGGCGACAACACATGGCGTGGTTATAGGTCATAGCGACCTCCATCCCATCGGACCGATGACACCTTAATGGGGTAGCCTGCGTCTGAAAGCGCCCCCTCCCACCAACCCCACAGCTTTGGCGTATTCTATTTTCGGCTTGTTAGGTGATTCGCAACAACGTATCGGAGCCTGCGAAATAACTCAAATATTTTCCGATCGGGGGCCCCGGGGCTCCTTGAGCCAGCCCTGATATGGGCTGTTAATAATTCAAGATCTTCTGACACAAGTCCTCACGTGAGATGTATGAGCCTGCTAAAAGGTTAGTTATTACGTGATAATAAACAAAACACACACAAACACACACACACAAACTCAAATACAAACACAAATTTAAACACAAATATTCAAACACTAATACAAACACTAATATTCAAACACTAATACAAACACTAATACAAACACTACTACAAACACTAATACAAACACTAATACAAACACACATATTCAAACACTAATACAAACACACATATTCAAACACACATATTCAAATACTATTACAAACACTAATACAAACACAAATACAAACAAACCAGGCATGACACTTCAGCCAGGTCAACAGAAATATTTACTTCGCCTACCCCGCCTACACACATCCAAAAATCCTCAAATTCCCTCAAAATAAACAAACAATAACAACAATTATTTTTCATGTACTGACACTATGCTCAACAGAATGTTACAAAGATAAAAAAAAAAAAGGTTTCATTTATGGGTTTTTTTTTTTTGTGATGAAATCCTTGGTTGAAACTGAATCTGGAATAAAATATAAAGCAGAAGAGACGTCTGGCTAAAGAAAATGGCGGCTAGTGAGAGAGACAGAAGATAGCAATACCTTGACTAGCTTATTATGTTAAAAAATAAAGATGTATACAAAAAAATGAAATAATTAAAAAAAAAATTGTTTTTCTTAATTCTGTAACCGTGTCGCGTTTTGATAAATAGCCGCAAGGGGAATGTAACTCTTCAACGTGACAATTCCAAAACATTTCGATTGTCTCCCGTACGTTTATGGAGATTGAGAAAGAAGAGAAGATTGACAACATTTGAAAGATATGGACAGTGAAAAGGAACAGAAAGGTTATTAGCTTTCTATTGTCACGCGTCTGTCTGTGTGTCTGTCTCAAGCTATGAGCAATTTTGGAAAATAAATAGTATATTACTTAATTATTATATCCTAAATAGGTTATTTAGCTTTATAATGCGCTATAAGGATTAAAAAAAATGCATTGATCAGATCCTATAAAACAACCAAGCGGGAAGTTGTAATGAAATGAGAAATGGCTTTGGAGACACTACGGGAGACTTACGTCGTCGACTAGCTTCGATGCCCCCCCTCCTTAAATGCTGCAATAACTAACGCCAGGTTTTCAGGGGCGGAAAAAACGTTTGGTTGGAGGGATCCGAATGTAAAATAGAATGCCGGACACTCAGATTAAAGGGATTCAATTTAAAGGGGTACTTCACTTCAAATAGAAGGGTACTTTACCTCAAATAGAAGGGTACTTCACTTCAAATAGAAGGGTACTTCACATCAACCCAAGTTTCCACAATTTCGACTCACGTTCAACATGTAATTGCTTTTTTTTTAAATTCAGAAATAATTTTGTATGCGTTCAATTTCAATTGGCCGTGGCTAGTGGAGTCTTTGATGAACCGGTAAGTGACGGCTTGAAAGGTCAAGCCTAATAAGGTCATCATGATTTAAACAGGGGGGAGGGGGGGCGAATGACCCGTGAAAAGTCAAAATTCCAAAAAGGTTTAATTGAACGACATCAAAATGGCCTCATTTTAAACTCTAAAAATAAATAAACAAAGAAAAAGAATTTCATTTAGTGAAGAGCATTCATTATCGAGTATAACGAACCAGACTTAATAACGGAAATGACATCGCACATCCTTCGAACATGTTCTTTTAGTGGATCAATTAAAAAAAAATAATTTAAGGAACTTCTTTACATTCTAGAGAGTGATTGTCAGAAGTAACGAGCTGGGTTTTTATTGCCTCGTTTGGGTTTTTTTTTTTTAAATCTTTGAATACTTCTAAAAGTTGGCAATATGGCAGTTAATGGACGAAAGTTGCACCCGGGGACAGATAGGCAGAGGGACATTGTAAAGGTCGAACGACCGAAAGAAATGATAAAATAAAAAAATAAAAATTTCTCCTCACCACCAGAGGTCGCCGTATCGCGCTCTGCCATATCGTTGTGGTGGACTTCCGGTCATGTCCTTATCAATCTAACCCAATGCGCATGTCAACATCCTAATCGGAAGTTAACGGGAGGCTATTACAAAGAGAGACGTGGAGAGAGAGAGGGAGAGAGAGAGAGAGTGAGGGTAGAGATGGGGTGAGGCAGATTGAGAGAAGGTAAGAAAGAAGGAGAAATAAATGGCAAAAGAGAGAGAGAGAGAGAGAGAGAGAGAGAGAATAATTTCTTTTCAAAGTTCTAATTTTTTTACCTCGATAGTTTATTTTATTATAATTATTTATATTAATTTACTTTCATGTTTTATGTTTTTTATTGAAGAGGTCTGGCTTTTAGTTGGTCGATTTGAGCCTTTCATTTGAACACACAGACACACACACACACACACACACACACTTACACAATCAAACCAAATGATAACAAAAATAAACAAGACAAGGTAATTAATTCGAAACTAACCAATAACTTTATCGATGCACATTAAAGAAAGAACTCAGAACTACAAAACAAAGTCAGACTTCTCACCATCCCATGCGAAGGGCAGATAATCAAAAACAATAAGACAGATTCCCGCTCTACCCAAGGAATTAAAAAAAACTTGATGTAAGGGAAATAACTCGATCGGCCAAGTTGTATTGCTCACTTTCAAACGGTCCAAGCAGCAGCAGACGGAACTCGACGAGTTATTTCCCTGTGCTATAACAATCTCTCCAGTCGATATTTCAAACATCTGTCTTTACTACTTGGTTAAATTTTATTAGGTTTGTAGGACTGAAACTTTGCGAAATATGAGTATATAGTATAGCAGCATTGAAAATACTTTTAGTTTCATTAATCTGATCCAAAGTCATGCTAAAATTATATCTTATAGCAATAAAAATAAAATGAAAATAATTGCGTTCAAATTAAATACCGTAAGGATTGGTGTGTCACGGGATATCACTTTGAAACAGTATTTGTTGGACCTAAGGGAATTGAACGCATAACTTAACAGTTGAATTATTAAATGTTTCACAACAGAACTTGTCTCATGTTTATTGGGATTAGTCAAATAAATTAAAAAAATAAAAAACAAATAAACACACACACACACACACACAGATACATACACACACACACACACACCAAGCCCTTCTTAACAACATTCTGGGACACCATCAAATCCATTGGGTTTTTTTTTGGGGGGGGGGAGGGGGTTAATAGAAAACCATCAAATATCAACTAATTTAACACAAGATCTATTAATAACTTAATCCAATGCCCTTTTGGCAAGTGGCCTAGCGAGCGCATGTGCTGAAGGGGGCTCTGCATATCAAAAAAAACATAACACAATACATTATATGAGTAACACCTTATCCCGTAATGTTCTATGACTGTTTATAACCAAGAAAGTGTCCGTCCCAATGTGTCTGTCTCAGTGTGTCCGTCCCAATGTGTCTGTCTCAGTGTGTCTGTCTCAATGTGTCTGCCTCAATGTGTCTGCCCCAATGTGTCTGTCCCAAAGTCAGTGGCGTAGCGAGGGGTGGGCAAAGGGGGCATCTTGCCCCGGGCGCTACTCACAAAGGGGTGAGTAATCAAGAAATTAGATTTTATTTTGTTAAGAAGTTAACTTATATGGTATATACATCAAATGGTATATTTATACGCAAGTATTTCTGTTCATGTCTATTGGATGCGTGTAGTATTACATAATAATGAAAATCAAAGATCGTTAATATTCGTTTTAAAAGTACAGAACAAGGCTTGGCTTTTTTAATTATGCTGGGTTTTTCTTGGTGAATTTTTCCCTGAAAGGATAAGATGATTATCTGCGAGATGCTGCGAACCGCTATAGGACGGTTTTTTGATAGTGCAATGTCTATGGAGGCACCACGAGGGAACCTTAACCATGACGTGAAAAATTCCCTCGGCTCTCACCGAAAGGACGAACACAGAACACTCAGAGTCAGATCGACCATCGCGCGCTTTACCGCACGACCATCATGTCCCCCTTATTATTTGGTAAAAGTGGTGTGAGTGTGTGTGTGTGGGGGGGGGGGGTGGGGAGGAGGGGTGCTATGCATTAGATTTCATAGACATCAATATTGAAGGGGGGGTTCCTGTGGCAGTGTGAGGGCCCCTGAGCGGACAACCTAGTTTTCCTATCTTTATCGACGACTCTGGGTACCCCACGCCCCCAACTGTTATAGTTATTCCTTCTTGACGCCCTCTCTCCAGCCCCCCCCCTATGTGCCTCCCTATTAAAGTCTCACACCAACAATTATCTCAGAGACCTATCTCTATGTACACTACTGTCTCCACAGGCGTTTTGCTTGCTTTCTTAGGATGATACCAGATTTGTCTCCCTTAGCATTTATAATACCCCCCCTTCCAACGCTCTATCCACAGACTTTGTGTGCGTGTGTGTGTGGAGGGGTGGGTTGGGGGTGGGTGGGTGGGAGTAGCGAAACACCAACGACATGGACTCGGTTGTAGACTTGTGGATTAGACTCTTCTGACACTGACCATTGTCCAGACAGGGAAACTCAAACAGTTCAATAGAATACACGGAGAGATTTGACAGGGACTGTGGCTTTTAGAAAGTGGGTTAGGGCACCTTCTTACATCTCGGGGGGGGGGGGTATTATAGATACGTGAGTTAGTGTGTCCGGTGTGCGTACTTGTGTAGTGTGTAGTTGATTGCAAGTGTCATGCACTTTGATTGAAATGGACAGAAATTCTTTAGCTTACTAGCTGCCCAATGTTTGAAGACCTACTTTTGTCTATCTATCTATCTATCTATCTATCTATCTATCTATCTATCTATCTATCTATCTATCTATCTATCTATCTATCTATCTATCTATCTATCTATCTATCTATCTATCTATCTATCTATCTATCTATCTATCTATCTATCTATCTATCTATTTATCTATCTATCTATCCATCCATCCATCCATCCATCCATCCATCCATCCATCTATCTATCTATCTATCTATCTATCTATCCATCCATCCATCCATCCATCCATCCATCCATCCATCTATCCATCCATCCATCCATCCACCCATCCATCCATCCATCTATCTATCTATCTATCTATCTATCTATCTATCTATCTATCTATCTATCTATCTATCTATCTCTATCTATCTATCTATCTCTCTCTCTATCTATCTATCTATCTATCTATCTATCTATCTATCTATCTATCTATCTATCTATCTATCTATCTATCTATCTATCTATCTATCTATCTATCTATCTATCTATCTATCTATCTATCTATCTATCTATCTAATCTCACCGTTCTTCTGCCTGCCTGTACCCCTACCTAACTATCTACTTATATTCTATTTATTTATCTAGCCACCTGTCTGCCTGTCTATTACCTCATCTTCCAGTCTTCCCATGTCACCAAACAGATATTTATTTATCTGTCAACTCGCTAATTAAAACACCGCGACCCTACCCACCACCCCCCCATACCATATTTTTATAATCGGGTTTTTCTCATCCTTCAAAAAAATATCAAAAACTTCCAAGACGACCCTTTTGTCTGACTGACAGACTTTTAAACTCTAAATATCAACATTTGCAGAAACTTGTGCATCGCACCAGAAAACTGTTTCGCTTCGATTCACCGAAACCCCCCCCCCCTAATGCACATCATTTGAACCGCACAAAGCACTTCATCGGTTTATTCTTTGTCCCTCCACGCCCCCAATCAAACACCACCTCCCCCCCCCCTCTCTTTTATATTTATTTTTATTATATAAACAGATACGGGTATCGATACGTCATATAAAACATTCAACCCCGATTCCAAAACAGTCGATACCAAACTCGGGGAGAGAGAAAAAAAAATGTATTGTTTGGTAAACTTATCATAAATGACGTCAATGGTAGATAAATGAAAGAGACTGTCTGGTGAACTGACTTCCCCACCACACCCCCGAGCACAAAGCTTTCACTGTACAGGGTATCACATTACATATCCTTGGTGGGGGAGGAGGACAGTAAGTAATACAGAGGCGAATCTTCGTGAGATATTCGATTCCATCAGGTATTTCCATACCACAGTATTTTTTTTTTTTCAATTTATGGGTTTTAATTTGTTTTTTCTCTGAATGTAAGATTTTGTTGGGATGATGATTATTAATTTTTTTGTGTTTATGTTGTTTCGGTGTAAAGTGAAAAATAAAATCGGCTGATTATATTTCATGAAAAGGATACATCAGTATTTATCTCCCTTCCCCTACATCACATTTTTTTTTCTTATGAACACGATGTTCAATTAATCTCAAGTAGATAGTTTCAAACTGTGTACACGATGAACTTTTAATTCTTAGACCTCCCCCTACCCGGTTGAAACTAACAGAACTGCTAGAATGGATACTTTAGATCCAGATATAAAACTTACAAATACAAACAAATCGATTCTCGCTGAGAGATGGGCAGAGTTTTTCCACATGGGATACATCGGGTTCTTTGACTTTTGACAGACACTCGAAATAGTTAAGGAGTGGACCTAATAAGAGCTATTATAAATTGCCTGAGATGCGGATTCAACAGCCTGAGCTGCAGATCCAACAGCCCAAGTTGCTAGATCCAACACACTGAGATGCGGGATCCAACAGCCTGAGCTGCGAGATCCAATAGCCTAAGCTGCTAGATCCAACACACTGAGATGCGGGATTCAAATAGCCTGAGCTGCGGGATCCAAAACGTTTGAGCTGCGAGATCCAACAGCCTGAGTTGTCAGATCCAACACATTGAGATGTGTATCCAACAGCCTGAGCTGGGAGATCCAACAGCCTAAGCTCGCTAGATCCAACACACTGAGATGCGGATTCAACAGCCTGAGCTGCGGGATCCAACAGTCTGAGTTTCTAGATCCAACAGTCTGAGCTGCGGGATCCAACAGCCTGAGCTGCGAGATCCAACAGCCTGAGTTGTCAGATCCAACACACTGAGATGCGGGATTCAACAGCCTGAGCAGCGAGATCCAACAGCCGAAGTTGCTAGATCCAACACACTGAGCTGCGAGATCCAACAGCCTAGGCTGCCAGATCCAACAAGCCTTTTGTCTTGTCATGTCTGATCAAATATACATTTGATTGTTGTTTTAACCATGACCTGAAATATCCATTGGTCGTCACCGGAGAACGAACCTGGGAACCTCAGGTCAGCAGTCGAGCTCTTCACTTATTCATTGTAATTTTATTATCGGTAACCAGGCCAAGCAGATAGGTCATTATCATGACTCAGATAGGCTTTTATCATGACTCAGATAGGCTATTATCATGACTCAGATAGGCTATTATCATGACTCAAATAAGTTATTGTCATGACTCAGATAGGTTATTATGATGACGCAGATAGGTTATTATCATGACTCAGATAGGTTATTATGATGACGCAGATAGATTATTATCATGACTCAGATAGGTTATTATCATGGCTCAGATAAGTTATTGTCATGACTCAGATAGGTTATTGTCATGACTCAGATAGGTTATTATCATGACTCAGATAGGTTATTATCATGACTCAGATAAGTTATTGTCATGACTCATATAGGCTATTATCTTGACTCAGATAGGATACTATCATGACTAAATGCACATTGTTATTGTTCATTTGTTGGATGTTGTTTGAGTGTTGACCAATGAGACACGTACGTTATGTAAACATGGAGATGATTCACATGTGTGTATGCTCCCTATTCACACAAACAATAACATAATTCAATATTAAACACACAAACACATATTAAAGCTTTTATATAACTCTCCATATCTTGTCTCCTGTGTTTGAAAAATTGTTCACTTTTATTTTATTGACATAAATCTGGACTTATAGATTGGTTGGTTTATTGACATATCTATAAATAGCGATCACGTGAGTTGTCCGTTTCCATAAATAGTTTCCTCAAGTCTGCACTTTAATGTCTCCTCCATGTTTCCTTCCATCGTGAAATGTAAAATGTCTTTCTTCTCCCTCATACCCGGTGGCGTAGCGAGAAGGGGGCAAGGGGGGAGGGGCATCATGCCACGGGCGCTACTCATAAAGGGGCGCAAAATGGTCCTCAAAACACATAATAATCTATATAAAAGCTATTTAGGCTATGCGTTAAATCGAAAGTAAAGAATGAATACAACAGTATTCCAGTTTAAAATACAATCATGAAAAAAATGGGATCTGCCCGAAACCAAAAAATAACCTTAGCCTACCGATCAAGCCTAAGGGGATATAACTCTATGTAAAGGTTTTGCAGGGTACAGCTAGTTTTATAGAGTTTTCGAATAGGAGGGGGAGGGGGCGCTCGAGGTAAGCTCGCTAGCCGCTGCTCACACCTTCCATCATGTAAACGACCAACTACTAAATAGTCTGACCTCCCCCTTCCCCACCCACCCACCAAGGTAGACTGCCCCTGGTTGTTGATCGTGGATGTTTATCTTTTGTTTTGTTTTTTTGTTTGTTCATATTTTCCAGAAATCACAAATTAGGTCACGTACCTGAGCCTAACGACTGTCATGAAATTTTCTGTTGGTGTCTGAGGTCAGGTGGAGGAACCTTCCAGGTGTATCACTCTTATCTGTACGGTCAGGTTTGCTTTCACAAGTTTTAGTTAATGGTATTCAGGTGTGGAAATAGTTATAGCTTTTTGTCGCAGTGGTCTCTCGCCCCGTAGTGGTCAGTGTGCGCTGTTCTGTACGTTCTGTGAAACAAACACATAGAATATTTTTAATTGAAGGTTTCAGATGGTTATTTGATTAGGTTGTGGACCGCTGTTTATTTATTTGGCTACTTGTTATAACTGAATATGGGTTTCTATCGTTTTTTTTAAACGGAAATTGTTGACTGTTCAGACTAAACTGTTGCTAGGAGACAAGCTACAGAGTTGATCAGAGATGTGCTAGACAGAGGTTCATCTATCTATCTATCTATCTATCTATCTATCTATCTATCTATCTATCTATCTATCTATCTATCTATCTATCTATCTATCAATCAAATCTATCTATCTATCAAATCTATCTATCTATCAAATCTATCTATCTATCTATCTATTCCTCTATTCCTCTATTTATCTAGCTATCGGTCTGTCTGTTTGTTTATCTTTTAGGTCTAGGTCTAAGCGTGTATTTATTTATGTATGAATCTATCTACCTATCTATTCCTCTAATTATCTAGCTATCGGTCTAGGTCTAGATCTAAGCGTTTATTTATTTATGTATGTATGTATCTATCTGTCTGTCTATTTTTTCTACCTAACTTTAGAAATATGTATGTATCTATTCATTTTCAAAGTTACAAAAAATATAATTTATTAAAATATAGATTTATGCAAAGTATAGATTTATACAAAAAGTATTAATTTAAATAAAGCATATACTATACAAACTATAGATTAAAATAGAGTATTGATTTATTCACAGCACAGATTAGAATTTAAAAAAAAGTATATAATTATTGAATTATATTTATTATGCGAAGTACAGGGTAATGTAATAGATTTGATGAAAGGATAGATCAACAAGAAAATATAAATGTACACAAAGTATACATTATCCCAATGTACCAATTTATTCAAAGTATAGAAGTGTACAAAGTATTGTCTTCACAAGTATCTCATTTTTCGGTCTTCCTTCTCTCTCTCCCTCCCTCTGTCTGTGTGTGTCTGTCTGTGTTTCTGTCTGTCAGTGTATTTGTCGTCTCTCCACTGACAGACTGACACTCAATACCTGGTACATCTCATCCTAAACTCTTAACATTTGTTATTTCCCAGACCAGATGCCTTCAGGACTGGAACAACAAGGCAAGGAGCGGATGTGTGTGTGTGTGACAGACAGACAGAGAGAGTCGTTACACAAGTCTATCAACCGCTTATTAAGTTAAATTATTAAAGTCAATCGGGGCCTGGGTGGGTTATCTTCCAGTTCCTAGCCTGGGGCCCCCTTCATTTTGTTGGGCTCTGGGGCTAAGATGTCAAAACTATAAACGTTGATATTCGTTAATAGCTCCCAGAATGTATCGATACAAGTAGTCGAGTCTCTGTTCGCCGTTAATCACTATGTTGTCGCTACAATGTTTACTATTTGTAAATTATTATGTTTTTCTTTAACAGGAGCTAAACCATATAATTTTGTCTTAACAGACGCAACAGATTATGTTTATAGCTGGATGATAAAACCGTCAAAAATGTTACTTTTAGTTAATGGAGCATTAATCTACTTCAAAAAAGTAAAGTTCCCTTAACCCTAAAGGGCCATTGGGGCAGATGAAGTGTAGAACTCATCTGTTTCTATAACCTCTGCATATGAAGGGATTGTGTGGTTAGCACAACGCCCAGCCGTCTTTACTCCCCCAACATAAAGTCAGGTGACCCATTTAAAGCTGGGTGGACATGGGGACTTTCACCAGGACCTGAAAAAATCCTAAGGTTCTCATTGAGATTCGAACCTGGGACTCTCCGGTCGACAGTCGAGCGCTCTACACCACACGACCACCCGTCCCCTTAATCTACATCAAATTATATCGAACATATTTTTTTTTGTCATTAGCGATAAGACTACGATACTCTGAAATCGGGATCGTAAAAAAAGGTAATATCGGATCTTATTTAAGTATTGGAATAACATATTCATCTTCTAATTTCATAATCCTGAGCCGACTCAGTATCTACAAAACAATCATTACGGCTGATAATTTTTTCTCGACAGAAATCTTTCAATGAGATGACAGTGGCATGTGCACTCGTAGAATAAACTCTTGGAGCCACACTACAGTACAGTTTAGTCACTGGGCTTGCTGCAACACGGCTGTTTGTAGGGATAACGAAAGCAACACTAGCGCCATACGCACTCCTCCCCCACCCCCGCCCACACACACTCACACCTCAGTCAGCACAAATTATGTGTGTTAAATTTGAGACATTTAAAAAAAAAAGTAAAATGATTAACTGACTTCCGTTACTAATCATTTATGTGGGTGAAGTATAG
Organism: Bulinus truncatus; assembly: GCA_021962125.1. NCBI lineage: Eukaryota > Metazoa > Mollusca > Gastropoda > Planorbidae > Bulinus > Bulinus truncatus. The sequence continues at coordinate 4,985,999 of JAGDYQ010000047.1, read as the reverse complement.
ACTCAACATCTATCTTGGATAAAAATCTGAAAATAATGATCGTAATGTATTTATTTTAAAACATCGTCCCCCCCCCAACCCACCCCCAAATGAAGAGGTGCGCACTAAAATAAACGGCTGCCATCCATCGGCCCTTACGAAGACCTTCTCACTTCAGTCAAGAGGAGGAAACTGCGATGGTACGGACACGTTGCGAGATGTGAAGGTCTTGCAAAGACAATCATGCAAGGAGGTACAACCAACGATAGAAGGAAAAGAGGGAGACAAAAGAAAAAAAAATGGGAAGACAACATCCAAGAATGGACCTGCATGTTGTTCGTCGACTCCCAAAAGGCAGCACAGGACCGGATAAAAATGGCGTGAACTGGTTTTCGGTCAATAACGGTGCCCAACGACCCATCCACGGGTTAAGGGATAGTCAAATCAAGTCAAGTCCACCCCCAAATGTACCTTTGTCTTCCCCCCCCCTAAAAAAAAAACCCATAGGTTTATTCCGCGGAGGAAGATAAAATAAAGTAACAGTAACCCATGGGAGCAGTCACAATATTATTCTCCCATCAAGTTCACACTACAGAGTATCACACAGCTACAACCGTCAACAAAGGGTTGCAAACTGTGCAGCTGTCTGGGCCCCTATATATAGAAGGGGGCCCCTTCTAGTAAACATTTCTTTTAAATCAGGTCCTAAGAGGGCCCCCGAAGTACCCACGTAAGTCTCTGACAAGCCCAACACACCTGGACAGACACACACTACTATGACGACAGTTTTTGTTAGAATTCTGCGTCGTATATTGAAACCAGCCAAACTCTGTGTCGTATATTGAAACCAGCCAACACTGTGTTGTATATTGAAACCAGCCAACACTGTGTCGTATATTGAAAGCAGCCAAACACTGTGTCGTAGAGTGAAACCAGCCAACACTGTGTCGTATATTGAAACCAGCCAAACACTGTGTCGTATATTGAAACCAGCCAAACACTGTGTCGTATATTGAAAGCAGCCAAACACTGTGTCGTAGAGTGAAACCAGACAAACACTGTGTCGTATATTGAAACCAACCAACACTGTGTCGTAGAGTAAAACCAGCCAAACACTGTGTCGTATATTGAAACCAGCCAACTCTGTGTCGTATATTGAAACCAGCCAAACACTGTGTCGTAGAGTGAGACCAGCCAAACACTGTGTCGTATATTGAAACCAGCCAAACACTGTGTCGTATATTGAAACCAGCCAAACACTGTGCCGTTTATTGAAACCAACCAACACTGTGTCGTAGAGTGAGACCAGCCAAACATTGTGTCGTAGAGTGAAACCAACCAACACTGTGTCGTATATTGAAACCAGCCAAACACTGTGTCGTAGAGTGAGGCTAAATCTGTTTTAGTATTGTACTCACAGATCTATGTTGTTTGGTGGATACAAGAAATAGGATAGTTTCTATTTATAGATATGACGTATAGAGATAAATGACCTACTTAGAGGTAGGTGTAAGGTAAAATCATTACAAAATGAAATATCTCAGTTAAAAAATAGAGGGAGAGAGAGAGAGAGAGAGAGAGAGAGAGAGACAGAGAGAGAGAGAGAGAGAGAGAGAGAGAGAGAGAGAGAGAGAGAAAGAGAGAGAGAGAGAGAGAGAGAGAAATAAACTGTTCTGTTCAATATTGATCGAAAAAAATTGCAGAGATTCCACAGAATAAATTTAAAACTTCCTAAGTGCCTCCGAGATCTTGTGCGCTCCGAGCATAGGCTAGACACAAGCTTCAATACAACATGTCAGTATTAAATATATTCATTATCTCAGAGTTTGTTGCCAAGGGCAGAAACAAGAGGAATCGCTTAAGAGTTAAGTTTCCTTCCGTGAATTGCTCTGTCGTCAACGGAACAATTACTAATACCGTTACGTACATATTGTTGCTGTTTTATTTCTACTGGGTAAAACTGGTGGTTGGGGGTGGGGGCTGGAGAAATGAGACTTGGGGAAAGGGGGGGGGGTAGGAGGATTCAAATGCGTAAGCAAAGAAGTCAACGGACAAAGATCCCAACAACAGTGCCGTTTCTAGGTCTATGTAAGTTGTCCGCCGAGATTTTTTCAGAGCTCAGAGAGAACCCAAGCAAAAATCTCAGTTAGGACCCTTCAGTGTCATATATAATAAAAGTTGTTCTCTTAATGGGGGCCCTTTGGATGTGGGGGCCCCCAAGACCGTCGACTAGTCTGCATATCCAAAGTGACTTCTCTGGCCCCCAAAAGACTCAAGACGAAACCAACGACGCGATGAAAATTTATTCGCGTTTGGAGATTGACACGCAAAAAGAAATCACAACTTGAAAAATCAATCAATTTGTATTAATATATTTCGCTAAAAAAACATCCTGTTTCTAAACTTCGCCTTGATTTGAGGATGCGTTTTATTTCGATGATAAATATGAGAGTGTCTCCCACCCACTAACTGACATATATCAATTCAATAAATAATTACGGGCTATTATTGCATTAATTTGCTGAGTTTCTCATTTCATGTCACATAATTATTTTTCTTATTCATCCGCGGGTTTAAAGTTTGTGGCATTTCCTGTGCGTTATTTTTACAACTGATGAATCAATAATAATAATAATAATAATAATAATTGCTGCAGCAGTTAAAGAGCAGTGTATATTTCCTGCTTTCTATTATGTCAACACAATCAGCTAACGATCATATGATCTTTGGCCCTGTAGCAGCGGCATAACTAGACGGTCGAGGGGGTTGGGGAGGGGGTGGTGGCGATCCAGCCAACGGCGGCATTTCCACATGGTACTTTTTGGCACGAATATCGGTTGGCAATTCAAGTATCCGCTCCGGATGCCAGTAAGTCTAGCTCAGACGCTGTGCCGTAACAGGCACACATCATCACATCCTGTAACAGGCACACATCGTCACATCCCGTAACAGGCACACATCGTCACATCCCGTAACAGGCACACATCATCAATCCCGTAACAGGCACACATCATCAATCCCGTAACAGGCACACATCGTCACATCCCGTAACAGGCACACATCATCACATCCTGTAACAGGCACACATCATCAATCCCGTAACAGGCACACATCGTCACATCCCGTAACAGGCACACATCGTCACATCCCGTAACAGGCACACATCATCACATCCTGTAACAGGCACACATCATCACATCCTGTAACAGGCACACATCGTCACATCCCGTTACAGGCACACATCATCACATCCTGTAACTACAGTTTGTGATTGTGTCTGACTTTTATTGTGAAGAGAAATACAAACAGTATTTAAGTATATCATTTATGTAGAGGCTAAATTGGAGTATGCAGGTAGACAACAGACGATAGACAACAAACAATAGACCACAGACAACAGGCAATAGACAACAGACAATAGACAACAGACAACAGACAATAGACAACAGTCAACAGGCAATAGACGACCGACAATAGATAACAGACAATAGACAACAGACAATAGACAACGGACAACAGATAATAGACAACAGTCAACAGGCAATAGACGACCGACAATAGATAACAGACAATAGACAACAGACAACAGACAATAGACAACAGACAATAGACAACAGTCAACAGGCAATAGACGACCGACAATAGATAACAGACAATAGACAACAGACAACAGACAATAGACACCAGACAATAGATAACAGACAATAGACAACAGACAATAGACAACAGACAATAGACAACGGACAACAGACAATAGACAACAGACAACAGACAACAGACAATAGACAACAGACAATAGACAACGGACAACAGACAATAGACAACAGACAATAGACAACCGGCAATAGATAACAGAAAATAGAAAATTCAAATTCATCCACTTTCACAACAACAAGACAAGAAATGGTAAATAACTTTGATACACAACCCTTCTTCAACTCCTCACTCCCCCCCACCCACCCACCATCTTTCGATTTCGATACAAAGACGATAAAAGTCTATTCATGATATCACACGCCCCCGCGAATTGAACAAACAAAAAAAAAAACCGAACGGTATTTATCTAACTCCTAATAAACCTAAACGTGACGAAACGTTTCAATATGTAATATTATGTTATGTTTTTGTCAGTTATCTGTCGACGACGACGGTGAAGATTTCAAAAAACACTCAGAGCGAAGATTCTCTGGGATCGTGTTCAGTACTTTCATAAATAGATCAAGATCTGGCCCGCAAACAAAATATAAACATATCAACACGACGATTGCATTACAAGTAACATGGATAGATTTTTCAGTTCTGACGACAAACGATTTAAAAAAAAAAACCCAGGTAAAAGTTTATACCCAGGACATTAAGATTGGTGTTATTAGAAATGGTGTACAGTGTACACACTATTAGATTTAGGGTAAGTTTGTTAGCCACTGTCAATAATGACTGGTCGGGTGGGTAGGGCAACAGCCTGATGACTGTAGGGCAGTAGGTTTAAATCACTATTCTCCTACATCCGGTATAACTCCAGACGATGAAGGAAGATGCTAAATGTTTTATTTCCCCTGAAAATAGCTCACTAACGTGTCTGTAACACTGATGTACGGTCCTCACTAACGTGTCTGTAACATTGATTACGGTCCTCACTAACGTGTCTGTAACACTGATTACGGTCCTCACTAACGTGTTTGTAACACTGATGTACGGTCCTCACTAACGTGTCTGTAACACTGGTTACGGTCCTCACTAACGTGTCTGTAACACTGATGCAAGGTCCTCCCTAACTAGTCTGTAACACTGATGCAAGGTCCTCCCTAACGTGTCTGTAACACTGATACAGGGTCCGCCGTTAATGACTAGGCAACATGAGAACTTGCCAAGGGGGGGGGTCGATCCAATTTGCTTTGAAATTTTTTTAAAAACTTATTTATGAAGTTTTCTATAAACAAGCTGGGGCCCCCCTTTTTTAGGGGTGGGGGGCCCGACTTAGAGTTTGACAAGGCCCTTCATTTTCTAACTGTGGCCTTGATCTAAATGCGCCAAGAAATACGAGAAGTGCGCGTCTTAGGGGGCTAGGCCGCCGTTAATGTGAGCCAGACCATAAAAATGACGTCACAGGCAAGTAATGGCGGTCTGGCTGGTTTACGTTGCTCAATAAACAATCAATCGTATGACGTATTTTTAAATTTACAAATAAATAAATCAAATAAATTAACCCACACGTTTTTTTCTGTCTCGCTGCCATTGTACTTACAAACAGGTCTGGCTTTTTATTATTATTATTATTCTCGCCAGTATTGGACTTAATACTAAACTGAGCACCGTTCGACTCCGCCCAGTAGAAGCTTTAGGGACGGGCCACAAGACTCGGGGGGCTTATAGGAATGGATGGGGGTTAGGGGAGTGTGGGGGTGGGAGGTGGGGGGTCAGTGATAGAAACACTTTGATACGATACATCGACAAATATCGTCCTGGGTCCCTCGTATTTAACCGCAACACAAAAACCATCTCAGCTTTCGTCGACCTCCCCACCCCCACCCATCCCCCAACTCTTCTTTCAATCCCTTGGTATATTCCCCTTTCCCCCCCCCTTTGCCCCCCGTCCGTCGCCCAAGCACCGTCAAAAGACCCTTGTCAGGAAACTAATCGAACGGAGCGCTCTTGGTAATCGAATACGTAGAGGAAATGGCGTTGTCCAAGTTTATGAAGAGAATAGAAACTGTATCCGAGTTGAATCGTTTTTCGCCGATTACTTATGTCAACATGACGATCCCATTTCAAGCTATACGGGTATATTTTCATTTCCTCCCTTTGAGAGTGCGTGTGTGCGCATGTGCGTGTGCGTGTCTGT
>JAGDYQ010000047.1:4875178-4975178 GCA_021962125.1 Bulinus truncatus | reverse complement strand
ATCTATTCTGCAATGCCAGGAGTCTTTTCATGTCTGTTGGAAACACAAATGTAACCATGACAGAAATGTTGGTGGTACAAATTGTACTTATATATATATATATACTCTGAACTACCGTATTACAATTTTTGGCGAACCACTAATTATCCGGACCTGTATCCATATATTGAGAACACTGATTCAAACATTACATCCCATAATCTCTTTATGCAGCCTCAGTTATCCGAGGGCTGGGATGGGGGGGGTAGGGATCAGAATGGGGGGGGTGTCAAGGTGACGTCAACCCCCCCCCCCCCCCCATGTTCGTCAGTATTGTATCTTCCGTAACCATTGTGTACAAACAACAAGAATGTCCAACAACAACAACAACAATTAGCTTTTGACGACCTCGACGAGTTTTTTTGCTTTCATGCGTGTGTGTGTGGGGGGGGAGGGGAGAAGACAGAGCCATTTGAGAGGGGGGTATAACATCTAACATCATCTAACAGTATAGGCCAGGTAGCCCAGATCAGGTCGGAACAGAACAGAAGTGGGATTAACTTGACCGTGACCTATATAAACTAACTCAGTCACGAGTCCGTGGCGGCGTGACGGTAGGTGAATGTAATCCATGCACCAGTTTATAAGACTGACTTTAAAAAATAAATAAAAAAAAGTGCCGTTTTATGAAATACCGCACCAAGTGACATCCTAGGAGCCCCACAGCCTCAGCCCGCCCTCTCTCTCTTCAAAAAACAAAGCCGGGTCAGATAATTAGGCCAAGAGGCCCCGAAATGAGCACGAGGGTTACCAAAAACCGGTTCTATATGTAACATTGTCTTTGCTGTGTCGGTGAAAACCTGAACAGATCGGACGCGAAGGATTCCAATAATTAAATTATTTAAAAAAAAAATATTTAAAGAATTTCCAGTTCAGTACAGTGCTAATGACATATGTACATTTCTAATGACAGATTTACAGCGCCAATGACATATTTACATTTCTAATCACAGATTTACAGTGCTAATGACATATGTACATTTATAATCAGAGATCTACAGTGCCAAGGACATGTAATTGCTAGTCACAGATGTACAGTGCCAATGACATATGTACATTTCTAATGACAGATGTAAAGTTCCAATGACAGATTACATTTCTAATGACAGATGTAAAGTTCCAATGACAGATTACATTTCTAATGACAGATGTAAAGTTCCAATGACATATGTACATTTCTAATGACAGATGTAAAGTTCCAATGACAGATTACATTTCTAATGACAGATGTAAAGTTCCAATGACAGATGTACATTTCTAATGACAGATGTAAAGTTCCAATGACAGATGTACATTTCTAATGACAGATGTAAAGTTCCAATGACAGATTACATTTCTAATGACAGATGTAAAGTTCCAATGACAGATTACATTTCTAATGACAGATGTAAAGTTCCAATGACATATATACATTTCTAATGACAGATGTGGGGGGGGGGGGGTAGGGGAGATATTGGATTTAGATGTTTTTAAATTAAAAAGTTGGAAATATTTGCACTTGTTACGTCTCCATGGCAACATAGAAACATTGTTCTTACAGGTTCACGTAAACAATGAGTGAATCAATGAGCGAATTAATGAGTGAATCAATGAGTGAATTAATGAGTGAATCATGAAACAAATCACCATTTGTAATTTATATATTTTTTTTAATCTTTAAGAAATCAGAACAAATGAATGTGTTAGCCTAGAAGGTAAAATATTTATAAATACATTTAGACCGACGCAAGTGTAAAGCTATATTTGTAACTAGTTGCAAGTACCCGGCTTTGCCCGGGTTTAAAATAAGGTTTTCTGTTTACCTTCTGTTTTCTCCCTACCCCCTCTCTCCCTTTCCCTCTCTCTCTCCCTCCCTCCCCCTCTTTCCCTTTCCCTCCCTCCCTTTCTCCCTCCCTCCCATCTCTCTCCGTCCTTCTCCAATCTCCCTCTCTCCCCTCTCCCCTCCTTCTCTCCCCCGTCCATCCTCCTCCCTCCTCCTTCCCTCTCTCTCCATCCCTGCCCCCTCTTTCTCTTTATCTCTTCCTCCCATTTCTCCCATCCTCTCCCTCTCTCCTTCCCTCCCCTCTCTCTCCCTCCCTAATCCTCTCTCCCTCGTTTTTCCCTCCCTCCCCTTTCCACCTCTCTCTCTCCCTCCCCCTCTCTCCCCCTTCCCCCTCCCTCATTCCCTCTCTCTCCCTCCCTTCCCCCTCACTCTTTATCTCTCTCCCTCCCTCTCTCCCACCCTCTATCTCCCTCCCTACCCCCTCTCTCCCTCCCTTCCTCTCTCCCTCTCCCCCTGTTTCCTCTCCCCTGCTCCCTCTCCCCCTGCTCCCTCTCCCATCCTCTCTCCCCCTCCTTTTTTCCCCCTGTCAATCCCCCCCTCCCTCCTCTCTCCCCCTCCCTCCCTCCCTCCTACCCTCCATTCCTCTCTCTCCCCCTGCCCCCTCTCTCTCCCCCTGCCCCCTCTCTCTCTATATATCTCTCTCTCCCCCCCCCCCCTCTCTCTCTCTCTCTCTCTCTCTCTCTCTATATATATATATATATATATATATATATATATATATACTTATTATTATGGCTTCACACTTCTTCTAAAATCCTTCTTCATTCCTTTACCTTCCTCAAACTGTACAAATCAGAGAGCATGAAAAAACATCAACAATTCTTCGCATCACAAAGGCACAATACAGCACCAGCGCGCAAGTTCTATTCGATCACCGGGAAATGACGTCACAGAGGAATTTTATTTATGGCGCCGTCGAGATTACTTTAATATAGTAAAATACTAAAATAAAAAAAATTAATTACAATTAAACTACCCATCGAGATGAAACGAAACCTGTCCTATAACCTTCCCCATGTAATTATGTGTATATGTAACAAATTTCACGTTATTTGTTTGTCTGGATCTTGAGTTATAAGGGAACAGACAGACAGACAGACAGACAGACAACAAATACGTCTTATAAGTATAGAGATATTATAGTTATAAACGATTATTCACATTTTAAGATGACAGAAACTATTTTACTAGCGTATTTTCCCATATGAAAACTCTAAACTGTATAATCGAAAATTCCTCCTTAATGCATACATACTATAGACTATAATAAAGTCAAAATGCATCTATTCTGCAATGCCAGAAGTCTAACCCACGTCTGTGACAACCACAAATCTAATAACAATGACAGAAACGGTTGTATTTGGAAATCTGAATAAACTGTCTGGGGACGCGCCGAGCCTACCAGATCCCCCCCCCACACACCCTGGGCAATGTACCGACTGCCTCCCTCTCTTTTTAGAAATACATGAATATCTACAGAAGGGAAGGGGGAAGGGAATTGACCAATACAAGGCTTTTTTTACACTGAATTATACCAATCAGTATTACACTGACCAATACATTTAGTATTACACTGACCAATACAAGTCAGTATTACATTTGACCAATAGATATGACCAATAGATTCAGTATACCACTGACCAATACATTTAGTATTACAATGACCAATACATTCAGTATTACGCTGACCTATACGTAAATCGGCTGCGCATTTGATAATCATGCTCAGTTATTATAGTTTGTAAACATTGTATACTGGAATTTATTGTTCCCTCGATGGATTACTTTTTGATGATGGTTTGTTGATTATGGCAGCCACATCATTTGACGTATGAAATGTAGGTCATTTCTGCACATTAGGAAGGAGGCATAAATCAGCACCTAATTAAATTAATTAAATTGATTAGGAAGGGGTTTAACATTACACCTAGATTTCCCGGGCAACGCCGGGCTTAATATCTAGTGATAAATAATTTGAAAAAAAAAAGCATTTATGAAAATGATTGTCTTTTCAAATAATTATTTCATTACAACGAATTGTCTTTTAATTTCATTATAACGAAGCTATTGACCTGAACAATAAATAGTTCAACACTGCGTATGTAACGCGGGATTAATTTCAATATTTGCTCATAAGAAAAAATTACTCTGTTTTAAGATTTTTAAAAAAATTATTCTCCCTCATTAACCTAAGCATTCAGTCCATGTTTTTTAAATTATTCTCCCTCATTAACCTAAGCATTCAGTCCATGTTTTTAAATTGTTATTTATTATTATCATTTAATTACTCCATTGAATGTTTCATTAAGAGAAGTCCGTATCACAGAATGAATGTATTTGTTAACGTTCACAGAGTCATCCTTACATACAGGTGCACTTGAGACGTGTATTTGAATACATTTACACCTCAGCAGTAAACTGTTATCAAATTCACGCGTGCGGTTGGATTCAAAAATTAGTCAACTAAAAATAGTTTAAAATATTGATCTTATCTTAAATAATATTTATTTATATAGGTTGTATACTTGATAATACGAAACAATACTTGATAATGCATGATACTACTTGATAATACGAAACAATACTTGATAATACATGATAATACGAAACAATATTTGATAATACGAAACAATAATTGATAATACATGATAATACGAGACAATACTTGATAATACATGATAATACGAAACAATATTTGATAATACGAAGCATACTTGATAATACGACACAATACTTGATAATACGAGACAATACTTGATAATACGAAGCAATACTTGATAATACATGATAATACGAAACAATATCTGATAATACGAAGCAATACTTGATAATACGAAACAACACTTGATAATACGAAACAATACTTGATAATACGAAACAACACTTGATAATACGAAACAATATTTGATAATACGAAACAATACTTGATAATACGAAACAATACTTGATAATAAGAAACATTACTTGATAAAACGAAACAATAATTGATAATACATGATAATACCAGACAATACTTGATAATACATGATAATACACGATAATACGAAACAATACTTGATAATAAATGATAATACGAGGTAATCATTTTAATGAAGTATTTATAAAGTAGAAATAACGTTACGATAAGGTACGTAATTTATGTACGTTAAATAAATCAGACACAGCCGTTAAATGTCGTAAGTGTGGGCGGGGGAGGGAGGGAGGGGCGGTGATAGAGGGTACAAACCAAACGGAGTAAATCTGATGACGTGTGACACCGTTACTTTATGTCACGGTGTAGTCAGGAAATAAATGTTATTAAGTAGAGCAAACAAGCAGAGGGCGGGGCAGACAAAACGCGGGGGGAGGGGGGGTTAACCGGCCCCCAGGCCCCTCCTCACGCTACGGGCCTGGTAGTTTCTTTTTTAAGTTTCTTTTCTCAACGGGCTTTTAGTATAATTTTTTTGTGTACCCTAAACCGATTTGTTCGTCTGGGGGAACGGATAGACATATCATGTGTCCTTTCTGTGTGCTGATAGACTTGGTGGCGCCAATATTTAGCGCTTCACCAAGGAGGGAACCGTGTACCCTTGGCTTGTGCGCCGAGTTCACTATCGGCTTCGCTTTCCAAAATATGTACTAGTTATATTTTGTGAGCTCAACTATCTATCTATCTATCTATCTATCTATCTATCTATCTATCTATCTATCTATCTATCTATCTATCTATCTATCTATCTATCTATCTATCTATCTATCTATCTATCTATCTATCTATCTATCTATCTATCTATCTATCTATCTATCTATCTATCTATCTATCTATCTGTCTGTCTGTCTATCTATTTACATATCTATCTATCTATCCATCTATGTAGCTAGCTACATATCTAGCTATCTAAATGCCTATCTAAATATCAAAATATCTGTACATAATTATCTAAGTATCTATATATATTTATATATCTTTATCTGTATCTATATATAAATATATATAATTATCTGTAACCAAGCACACAATGAGAGAGGAACTTTTAGAAAGAAAAAGTGAGACAGACAGAGAAAACTAGAAAAAGCGTCTTCTTCAAGAAAAGTAATTTGCCGTCAAATTCAACAGGGTGTTAAAAATATGTATTTATATTCAATAAATTTCTTGATATGAATTTCTAAACTAAATAAACCCAAATCTAAATTTTCAACAAAAAAAAATCACATTTAAACGTTATGTTAGAAAGTTGCTCTTACCTGAGTACTGTCTGAAACTAACGGTCGGATTGTTACATGAAACGTGAGCACATTACAAATTGGAAAACGGACATCCCAACTTCTTGATATAGCGAAACAAAAAAAATAAAGTTTAGATCAGTAGTTACAGTGTTTAGTTGAAAGGGTCAAGGTGTGGTTATTTAAAAAAAAATGTGAAAATTAAAAAACAGAAGAAATAAATAAATCTAAACACGATATGGGGGGAGAAAATAATTTGAAAAAAAAAATATATCTAACTTTTCTTATAAAAGTTCCTGTTTTTCGTTTCAATTTTTTCCGATTTCTTGTTTTATAAGCAGCTCGCTATCACCCAATATGGCGCCTCGTTGGGTGGGCGGCGGCTGCTGCTGCTGATTCTGCTGGCTGGAAGGGTGTGTGACGTCAGGGAGTGGGTGTCTCTCTGCGAGATGGCGGCGACGAGTGGGAGGAGAGGGGAGTGGGCGCGTGAGGCGATGCTGCTCATGCGCAAGGATCAACAGTCATACGCGTGAACAAAATAGGCAAATGTATTGTGTGTGTGTGTGTGTGTGTGTGTGTTACATATATGAGAAAACATACAAAAAAATTTCATCATCAACAAAATGTTTTCTTTCATTTCAATTCCCCCCCCCTCTACTCATATGTTTTCTTGGCAACAATGTGTAACGAGACGGTAATAGTGTCGGGGTTAGGTACAGTGTAGGTCCTAGGTTTGAATCCCACAGGAGGAACTATTCCCTCCTCCCCTGATTTTCCGAAAGCTTTTGCGCGTCAGATGAATAATGACCGTGTGTGTGGCATTCTAGCGGTAAATAAAATGAGCCTACTGAACGTAACATTCGTGCGGTCGGTTGTAACATTCGTGCGGTCGGTTGTAACATTCGTGCGGTCGGTTGTAACAAGTGTTAAGCTGAAATTAAAATGAACAGATTGAGGTGGGTATGGCACATAGAAAGAATGGAAAACAACAGGGGTCCCAAAGCAATATATAAGGCAACACCCAATGAGAAAAAGGTCCTAAAGGCAGACCAAGAAGCAGATGGTTGGAGGAAGTGGAGAAAGACCTTAAAGCCATAGGAGTGTGAGAGTGGAGGAAGAAGATCGCGGATCGTGAAACGTGAAGAAGAGTAGTATGGCAGGCCTGGGCTCTAAGTGAGCTGTAGATCCAAAAGGAAGAAGAAGAAAGTAAAGGCATTTTGCTGGTATTAGAGGAGTGAAGGGCTGACAGGGTAAAACAGCTTAACTGAGCGTACTTGGCCCACGGGCCTTAGATTTCCCACCCATCGTATAGGTACACTTTGTAATATCTTATGGTCGATAGTACTACAATTACACTTCCCTCCCTGTGCCGGCACGAATGTTGTATTGCAGGGGTGGGTAAACTACGGCCCGATGGCCGCACGCGGCCCGTCAGAGTATATTATGCGGCCCGTTTGCATGTACGAGTTACGATCCTATGTCAATTTTAATTCTCTTTGTTTGTATTTTAAAAATGTTATCCCGACTATATGATTTGAATCTAGTGATATTAAATCGGTTTTATGGCTCCATAATATTAAATAGAGCAGCTTGACCTACAAGCAGATTATGACCTGGAGGAGAAGTTCAAGTCAGTTATTTTGTTGGTTTCAGGATGTTTGCCAGCAGCGGCATTTCCACACCTAAAAATCTATGCTGCCAGCTTTTGTCACTATCTGGGTCCACATACATCTGTGAGCAAACGTTTTCTTGTATGAAATTAAACAATTCTTTGAACAGATCAATGTTGACTGATTGCAATTTAAATTCAGTCATGCCAATCGCAACTAGTTAACTGGTTCCGCAGTTCAAGAAAATTATCCAAAATTGTGAATATTTACATACTTTTCATTAATTTTAATTGTACTCTGTGGTCAGCTTGTATGTAAATTAAGTTCCTTCGTCTTCATCATTATTATGACAGGTAACAATAAACTTCTGTTAAAATAATTGTGAATAGTATAGTCTTATTACAAAATTAGCAACTGATTATGTTCGTATGTTAAAATGTAATGTGCATGTGTAATAGAGTCTGAATGTGAAATAAAATGACAAAGTATCTTTAATTCATATTCTCATACGTTGTAAATTGTAATTAAGTAGACAAAATATATATGCGGCCCACCAAACAACAATCAAGTTTTCAATGTGGCCCTCCGTAGAAATAGTTTCCCCAACCCTGTTGTATTGTAAAATAATATTTTGTAATTATAATCATAACCTGATGCCCGTTAGTATCTTTCGCCTAGGGGGTTTTACCCAAAATGGCTCTTCCTCTCCCCCCCCCCATCCACCATTACTTCCAATTCTAAATATAAAAGTATCAAAATATCCAATAATTGTCAGTGTAGTTTTTAAAACAATTAGTTTTTACGCTATATAATTTTGTTTCAATGCGTTCATTGATATTCCACAAACTATATGTCGACCATCTAATCTGTGTTGCTGCTATACAAGTCTTTATGTCTGCACTCTGCACCTTCTACTCTATACCGTGCAGCAGAATTCAAAAAACAACAACCCATTAAAAAACTTTCCACAGTAGTTTGCCCCAAATAGAACCGACTCAAAAAAAAAATCTACGATTACTTCCCTTTGATTTTTTTTTTCTTAAATTTTTTTTCTTTTTTTTCCCACAGATTTGTATTTGACCAAGAGAGTCGTGCTGATTGGCTCAAGTTGGCTGGAATCTTTTGTTTCAAATTTCAAAGAAAACAAGGGAGGACTCTAACGGCTCGTTCAAACCGCTATTGACTTTGACAAAAAGATCGATGTAGTAGTAGAACGCGGAGAGGGTGGGGTTTGGGTTGGGAGGGGGAACACACAGTCAATGACAACAGACAGACTTTTATTATTATTGGTAGACAGACAGACATAGGCTAGACGATAGGCATGGATTCTCAAACATTATCAAATTTGGTATCTGTGACGGGCCGAATTGTCATGCTCCGGCAAAACCTGCAAACGATGTGGGTGACGGGACGGGTTAGATCCCCCCCCCTCGGAGAGTCTCAGTCACCTACATTTGTCCCCCGTGGTGTTTCCATGGCTACAGCACTATCGTCTACGGTGGCGGTGATAAAAGGGCGCCATAAAGATAGTCCCATTGGCAGTGCCGTAACAAGCTTAACTCGCGCCCGAGGCACAATACTTTTTC
Organism: Bulinus truncatus; assembly: GCA_021962125.1. Taxonomy (NCBI): domain Eukaryota; kingdom Metazoa; phylum Mollusca; class Gastropoda; family Planorbidae; genus Bulinus; species Bulinus truncatus. The sequence goes on along the minus strand of JAGDYQ010000047.1, from coordinate 4,965,918 downwards.
AGCCCTCTCCCCCCCATTCGAAAATCATATGTGAAAAAAATACCCTTTTGGCACCCCTTTGTGAGTAGCACCTGGGGCGTGATGCCCCCCCCTTGCCCACCCCTCGCTACCCCTCTGCCCATTGGTGGTTCATAGGATCTAAAAGATAAACATCACATCCTTTCAGAGACTTGTAAAAAAAAAAAGGGGGGGAGGATTTGGGGCCCACTCTATGTCCGGGGCTGTCGGGATAATGTTTGGGGCCCACTCTATGTCCGGGGCTGTCGGGATAATGTTTGGGGCCCACTCTATGTCCGGGGCTGTCGGGATAATGTTTGGGGCCCACTCTATGTCCGGGGCTGTCGGGATAATGTTTGGGGCCCACTCTATGTCCGGGGCTGTCGGGATAATGTTTGGGGCCCACTCTATGTCCGGGGCTGTCGGGATAATGTTTGGGGCCCACTCTATGTCCGGGGCTGTCGGGATAATGTTTGGGGCCCACTCTATGTCCGGGGCTGTCGGGATAATGTTTGGGGCCCACTCTATGTCCGGGGCTGTCGGGATAATGTTTGGGGCCCACTCTATGTCCGGGGCTGTCGGGATAATGTTTGGGGCCCACTCTATGTCCGGGGCTGTCGGGATAATGTTTGGGGCCCACTCTATGTCCGGGGCTGTCGGGATAATGTTTGGGGCCCACTCTATGTCCGGGGCTATCGGGATAATGTTTGGGGCCCACTCTATGCCCGAGGCTGTCGGGATAATGTTTGGGGCTCACCAATTTTTATTACCTCCCCCATTCTATCAGCTGTTTATCAAGATTGATTTATTTTCTAAAATCAGAAATGATACTGGATCTATTGGATCTATTGGATCTATTGAATCTATTGTTTTAGTCACCTTCTTGTGTAAAGTGTGGGCGGGTGTGTGGTGGTCTACGCCCTGTTTGTCCCCCATCACAATTATAACAGTAATGGGCAATACAAAAAGACAACATTAAACTAAGAATATCACTTTCATAGAACATTAGTCTAACTGTAGTCAAATAACGAAAACAATATTCATTCATTGAACTCTGATACATCTAAAATAATGCTTATGTGTGTGTGTGTGTGTGTGTGTGTGTGTGTACATATAGCCATTATATATTTATGTAGATATCAAAAATTAAGTCATCTGAAGAATATCAGAGTGTATGTATCTGTCGTGACACTAGCCAGATTTTCTTTAAAACTCTGCCAAAGTATGTTTTACTTGATTTATTTTTATTAAATTTACTTTTGGCTCAACATTTTAGTCAAATTTATTCCGAACACACTTTTACTTCAATAGTATATAAACTAGAATAATAAATAAATAAAAGCACGCAAACAACTGACCAACATAACAAACCCCTTTGATACTTACTATTCATTGCTTCTTTTTAAACTGCAAACTTCCATAGATAACTCAATAACATTTCTTCTTGTCACATTTTGTTCATTTTATGTGTCAGGCGTAAGGGGGGGGGGGGAAGACGTTGTAGTGCAGGCTCAAGTCAATAGAATTGGAAATGAGACATAATTTCCCCATCGCAGAGATGATCGGCAGCGATCAAATTTGAAAATTTGAATTTTTTTTTTCAAATAATATAATCTGTGAATTGTTTTCTACGTGATAGAAGTTGGACATTTTGAATTATTTACGTACAGGATCCAAACACCGAGAAACAATATTTACATATAACATGAGCGAAAGATTTGATTTTATGTGTCAGTATATAAAGTAGATGAAGACCAATAAACTGACAGATAGACTATTGGCTGGGTCGAACGCGAGACAAGACAATCGCTTTATTAGGCTGGCTTAAAACTTATCCGAGAAGTGGATTGTTTTGTAAATAATTCATTTAAAGACGTTGGTGTGCAAGATATTAAAATAGTCAAAGAATTTTGAGGTGAAGAGAAAAAAAAGGGGTAAAGTGGGTGTGGGTGGGGGGGACCCAGTTTAGGCCCGGGGAGGGAGCAACTGTAGGGGTAGATGTCGTTATAACAAAGGGCTCTTTTTTAAAATGACTTTGGTAGTTCTCTGTCTTTCGTAGTTCCCTGTCTTTGGTAGTTCTTTGTCTTTGGTAGTTCCCTGTCTTTGTTAGTTCCCTGTCTTTGGTAGTTCCCTGTCTTTGGTAGTTCCCTGTCTTTAGTAGTTCCCTGTCTTTAGTAGTTCTCTGTATTTGATAGTTCTCTGTCTTTGGTAGTTCTCGGTCTTCATCCTCACCACAGCCGGGGATGCCAATCGCCACGGAGGCCTCACGGGGGACTTAAAGTCTCTGAAAGGATGTGATGATCATCTCTTTCATCCTGTAAACCATTAATGTGACGGTTTTTTTTTTGTCGTGCCATTAGTGCGATGACCTTGGAGGCACCACGGGTGACATGTGTAGTAGAACCGGAATACAGATCGAGCTGCATCTTGAATATCCGGCTCGCTACAAAGGCGCCACCAAGCATCTTCGGTGAAAAGCCATAGCAATTATTAGGCGATAGTGAAAGTTCCCGCCATATCTCCGACCATGCCTCAACCGGAACTAAAATGTATACATTTCTAGAAGGCTCTGAAAGGTTCTATGAAATCTCTAGAAGCTTCTAGAAGCTTCTTGAAAAACGTGGAAAACTTGAGAAGGTTCCGGGAAATTCTAGAAATCTCTAGAAGTTTTGATTTTCATATAAAAAGCCAGCTTCACCAGTGCATTTCAATTTAGTTATAAAAATCAAGTGTTATAAGACCAAATGTTGCGGCTATATAAATATCATTCATTTAGTTATGACTACTAGGTCGAAAAGTGTTGTTCATTACTGGCATAGAAGTTTACACAACTCCTGTTTATTGAGCTAGCTACTTCCAATCCCCTGATTGAGCCTACACCTCTTTTGTATGTTTACAAACACAGCCACCTGGCAGTCAGTTGGTACTATTTTTTCATGAACTATTTCTTTCCTTGTGTACTGCCCAGTTGACATGCCAATGTTTATTGAGCTAGGTACTTCCTCTATTTGAGCCTACTGGCCAATGGTATGTTTACAAACACAGCCGTCTGGTTGACACTCGGTAGAATTTTTTCATGAGGACATGAGCTAGGACATGTCCATTGAGCTAGGTACTTCCCCTAATTGAGCCTACTGGCCAATGGTATGTTTACAAACACAGCTGTCTGGCAGTCAGTTGGTACAATTTTTTCATGACCTATTTCTTTGCTTGTATACTGTCCAGTGGACAGACAAATGTTTATTGAGCTAGGTACTTCCCCTAATTGAGCCTACTGGCCAATGGTATGTTTACAAACACAGCTGTCTTCAATAAGACATTTGGGGGTAGTTCAACTCAAGCGCTTTAAGACGTTTTGGCCAAAAATAAGACAGACAGAATTTAGTATATGCCACGATGTTCGACTGGAGCAAAATCTCAAGCCATTAAAAGAAGAAGTCATCACATTTTGTTAAAATATCCTCCAAATGAAAAACAACTCAAGATATTTGCCACGTAAAGATTACAAAGAACTTCTGACTCGGAATCTTATCATCCTGTGAGGAATTACCCCCTTGAGGTGCGTTTTCGTGTTCCAGGAGCTTATCACCATGAAAGGTTGATTTCTAAAATAATCTACATCATGAAGATTTATCTCTTCCATCATCAATTCAAGCTGACTAATCATGAAGACAGATCAATTGAAAAATTTGATATCTTTGCATCCTTGGTTTATATTAAAGCTTGGATTCAGTGTCCCATTCTAGCAGACGCACCTCTGAATGATCTGGATTTCATCAAGCTTATTATTAATTATATGTATGTCCCTTCATTTCTCAGAATGCATTGAAAACGATTGGCCGACATCTCTGGTACCTTAGTGCAGAACTCATTCATCTGGTTATCTTTTCTCAACGTGTTTCAGAGGATGAGAAAAACAGCTTTGCTGCTTGCTAGAGGCAATTCATGGAGAAATCTTTTGATGATCAGATAGAAGAAAGGTGCATCCGCAGCACAAATATCCTTCAGCACTTAAAGGATTTCGTGACCTCGTCATCTCTGCTCTTCTTTAATGCTCTTTAGCTTCCCACAAATTTTCTCATGACAACAAACTCCATCGTTTCAGAAGTTAACAGCAGTTGTCTGTTCCTTGAAAGTTGTCAATGACTGTGCCGAGCGTGGAATAGCACTGGCGTCATCATTCAACTCATCTCTCACCAAATCAGAATAGGAAAAGCAGTACTTGCTTCAAATTGTTGAACAGCATCGCAAAGAGTTTTCAGATGCAAAAAAAAAAATCAACTGTGCTGGAGAGATCGAAACTTGAAGACCTTCAGGACTCAGAAAGCACAGATTGAAAAACTTTTAAATTGTATTTTTGAATGACGCACTTAGAACTACTCTGCAATACAGTCTGATTAATGTGTCATGTAACTAGTATTATTTTACTGTTTAATTCCTACTGTATAATATAATTGTTTATTGTATCTAAAAAAACAGCATTTTAAACCTTGCAAAATTTTCATTAAAAGCAACTGGCGAATACCAAAGAAGGGGCTGTCCATTAATTACGTCAACAAAATAGGGGGGAGGGGGGTCAGAAAATTTTTGACAAGGGGGAGGGGGGGAGGTCAAGAAAAGTTGACGTCAACAATGTTACTTTTTTTTTTTAATTTAATATAATTACTTAATAAATAGGAAATTTAAGCAGCGTTTGTAGTCGTGTGTTACACACTCGACTAACATTCAGTATTTTAATTAAACTAACTATATTCCTACTAATTTTGCCACATTAACATTTTGGAAGCCACCTTTTTTAAGGGGGAGGGGGTAATCAAATGTTGACGTAATTTTTTGGGGGGGTCTCTGGAAGTTTGACAAGTTGTTGACAAGGGAGAGGGGGGAGGTAAAAATCGACAAAAATTTGTTGACATAAATAATGGACAGCCCCCAACACGAGATAACAAGTGCTCTGAGGCAGTATTTATAGGAGCCCAAATGGTGTGAAATTTGGTATATACATGTTTTAAATCACAGTGAACCAGAAAACTGAAATGCTCATGATATAAAATCAACTTAATTTTTTCCCTTAAAAAGTGAGCCACCCTAATATCATATAAATACATATGTATGTGTATATATATATATATATATATATATATATATATATATATAATGAAACTGTAAACCCCATTTATTTCACCTATTGTTTTACTAACACACAAGCGACGATCGATTTTAACATACACCATCTACTCTAAACTAATGGACTGAAGGTTATTTGCTTGTCTTAAATTGCGAAACTGTAACATCTCTCGACTCTTAGTGGAATTTTTCTTTCATTCATGGTCGTATTTATTTTTTTATTTTTTATAAATCCTTTGTTTTAAAATAAAATAATTTTGTTTCTAGGCTATTCTTCCTCGCGCACAGTTGTATGAGACACACCAGGAGTGACACTGTTCAATTGATTGAAGGATGGATGCTTTCAATTTGACCTGAAAGTTTACCATCGCTAAAGTGTAATGAATAGAGACACATTGCTCCTCATTATAGACCAGTGGTATTAATTGAACACTGTCGTGAATTAGGTCGTTAATTTAACGCTAGAGCCACTTTGGCGCTGCGTCTTGAGCAGAAGATGGCACACTCCTTACCTGTGACACAGGTTTCCGGTAGGTTCGAATCTCGACAGATTTTAATAGCGACGGTTGTCTTAGCGCCTCAATGGTCTTTGATCTCCCGTTCATGGTTTTATTTTAGGTATTAGAGAGAGCAGTACAGAAACAATGCAGATATTGGCACGACGTAAGGTTGAGAGATGGTAGCACGTGTTGTGACAGTTGTGTGTCACTGTCCAGATATTGGCACTACGTAAGGTTGAGAGATGGTAGCACGTGTTGTGACAGTTGTGTGTCACTGTCCAGATATTGGCACGACGTAATGTTGAGAGATGGTAGCACGTGTTGTGACAAGTGTGTGTCACGTGTTTTGTGACATTTACATATCTTATGAGAGACACATCACTCGGTGTCGTGTGGGGAAACCAATAAATGGGGTGGGGCCTGACAAAGAAAAGGGCCAATTCAGTTTTTAATTATTACCATACAACCTTCCCTCCGACCCACACACAAAAATGATTCTGCATCTGATGGTTCAAAGGTTAGCATACCATCCATATAAATATGTGAGTGTGTGTATGTATGTGTGTGCTTGCGTGTATGTGTCTGAGTGTTCAGGTTGGATTACTTTGTAGTCTTGTAACAGAGAACACAATTAAAAGTGTTTCTAGGTTGTAATGAGTTATGTAGCTTTGGTCAGTCTGCAATGAGTGTTAAATTCGTCAAATCATTAAAACAACATCTAACTCTGTGCTGTCACTTAACAATGTAGTTGTAGTTGGATTCGCGGCCTCTGGGTGAACCCTAAAAAACACCGTCTTATTCTTGAGCCCAAAAAATATTTCAGCGGTGAAAATGCCGCTCCTTGCTAGTGACTATGTTTGCCACAGTTCTATGTTTGCCACAGTTCTATGTTTGCCACAGTTCTATGTTCGACACAGTTCTATGTTTGCCACACTTCTATGTTTGCCACAGTTCTATGTTCGCCACAGTTCTATGTTCGCCACAGTTCTATGTTAGACACAGTTCTATGTTAGACACAGTTCCATGTTTGCCACAGTTTTATGTTAGACACAGTTCGAGCTTAATAAACCCAAGGTGGTTTTCAGTATCTATCTTATGAACTTTAATCTTAAGGGCTGACTACTTTCAATACTTGAGAATGAAAACCAACTATGGTTCTCGAACACGTCATGTGGGTTGACCGAAGGGCTGTGGGCGGGGGGGTGCTTTAGTACAATATCTGTTTAAACACTCACCTACGGTTTCGATTTCTCGCTCTGACTTTGACAGTTCTCATGGACTGAAATTGATCGATTTTAACGAACATTAAGCATAGAGGTGTGTTTAGAAGTCATATCAGTCATATCAGCTAGACAGTCAGACAGTTAGGGAGGTGTATCAAGTTGTTATATCAGTCATATCAGCTAGACAGTCAGACAGTTAGGGAGGTGTATCAAGTTGTTATATCAGTCATATCAGCTAGACAGTCAGACAGTTAGGGAGGTGTATCAAGTTGTTATATCAGTCATATCAGCTAGACAGTCAGACAGTTAGGGAGGTGTATCAAGTTGTTATATCAGTCATATCAGCTAGACAGTCAGACAGTTAGGGAGGTGTATCAAGTTGTTATATCAGTCATATCAGCTAGACAGACAGTCAGGGATTTACATAGTCAAACAGCCAGTTGTATTGACATATTGAAGGAAGGTCGGACAGAAAGTTAGACAGACATGTAGACAGGCTGATTTACAGACAGTCATACAGACAGTCAAACATAAGTCAGTCATACAGACTGATAAACATACAGTCAGTTAGACAGACACACATATAGTCAGTCATACAGGCAGCCAAACAAACAATCAGTAAGACATACAGACAGTTTGACACCTACAGATAGACACATGCATAAAGTTAGACATACAGTCATACATCCATTCATGCAGTAAGATAGAAATAGTGCGAGGCATATATAAAAAAAAGTATGTCAGACGGATAGAAAGACAGACTTATTTGTCAAGAACAGAGAGACAATAATTCAAACAAACATGCATTTAAAAAAAAATAATATATATATATATCGTAGTTCGCCACTTGAGACACATTTTTTTTCGCATTGAGTTGTCTTTCCCTGTAGCCGCATTGAGTTGTCTTTCCCTGTAGCCGCATTGAGTTGTCTTTCCCTGTCTGCCGCATTGAGTTGTCTTTCCCTGTAGCCGCAATGAGTTGTCTTTCCCTGTAGCCGCATTGAGTTGTCTTTCCCTGTCTGCCGCATTGAGTTGTCTTTCTCTGTAGCCGCATTGAGTTGTCTTTCCCTGTAGCCGCATTGAGTTGTCTTTCCCTGTCTGCCGCATTGAGTTGTCTTTCCCTGTAGCCGCATTGAGTTGTCTTTCCCTGTAGCCGCATTGAGTTGTCTTTCCCTGTCTGCCGCATTGAGTTGTCTTTCCCTGTAGCCGCATTGAGTTGTCTTTCCCTGTAGCCGCATTGAGTTGTCTTTCCCTATAGCCGAAATGACCTTTTTTTTTTTGATTTTTGACACATAACAATTCAAGGTTTAATCTTGATACATTTCATTTTAATTCATCAACTAATCAAACCCGTGCATCGCAATCACATGCATTGCCCTATCTTTCACTACTTGTGTCTCATTATATATATAGGCATTATGAAAACTACTCGACTTCCTTGTGCCCCAACTTCTAAAAGTTCTTACCCCCCCTCCCCCGGGTCCCCTCAGTAGCCTTAGTGACTCCCGTGTCGAACTCTTAAAAAAAAACCCCACCCCCCCCCTTTCCATGACTTAAAAATTCTTGACCCTTGTGGCAATATTTCACGCTTCCCTCCCCCCACATTGCCTTTCCCAAGTTACGCCTATACCTCAATCATAAATTACGTCATATATCTACCACTTAGAGAATCTGGTCAGCGACTTACGCCAAATGCGTACAACTATTTAAGAAAGTATCTGCCTAGGGCCTTCAAAGACCTCAGACCAGCTCTAATGTTGGTCCACTCTAACTCACTATTCGTTGTTTATTAGGTCAAAAAAAAAAGTAAAATATTAATTAGACATTTAGGTGAATGTCGGACGGTCGCCCACAGAGCATCGTCCGCCAACATTTGGTTCCGAGATTTGAGCTCAGAGATAATTTATCAATTAACTGGATCTAACAGGATGGACAGAAATCATGGATTGTCAGGACGTGAATTGACTCGAGCACCCCTTGTAGTTATTGATGGTGTAGAGTGTGTTACTGGGGGGTGGGGAAGGAGGGGGTTCCACCCACGCCGTGACTAGTCACCAATCTGGGGGTCAGTGTGAGGCTCTGGTGGTACTTGTACTTCATTTAGTCATTGATAAATACATTGGACACATTTTCAGATGTCGTGAAGATATCACCATATCATATGTCGTGAAGATATCACCATATCAGATGTCATGAATATATCACCATATCAGATGTCGTGAAGATATCACCAAATCAGATGTCATGAAGATGTCACCGTGTCATGAAGATATCCATATGTCAGATGTCATGAAGATATCCATATGTCATATGTCATGAAGATATCCATATGTCAGATGTCATGAAGATATTCATATGTCAGATGTCATGAAGATATCCATATGTCAGATGTCATGAAAATATCCATATGTCAGATGTCATGAAGATATCCATATGTCAGATGTCATGAAGATATCCATATGTCAGATGTCATGAAGATATCACCATATCAGATATCATGAAGATATCCATATGTCCGATTGGAGCTCATGTAACAGGGTTTTTCGTCTGTTTTTTAGGGCCCTGGGGGTTTGGCTAGGTAGATATTTAAAGATAAACGTAAGCCCCTGGGCTAAACTTCAAGTTGGGGCCCATATTGCATCACATAGAAATGTTTACAATCAAGGGGGCCCTTTTACAGTTAGGGCTCTATCCGTTCCACTTGATTGTTTGTTATTTTAAATCCACAAGCAGAGAGTCTCCATTTTGACATATCTTTTTCTTCTTCCTCCCACACATTGTTATTGTTTCTGTAACAATCCACATTGTTATTTTTCTGTAACAATCCACATTGTTATTGTTTCTGTAACATTCAGTCTCTAGTTAGGCCTTAACACTTGCTTTGAATCCAGGCCGATGGAATAAATTTTATTTTTACCACCGGGTTTTCAACTTCGCCCCCATAGCATTACATTCTTATTTTCGCTTCGCCCATGCACTAAGACTTTTGAATCTGTCTGTCTATTCCTCGTTTCTTCTTTCTTTATGAAGTGTCTTCTTTATATATATATATATATATATATATATATATATATATATATATATATATATACATCACTTTGCTTTCAAATATTTTATCTTGTTTGGAAGTTTTATCTTCATGGCTTACTTGTATTGTTGTTTTTTTTCGTCATCAATTTGTGTGTACGTAATTTCAAACCACGAAAATGTTCGTCTGGAACCTATCAAGAAAAGTATAGAGCAACAGGAATAGCAGTATTGGAAGGAAAAGCAGTAGAAGTATTGGTAGGAACAGCAGTAGAAGTATTGGAAGGAACAGCAGTAGAAGTATTGGAAGGAACAGCAGTAGAAGTATTGGATGGAACAGCACTAGAAGTATTGAAAGGAACAGCAGTATTGTTTTGGAAGGAACAGCAGTAGAAGTATTGGTAAGAACAGCAGTAGAAGTATTGGAAGGAACAGTAGTAGAAGTATTGGAAGGAACAGCAGTAGAAGTATTGGAAGGAACAGCAGTAGAGAGTTTTTTTTTGTTTTAATTTCTCTTATACATATTTAAAACTTTTCCATTGTCACATGCACACTGTGTACGGTTATGAGAAGTAATACTTCCAAGAACGTCAGCGACAAAACATTAACTTAAACTTTAAGATGCAATACGAAATCTTTAATCGGCCACTTGAATACGATGTAACAATGACACTATATTAGCACGACCTGCATTTCAGGTGTATCATGCTACTTCTCGCTCCAACAACTGGACATCAACTAACAGCCCAGCTACACACACAGGCACACAGCGCACCACTTAGTCTCCAGTTACACTATGATGCTCTCCCCTTCACACACACATAAAAACACACACACACATCCATATATCATTCTGCTCATTTTTAACTCCTTCAGTCCATCAGTCAATTAGTAAGTGTACAGTTTCATCTAAACTAAATTAGTTTGTTTCATAACATGCTTACAACTCCACAATAAATAGAAATGCATAAAAATGCGCAGAGACAACGGCGATCAGTGACCTCTGACCTCCAAGACGAGGTAGGAAGTGATTTCATTGGTCCAGAAGAAAATTGGTCACGACCTCTAGATATTAAAAGAGAAAAAAAAAACCAAAGAAAAACAATACCATATTTTGATGACGTCATCTATACTTCTGTTCGGTAGTCCATCGCAAGATTTTCTTCTTAGTCACTTCCGGTAATTTATTGATTACTTCCGGTTTACTGGAGCACGCAGACTGTGACCTCTTTACCTTTTATCTGAAACTAAAAGAATTTGTTTTCGTGGATCTCCTTCATCACCTCCCCCGTCCCCCCGCCACCCGCTCCTCTAACCTAAAGTATTCGGATGTCGACCTGCGAATAATGTCAATTGCCGCACTGGTGTGTTATGGTTGACGTCATCAGATGACATCAACAACAGGAGAAATAGCTAATCTCAATCATTGGCATCAATAACTGACATCAGTAACTGACATCAGTAACTGACATCTAAAGCTGACATAAACGGCTAGCATAAAGAAGATACATCAACACTTAATAATCAACAGCTGTCATAAACAACTGACATGAACACCTGACACAAACAGCTGTCATCAAGGGTAGACATTAAATGCAGTTGACCTCAACAGCTGAAAATCATGACGCGAACAGAAAATGATAATAATTATAAAATATAAGTTATAAATGAACCAATAAAACCACTTCACTTTTCACAGAAATAAAAAATAAAAGAACGAAGGAAAGTAGGTAAGATTGAAAGAAAACAATAAATTAGGAAGGATAAAGAATGAAATATAAAGCAATAAAAAAGAAAGAATGAAATATAAACCAATAAAAAAGTAAGGATGAAATATAAAGCAATAAAAAGTAAGGATGAAATATAAAGCAGTAAAAAAGTAAGGATGAAATATAAAGCAGTAAAAAAGTAAGAATGAAATATAAAGCAATAAAAAAGGAAGAATGAAATATTAAGCAATAAAAAAGTAAGAATGGATGAAAACAAACAAAAAGAATGAAAATATGAATGAGAGAAAAGACGGTATGAGTGGAAGAAAGAAAGAAAGAGATGAAGGAACAAAATTAAAGAAGAATAAGAATGAACAACCTAAGAAAAGGAAAAAAAAAGAACGTCATAAGTATTGAAAGAAAAACTAAGTTAAACTAAACAATTAGAGAAAATCAGAACACATTTTTTTAAGTACAAGAAACATTTTTTTTTAAATCAAAGTATAAAAAAAATGTCCACTAGCAGTAGAGCCGGCACTGAAGTCTGGCAGATCAGTTCAGGGCAGGGCTATTATTTACGCATAGAAACCTGAGAGAGAGATGCTAAAACAATATCAGACGAGATGTTAAAATTGGAGGGAAAATGTCAAAACAACAGGACTGTGTCACGAGGGTGATTTTTTTTTTGTTTGTTTTGTTTTTACAAATAACGAGCGGGAAACAGATGAGCAGATTTGAGGGTAAGGGGGAGAGCTAGTTAACAAAAATAAAAAAAAAATCTTTACAATATAAAAAAAGGCTGGAGTTCATTTTAAGGGCGAAAAAGAGGAGATAACTTTCGTACGAGTTAATTACGAATTGAGTTCTTCATCTTTGTTTTCAGTGCACATTTTTAGATTGATTTCTGCGCATTCTTTATTGTTTAGCAGAAATGTGTGCATTATTTCAAAAGTATATTTCGTCCATTAATTAGTTTATATTACTATATACTTGTTCAACTATCTATTCGTCTATATATCTGTCAGACTATATATAAGTATTTGTTTATTTATCGGTCCAACTAATTTTTTATATATTTATCAGTCTATGTGTATTAGATGTCTAATAGCACCTTTGAAATTGCTGTGGCGTAATCTTGGACCCTGACAGTCTTAAACAACTTGTATCCTTGATTTTCTAAACGTTTGGGGCCCCTGACAGTCTTAGCTTAGCTGGGGCCCCTGACAGTCTTAACTTAACTGGGGCCCCAGACAGTCTTAGCTAAACTGGGGCCCTTGGCAGTCTTAACTTAACTGGGGCCCCAGACAGTCTTAACTTAACTGGGGCCCCAGACAGTCTTAACTTAACTGGGGCCCCAGACAGTCTTAGCTTAACTGGGGCCCCTGGCAGTCTTAGCTTAATTGGGGCCCCAGACAGTCTTAGCTTAACTGGGGCCCCAGACAGTCTTAGCTTAACTGGGGCCCCTGGCAGTCTTAAACATCTGGGACCCCTGACGCAAACACAGACATTACTGGTAAATCATTTCATAGCAGATTGCTGCAAACGTTGGGCCCTTCTGATTTGTGTTTAGTTGTAACTCACGGTGGCCCCTGCAGGAGAGGCATTGACTAATGACACCCTACAATAACGTCACATTATGTTTTACCACTATGTGGCTGAACATTGGGTTTTTTAATTGACTGCTGGGATGTTAAACTGATATCATTTCAAATTAATTTAGAACCTTTATGTGTGTGTGTGTATGTGACTGTGTGTTTGTGTATGTATATGTGTGACTGTGTGTGTGTGTGTGTGTGTGTGCGACTGTGTGTGTGTGTGTAAGTGTTTGTGTGTGTATGTGTGTGACTGTGTGTGTTTGAGTGTGTGTGTGTGTATGTGTGTGTGAGTGTGTATTGGTGTACGTTTGTGAGTGTATGACTTTGTGTGTAAGTGTGTGTGTGTGTAAGTGTGTGTGTGTGTAAGTGTGTGTGTGTGAGAGAGTGTGTGTGTGTGTAAGTGTGTGTGTGTAAGTGTGTGTGTGTGAGAGAGAGAGTGTGTGTGTGTAAGTGTGTGTGTTTGTAAGTGTGTGTGTGTGTGAGAGAGAGAGTGTGTGTGTGTGTATATTATCAAACGGTAATGTTCAATGATAAACAACGTCAGGTGGCTACGTGCTCGGGCAACACAATACCTGCACCCCATGGGTCAGGTTTGATGAGTCATGACCGGACATGTGCTGGTAAAGTAGCCCCGTTGTGGTTTTGTTACTGACCACTGGACTGGAACACTCGAGTGGCAGGTCATTCTCAGGTTGACTTCTGTGTCACCAGACTAATCCTCTCTTCCCAAATCTTCACCAACAGAGTGACCAAATAGTATATACAACGTTATTATCTGCGCCTCGATTGTCCACCTTACGACCTGCATGGTCAAGCTTTGCGTCCATCTCAGTCGTGTCCGAGTTAAGCTATTAGCATTGTGCCACGGTCGCCAGTGACTAGCGACTAGCCTTTCTGCAGTTACATCTGACCTCCGGGTGTTTCGTACCCTCTTGCAGTAATGCACGGTTTCTCATCTCGGTTATTTTTCGATTCTTGCGGCTTTGTTGTTCCGAGTTGCGAGGCGTACTTGCACATGAATCTTTGCGACAAAACACTTTTATTAGAGAAAACACACCCACCCCCTATTCTCGCCAACTCACAAACACAATTCTGTAAGTTGACGTAAAACTGACCCGGGGGGGGGGGGGGGAAGTCCTATTTAATTAAACAAAGCGCGTCACATATTATTAAAAAAAAAAAATATTCAGGTTTGTTGTTATTTTAATAGATCTTACATCCGTCATCCTGTATTGTTTACTGACACTAAACCTTTCAATGTGCAGCATCTAATATCTGCCGATGATATCAGTTTCTGGTAAATGAAACAACGATTTATCAAACATTTAATGTCATCGCACGGCCTTAAATATAAGACAAGACCGGCCCATACGAGTTTGATTTTTTTTTCTCGCTGTTTCTCAAAAATATGCACCTGGGGTCCTGCGACTAGTACAATTACATGTGTCCGTCTTTTTTGAAGGGACAGGGAATCGAATGCCTTCTCTTTGTTTAAGAGGTTTAGTTTGACCAGGGGCGGATTAAGGGGGGGGGGCATGCCGCAAGTTTAGGTAAGATATCATTAAATTATCGAAATATTTTGTGTTCTAGGACCAATTTTCAACAATGATAACAGTTTTGGCCCTCCCCCCCCCCCACGGGTCCAAGTTTTGCCCCCCCCGGTCAAAGTTGTATAGATCCGCCCCTGTATGTGACGCAGTAAGACTTGAAATTAAAAACTGTTTAAAAAAATGTAATGACGTCATACGTCGTAATCGAAATAGGGAAATATCGAATTTTTTTTCCGAGTATCGGAATCTAGAATTGGGGATTATTTTTTTTTCCATTTTATTTCTGACTACTAAACAGATTTTTCTGGAATTAAGTCTGTGATCTTCTGTCTATGTCTCGAACATTCCATGAAGTCTGTTCGTTCTTTGTAACAGAATTGATATAAGTATCGAAATCGGAAGAAAGCAAACGGTCTTTTGTTTCGGAATCGATACTTCTTTGAACTCGAACCATTGACTATTTATAGAACTTTTAATTGCAAATTTCAGTAAATAGTTTTAGCAGTTAATAAAAAACCTAAATGCTAGAACAGGTGTGAAATCAGACAGCGTTTTGAAGTAGTTTATATATATACTAGTTGCAAGTACCCGGCTTTGCCCGGGTTTAAAATAAGGTTTTCTGTTTACCTTCTGTTTTCTCCCTGCCCCCCTCTCTCTTTATCTCCCTCCCTCCCTCTCTCTTTATCTCCCTCCCTCCCTCTCTCTTTATCTCCCTCCCTCCCTCTCTCTTTATCTCCCTCCCTCCCTCTCTCTTTATCTCCCTCCCTCCCTCTCTCTTTATCTCCCACCCTCCCTCTCTCCCACCCTTTCTCTCCCTCCCTCCCCTCTATCTCCCTCCCTACCCCCTCAAACATGCGACTATTATTAGTATTAGACTGGATATAGGAAGAGCCTTTGTATGTAGGCATGTCAGTGTGCCACAAATGGTGATACGTGGGTTGGACATGGACACAATATTTAACACACAATTTTGTGCAGTAAAAACAAAACGATCCAAGCGTAGCAGCAGTTCTCAACATTCTTCCGCCTACTGCACCCCAAAGGGTACGAACGTATGCCCGCGGGTACCCATATATGGGCACGTGGTTTGGTGATAGATGCCACAGCAAACTGGCGAACTTCTACCTTGAGAACCACTGCAGCAGAGCATAAATAAAGCAGTTAAAAACATCAACCTATCTAAAGTAACTATTTCCTGTGAGAATGACCAACGGAAAATATTGCAGATGTGAATTAGTATTTCAAGTGCTGCATTAATGGGTTTTCCCCTATTCGCAACTTAAATGCTGCTAGTAATGGGTTTTCCCTATTTCTGGTTTTCAATGGCTGCACCATCGGGTCTTCCCGATACAAGTAGCTGATACCACTGGTCAAGTGGTGTTGAAACGAATTTCGTTACCCGTGCGCTGATTAGCTGAGTGTAACAGTTGACAGAGTAATTTTATTTTAATTTTTTAAAACTATGAATGGCACATTGTCACCTAATCAGGGATCAGTTAGTAAGGCTTTCTGACAATGGGCAAATATAAATAGTAAAATAATGCGTTGGTTTATGCCACGCCTTTTACCGCTCCGAAAAAGCTACTTATAATGTGACATGACAGATTGATTGACGTGTTTTGTGGGTTGGTCTAACATGCTAAGATTGCATTGCACACAAATGTCCACTCTGATTGTGAGTGCGATAACAGCCATATGTAAACAATGATAATTCAATATGTAAACAATGATAATCCAATATGTAAACAATGATAAACTTTTATTTCTTAAAATTAAAAGAAAAATTTCTCACATTTTTTAAGGTAAGTCTCGGTTATTGCACGTTATCATTTCACAGCAGGGCCGTTTTAGGGTAAGTAAACAAGGGGGTTGGTCTAGGGTCCAACTTTTTCAGGAAGCCCCAGTCGTGCCTCTGATTGTTGTGGTAGAGTTGTTACTTATCTGAGTTTAACACACAACACAAAGACATTTCTATCAAACATGTAAGGATCATACATGTCAGGATCATACATGTCAGGATCATACATGTCAGGCGACTGTGTCTAATAATGGATGAGATGATTCATTACAACGTTTGTACATGATGATGAAAGAATTAGAGTAAATACTATGACTTGACATACTAAAATATGTACACCTGAGTAAAATATGTACACCTGAGTGAGATATGTACACCAGAGTATGATATGTAAACCAGAGTAAAATATGTAACCTGAGTAAGACACGTGCAACAGAGTATGATATGTAACCTGATTAAGATATGTGCACCAGAGTAAGATATGTCCTCCACACTAGGACATGTCCTCCACACAAGGACATGTGCTCCACACTAGTACACGTGCTCCAGACCAGTACATGTGCTCCAGACCAGTACATGTGCTCCACACAAGGACATGTGCTCCACACTAGTACACGTGCTCCAGACCAGTACACGTGCTCCAGACCAGTACATGTGCTCCACACAAGGACATGTGCTCCTCACAAGGACATGTGCTCCACACAAGTACATGTGCTCCAGACCAGTACATGTGCTCCAGACTAGGACATGTGCTCCACACAAGGACATGTGCACACTAGTACACGTGCTCCAGACCAGTACATGTGCTCCAGACTAGGACATGTGCTCCACACAAGGACATGTGCTCCACATTAGTACATGTGCTCCAGACCAGTACACGTGCTCTAGACCAGTACATGGGCTCGAGACTAGGACATGTGCTCCACACAAGGACATGTGCTCCACACTAGTACATGTGCTCCAGACTAGTACATGTGCTCCAGACCAGTACATGTGCTCCAGACTAGGACATGTGCTCCACACTAGTACACGTGCTCCAGACCAGTACATGTGCTCCAGACCAGTACATGTGCTGCAGACTAGGACATGTGCTCCAGACTAGGACATGTGCTCCACACAAGGACATGTGCTCCACACAAGGACATGTGCTCCACACTAGTACATGTGCTCCAGACCAGTACATGTGCTCCAGACTAGGACATGTGCTCTACACAAGGACATGTGCATACTAGTACACGTGCTCCAGACCAGTACATGTGCTCCAGACTAGGACATGTGCTCCACACAAGGACATGTGCTCCACATTAGTACATGTGCTCCAGACCAGTACACGTGCTCCAGACCAGTACATGGGCTCGAGACTAGGACATGTGCTCCACACAAGGACATGTGCTCCACACTAGTACATGTGCTCCAGACTAGTACATGTGCTCCAGACCAGTTTATGTGCTCCAGACTAGGACATGTGCTCCACACTAGTACACGTGCTCCAGACCAGTACATGTGCTCCAGACCAGTACATGTGCTGCAGACTAGGACATGTGCTCCAGACTAGGACATGTGCTCCACACTAGTACATGTGCTCCAGACCAGTACATGTGCTTCAGACCAGTACATGTGCTCCAGACTAGGACATGTGCTCCACACAAGGACATGTGCTCCACACTAGTACATGTGCTCCAGACCAGTACATGTGCTTCAGACCAGTACATGTGCTCCAGACTAGGACATGTGCTCCACACTAGTACACGTGCTCCAGACCAGTACATGTGCTCCAGACCAGTACATGTGCTGCAGACTAGGACATGTGCTCCAGACTAGGACATGTGCTCCACACAAGGACATGTGCTCCACACTAGTACATGTGCTCCAGACCAGTACATGTTCTCCAGACTAGGACATGTGTTCCACACAAGGACATGTGCTCCACACTAGTACATGTGCTCCAGACCAGTACATGTGCTTCAGACCAGTACATGTGCTCCACACTATGACATGTGCTCCAGACTAGTACATGTGCTCCAGACTATGACATGTGCTCCAGACTAGCACATGTGCTCCACACTAGGACATGTGCTCCAGACTGGGACATGTGCTCCAGACCAGTACATGTGCTCCACACTAGGACATGTGCTCCAGACTGGGACATGTGCTCCAGACCAGTACATGTGCTCCACACTAGGACATGTGCTCCAGAGTGGGACATGTGCTCCAGACTAGTACATGTGCTCCACACTAGGACATATAAAGCTCATAAGAGATTGCCCCCCTACATCCGTTCATTAAACAAGCCGGGGATGAACATGTGTGACGTCATATGACCTACTAAACCGGTAACCTCCAGATTAAAAAAAAGGGAATGGCATTTTAATTTATTTTGTTTAAAAAAACAGTTTTGTATCTTACTTTATTTTTTACTGTTTATATGAGTATCAATATGTTGTTTTAATCATGGCTATTAACGCTGCTAGATCAATACACTGAGATATTTTTTTATCCCTTTTTACTAGCACAGCTTTCACTTTTCCCTTCTTATTCGACCAGCTCGTTGTCCGTCCATAGTGTCTCCGGCCGTGTGGCTGTAATATAATATGTTACACGCACAAAATGTCCAGTATATCTAGAGAAAGTGAGAAAACAGATAACAGAATTAAAACTGGGTTAGTGGGGGGGGGGGAGAAGAGTGTAGGGAAGGATTGTGGGGGTGGGGCAGGGAGGGGCGGAGAACAGAAAGTGTCTGATTTTTTAGAAAACAAAAATGAACAAAAAAAAATTAATAATAATGAATATAAATAAATATATAAATTCAATCCATTAACACCACTCGGTGAACATTGATTGAGGATGAAACTGGACCCCGCAGCCTAGCTGGACAACTGATACGACTGGTCACGTGGACGGAGAACATCCATTTACATCCACGGCACTTGGTGGGGTGAGGAGAGGGAAGGAGAAGGTGCGGTGGGGAGACTGTAATAACAACACGTAGATAGATATTGTAAATGGTGGAGGCAGGCCCCCGTCGAAGGTGGGGGGGGGGGTGAGGGTGAATCTAGACAAAAGTACGAGACGGAAAGTTTATATTCTTTTTTTTTTTGTTGTTTGTTTTTCTTAAAAAAAAAATATAAACAAATAATGTACACAATCAAAGATAAATGTTGTTGTGGTGGTGGGGTGAGGTGTCTCAGGGTCTGGGTCAAAGGATGTTGGAGTTGTACGGAGGGTGAAGGGGGGGAGGAGACGACAGGGGGTGGGGGGGGGAGTGTCACGCAAAGGGCGCCTTTGTCACCGAGTTAAAGATACGGAGTGGTCACGGCCATCATTTTACTGGCTGTCAACAAACAAAATGGAAATACGAAATAAAAAAAAAAAATAATTGCCCGGACATAGATGGATCGGACATTGTGAGTAGGACGGGGGGGGGAATAATTATACACATAAACACACACACATACATACATATATATACATATCTCAAACACACACATACATACATATATATACATATCTCAAACACACACATACATACATATATATACATATCTCAAACACACACATACATACATATATATACATATCTCAAACACACACATACATACATATATATACATATCTCAAACACACACATACATACATATATATACATATCTCAAACACACACATACATACATATATATACATATCTCAAACACACACATACATACATATCTCAAACACACACATACATACATATATATACATATCTCAAACACACACATACATACATATATATACATATCTCACACACACACATACATACATATATATACATATCTCAAACACACACATACATACATATATATACATATCTCAAACACACACATACATACATATATATACATATCTCAAACACACACATACATACATATATATACATATCTCAAACACACACATACATACATATATATACATATCTCAAACACACACATACATACATATATATACATATCTCACACACACACATACATACATATATATACATATCTCAAACACACACATACATACATATATATACATATCTCAAACACACACATACATACATATATA
The DNA here is from genome assembly GCA_021962125.1 of Bulinus truncatus. Lineage (NCBI taxonomy): Eukaryota > Metazoa > Mollusca > Gastropoda > Planorbidae > Bulinus > Bulinus truncatus. Next base: position 4,945,309 of record JAGDYQ010000047.1, on the reverse strand, counting down.
TACATATCTCAAACACACACATACATACATATATATACATATCTCAAACACACACATACATACATATATATACATATCTCAAACACACACATACATACATATATATACATATCTCAAACACACACATACATACATATATATACATATCTCAAACACACACATACATACATATATATACATATCTCAAACACACACATACATACATATATATACATATCTCAAACACACACATACATACATATATATACATATCTCAAACACACACATACATACATATATATACATATCTCAAACACACACATACATACATATATATACATATCTCAAACACACACACACATACATACATATATACACATATCTCAAACACATACATACATACATATATATATACATATCTCAAACACATACATACATACATATATATACATATCTCAAACACACACACACATACATACATATATACATATCTCAAACACACACATACATACATATATATACATATCTCAAACACACACATACATACATATATATATATACATATCTCAAACACACACATACATACATATATATACATATCTCAAACACACACATACATACATGTATATACATATCTCAAACACACACATACATACATATATATACATATCTCAAACACACACATACATACATATATATATATATATATATATATATATATATATATATATATATATATATATATATACACATACGGACTTTGTGAGTAGGAAATGGAAAATTATACCGGTATCATACACACAAACACACACAAACATATATATATATATATATATATATATATATATATATATACACACGTATGACATACAGACAGATTTAAATATGTGTGTTTGTGTATGTGTCAGCTTGTGTGCATTTTTTTTTTTATTTCTTTTCAGTTTTGTAAAATGAGCCTTCCCACACCCACACACCCACACCCATCTTATATTGTTAATATTAATCCATACGTTCAAAAAGACAGCATATCTCTTCTTTATGAACTCGAGACATTCCCCATGATTCATTACTGAATCGTTGTATATGGACTCGAGTCATTCACAGTGATGCCTTACTGAATCGTTGTATATGAAATCGAGTCATTCACCGTGATTCATTACTGAATCGTTGTATATGGACTCGAGTCATTCACCGTGATTCATTACTGAATCGTTGTATATGAACTCGAGTCATTCACCGTGATTCATTACTGAATCGTTGTATATGAACTCGAGTCATTCACCGTGATTCATTACTGAATCGTTGTATATGAACTCGAGTCATTCACCGTGATTCATTACTGAACCGCTATATATGGGGATTCTCCAATTATTTTATCGGAAAATTCACTTCAAATAAAGTCATTCATTTGTATTGTAGTCGGACTGACATTTTTTATCTTCGATCTGTCAGTCAGTTTTTAATAAGATATATTATAATATTTTTATTTTTTTAAATTGGCGAAGTTGTTTCAGAAATTGTTGTTTTATTTGCAATACGATCGCTATTTATATCAATATTTAGGTATGTAATACAGTCGCTATTTATATCAATAGATAGATAGATAGATAGATAAATAGATAGATAGATAGATAGATAGATAGATAGATTGATAGATAGATAGATAGATAGATAGATAGATAGATAGATAGATAGATAGATAGATAGATAGATAGATAGATTGATAGATAGATAGATAGATAGATAGATAGATAGATAGATAGATAGATAGATAGATAGATAGATAGATAGATAGATAGATAGATAGATAGATAGATAGATAGATAGATAGATAGATAGATAGATAGATAGATAGATAGATAGATAGATAGATAGATAGATAGATAGACGTATACTCCATCCATCAAAAGAAGATAATGAAATAAGCATCCGTTTAATGGACACATCCGTTTAATAGACACATCCGTTATATAGAGATCAGTATAATTGTTTTATTGATTGATAGCCAGATTTAAAAAAAACCAGAAGGAGTAACTCCACAACTAAAATGTCTCCAGTTAATTGGCTTGACATCAGCTCCAACAGAAATTCTACCAAACTAAACCGATGACTGAATAGACATTTTAAATGTGAACAAAAAAAATGTCATTGTTAAAGTGCAAAGACCCGGATCTCACTGAGAAAAGGGGGGGGGGGGAAGCCATTTAACATGGCTCAGCCAAAGTGGATCCTTTACCTCTGTGCTTACGAGGCAGAGATGACAGCCATTACTGAGGCAGTGGACCACATAGGGGAGCTAATCGGTGAGGGTACCTTGCCTGCTCTGGACATTGTCATTCTCACTGACGCGCTCTCTGTTCTCCAAGCTGTAAAAGGGACGGGAGAATGGCCGCTTCTGCTGGAAGCCATGCTGATGGCAATACAGGGTCTTGTGTCCCAACATCACGTGCATGTGACCCTTCAATGGGTTCCCGGGCATGCGGACGTGCCCGGAAATGAAAGGGCAGACGGCATTGCCAAGGCAATAGTCCAGTCGACAGATTCCCAAGTGCTGCCCGTGAGTGCAAGAAAGAGCTCATTTGAGGCAGCACGTTCCATGATCTGCCTCTTTGGACAATCGAAGTGGTTCTCGGGCTGGGCTCATGGGGTGAACGGACTTAAGATCCGGCAAGTCCTAGAGCGGCCGTCCAAAACTGACCCGTGGTGGGAGCTCAGGCGTGTTGAGCAGGCGCTAATTGCCCAGTTCCGAACTGGGCACTGTCCTATTGGCGCGTACTTTGGGAGGTTGAGGCCCAATGTCGACACCCTTTGCAGACACTGCAGGGAAGTGGAGGAAACCGTAGATCATTTGCTATTCGAGTGCCCCGGACTGGCGGACCACAGGGTGGACCAGTCCGGAAGCCTGCTGGCCATCGGGCTCTATGGCAGTCTCCAGATGTTGAGAGACACAGCAGGTCTGATCTCACGGGCTCTAAGAGACTAAGTCTCAGCCCGCAGATAAAACTGAGAGAGTTCAGAGAGAGAGAGAGAGAGAGATCCTTTACCTATGCACAATACAGTAAAAGTGTGGATGTAATATTACATGGCTGCTTATCAATAGCTGTTTCCTCTAATTCATACAATAATATATATATATATATATATATATATATATATATATATATATATATATATATATATATATAAGCGATTTGGGTTCTGCGTTAAATCGAAAGTGAAGAATTAATACAACAGTATTCTAGTTTAAAATATAATCATGATAAAAATCGGATCTGCCCGAAACCAAACATAACATGGCCTACCGATCAAAGCTAAGGGGATATAACTCTACGCAAAGGTTGCAGGGTACAGCTAGTATATAATGATCTTCATTTGGTCAAAAAGGATAGGCAGCAAAGGTGCACAACCTTTTCAAAACTAACGGTCGAACTGAACGTTCTATTCTAATTAGGGCGTCCATCAGAATGACCTTTTTCTAGTCATCCCTAACTACTCCTCGCTTCGAGTTTAGCCGCTTCACTCTATCGCATTTTATACCATATATATATATATATATATATATATATATATATACCATATACCATATACCATATACACAATAATTCTTCCGTATTCTAGATAACACCGGATTCTTTTAAAGCCTAACATTTCATCTTATTTAGTTCAATATATTCAGCAACACAATCACAATGGTGATTACACAATGTTACCTCATGTCTAGAGGCAAGGCCCTATTAAGGCCTAGGCACTATAGGCACTTTAGGCACCGTGCCGAGGGCCTACAAACAAAAATAAGGCCTACAACAGTGAAAAATAATATTTTTTTTTAATTTACAATTATATGATATTAAATTAGTTCTCAACGTAGGACCCATGAATCGATTGTGCCTAGGGCCTACACAATCCTCGGGCCCTGTCTAGAGAGTTCTAATAAATGTTTAACACAGTTTTGAGTAAGTCCCTCCTATTGTACCTTAAGCTTAGGATCCCTAAGTTAGCATTTTTCTAGCCCCCTTCCCCCCCAACCCACTTCAAAGTTGGATCTTCTCCCCCCGTGATTTTCCCGTGTTGAGTGAAATAAACAATTTTTTTATTTGTTTTTATTTTTAATATATATAATGCCTGATCAATTCTAAATAATAAAATCAGCATTAATCGGTATTAACATCTTATGGAATATTTATCACAGGGGGGGGGGGGACGGGCCAACATGACCTGCCGTTCAATTTAATTTAAACTATCAAGAAATACGGGAGACGTAGCACGGGGATAGGGGAGGTAAATAACGTATTCATGCTCGCTAAGACGATCATAATTACTGAATCAACGACTCACAGAGTCATCTGCCCTTGGCTGTCAGCGTTGATGTCTCTATCAATGTTTGAGGTGTTTACTGTTGCATGGAAACATGGGAAGATAACTCGTACGATCATAATTCCCCGGTTATCTTTTCTGGAGTTTTATCGATTCTTTTGTTGAAGATAACATTTTTTTTTGGCTGGATCTTGAATCTGGCGCACGAGTGCGAGCGAGATACAGCTATTTGTTAGTCTGATAGATTGTCTGTCTAATTTTGTCTAATTCGCTATCTATCTGGGAAACTTCTGTTTGTTTTGTCGTATTATTAACTATCTAGCTAAGAGCGTGTATATATTTTTGCCGTATTAGCAAGCTAGAAACTTCTGTTTCGTCTGTTTAGCTAGTTAGCTGGCTAGAGATTAACTTTTTTTTTTTGGCTTTGTCTGAAAAGATAACTAGCTAGACACTTCTACTGTGTGTGGTCACCGCGTTAGGATAAAACTTCTACTAAATTACTCAGATCAGCTAGTTCAGTGGTCGGCAAAGTGCGGCTCCGGAGCCGCATGTGGCTCTTTTGGCTCCTTAAGTGCGGCTCTGGCATTTAGTTTCATTTAGTATACAACTTATTTAGTGTACTACTTATTTAGTGTACTACTTATTTAGTGTAATAAAAGTTTACTAAACAAGCAGATTTGGCTCCCAATTTTTTTTTAATTGTTGTAATGTTCATATTTGGCTCTTTGGCTGATAAGTTTGCCGACCACTGAGCTAGTTACTAATAGAGACGCAGGATAGGGTAGTGCAGGTCGTGCAGCCGCAAGGGGCGCCGATCTAAGATGGGGCGCCAGAAGAGTGCTGTTAAATGTTGTGCACTTTTCAGATGGGGAGAAGGGCGCCAAAGGTTGTTACTCGCACAGGGCGCCACAACAGCTACGGCTCTGGGGTTGTTTTTTTTTTGTATTTTATCCAAGTTTTTCTACTTTTGTGTCTATTTTACTAGCTTATTTCAAATCCGTAAACCTGCTTTTTACGTTGAAACTTAGCAAGGAGATTCTGTTTCTGTTAAGATTGTTGTCTGTATAGCTGTCTAACTATAGCATATGTTTGTAGCTAGCTTGGTACTTTCATATGTTTATTCTTATAAGACTTCTAGTAGATTTAGATTGTTTGTATATGCCTGGATAAATAGCTAATAGATTCTATATTTGTCTTAATAGTTAGAAAAAAGCGTCTGTTTGTATGTAGCTAGGGTGCTTCTGTTAGTTTAGTATGGTCTATTTATCAAGCTAGCTATCTATGGTGCTTCTGTTAGCTTAGTATGGTCTGCTTATCAAGCTAACTAGCTAGGTTGCTTCTGTTAGTTTAGTATGGTATGTTTATCAAGCTAGCTAGCTAGGGTGCGTCTGTTAGTTTAGTATTGTCTGTTTATAAAGCTAGCTAGCTAGCTAGGGTTTGTCTGTTAGTTTAGTATGGTCTGTTTATCAAGCAAGCTAGCTAGGGTGTTTCTGTTAGTTTAGTATGGTCTGTTTAGCAAGCTAGCTAGCTAGGGTGCTTCTGTTAGTTTAGTATGGTCTGTTTATCAATCTAGCTAGCTAGGGCGCTTCTGTTAGTTTAGTATGGTCTGTTTATCAAGCTAACTAGCTAGGTTGCTTCTGTTAGTTTAGTATGGTATGTTTATCAAGCTAGCTAGCTAGCTAGGGTTTGTCTGTTAGTTTAGTATGGTCTGTTTATCAAGCTAGCTAGCTAGGGTGTTTCTGTTAGTTTAGTATGGTCTGTTTAGCAAGCTAGCTAGCTAGGGTGCTTCTGTTAGTTTAGTATGGTTTGTTTATCAAGCTAGCTAGCTAGGGTGCTTCTGTTAGTTTAGTATGGTCTGTTTATCAATCTAGCTAGCTAGGGCGCTTCTGTTAGTTTAGTATGGTCTGTTTATCAAGCTAGCTAGCTAGGGTGCTTCTGTTAGTTTAGTATGGTCTGTTTATCAAGCTAGCTAGCTAGGGTGCTTCTGTTAGTTTAGTATGGTTGGCTAGGTTATATTTTGGTTTCGGGCAGATTCGATTTTTTTCATGATTGTATTTTTAACTGGAAGACGGTTTTATTAATTCTTTTCTTTCGATTTAACGCAGATCCCATTTATATGTTATTCTTCTGTTCTTGATTAGTTGAACCATATACTGCCAACCTGTAAGACACATCGGAAGTAGAGCTTTTCCCTTCAACCAAACGAAAATAGCCAGCAATATATATGCACACACGTCGCCGTATTATTATCAATACCGGTAATTATATATACCAGCACTTAATTCAATGTAAATATTATATGTTTAAATGTGTTGTCCCCATTATTGAAAACATTATTCTTTGTACAATAATAGAAAATAACAAACTTCCGCAAGCGTAGAACAAGATACTCATCAAAAGGTTTTAATGCGTGTTCAATATTGAATTCGCGCGAACTTTTTTTTTAAAAATGAAATAGATGGCTTCATAAAAATAACTTATTTGTACTGGTTGAATCTTTAGAAGCCACTTTCATGGACATATGGGAAAAATAAATCACTGAGGCAGGTGTCTAGACTACAGTAAAAGCCACCTTTCGCTTATTGATACGACAAGGTCTGTTGTAATTAGTCAGGTGTTCTCAAACTTACGGGCCCTGAAGTACCCACTGAAAGTTATTTTCTAGCTAGGAAGGCCGCCAGACTGGTTGATACATACATTTATATCATAGCCGTGGCTAGCTATTGTGGAGCCCTGTGAAAGTGACATTTTTTTTTGCATCCTCCTCCTCCCAATCCTCCATTTGACAGCGCTCTTTCGGCGCCCCTTCCTCGATCGGCGCCCTGTGGAGCCACACACCCCACGATGTCCTTCTTACTCTAGAGGTGTGTCAATAACATATATACGTGGCCCCGTTCACTTTCAAAAAAAAATATTATTACTTATTTATTTCACTGCAAAAGAGGCTGGGCCCCCTCACCCCTCCCGTTATCATTGTTATTCAGTGGGGCTTCAAGGTTGTATCCATACCTTGGTCAAGAAAGATAACTGCATTCAAAAGCTTAAACGTTTATCCCCTTTCACAAAGAGATACATATGAGTTACTCGCCCCTTGTAAAAAAAAAGTGACAGGGGAAATAATTAGAAAAGGAAATGATGACATCGACACCATCTTGAAAATTTGTTGGGATCGGATTTTCCCCGCATAGATTTTATTTTTCCACTTCCATCCCCCCCCCCCTTTTTTTTTTCAAAATCAAACATCTATTCACGCTTGAAGTCGGCATACTAAATTACTACACATTGCAAAATAAACCACAACACTAGCCAATACCAGCTCTGTCTTGGGTATAATTGACTAATGTACTCACGCGCTCTAAAAAAAGGTGACAAAACAGAGGAACTATATTTCTTTCATCACCGCTGAATATAACATTACGCGATTCTCTCCTTTTTGTTGTTGTTGTTGTTGTTGTACTGGTTTTTTTTTTCAGTTCTCTCCCCCCCCCCCTTAACGCACACCGCCCTACCAACTGACGACGCGTCTACATAAAGGACGTCACCGGAAGTGGGGCTACTTCCATGTCGGATGGATCGGTGAAGAAGTCCTGATTACTCAGTCCGTGGAGCGGAATTAGCGGGAAGCGAAGCTGCGATACGGCACGGACTGACTTCCCTTAGCATCTCCTTCCACTGTTTACCTAGTGGTGGACTGTTGAATAAAGAGGTTTGGGGTGGGGGGGGGGGGAGACATCTTAAAAACTTCTTCGTGGATTTGAAAAAAAAAACAACAAATGTCATAGAGCAATAATGGAATATGACGCGGTATAACTAGATATGATAATAACTTCTCATTAAGCAATACCAAAAATATCAGTGGCACTAAAATAAGACAAAGGAATTTTGATTTTCATTTTGCTAACAACGCAGAAAAAAAAAATTGGTGAAAAGAGTGAAAATATAAAGAAAATGTCTTAAGTAAGTAGCAATCCTTTGCGGTTGGGGGGGGGGGGAAATTGACCAATACCTACTATTATGTTGATAGATGTCCAAAAAAAAAAAACAACTAGCAAGTACGTATGGCAGAGGCGTACGTAGGGTGGGGATGGGAAAGGTGGGTCCGAATTCGAAAGTCCCCCCAGGCCCCAGCTTGAAGGTGGGCCCCCAATTTTTTTTTACATTAAATATTAAGTACGTTATCTCATGTAATGGTGTCGAATGTCAAAATGCAGGGGCCCCCCCAATGAGGCCAAGCCCCCCCAGGGACCCCCAAATCCCTAGGTTCGGCGCTGCTTAATGGGCAATTGCAATCAGTATAGTAAATTATAAATTCCCCTGCAATTTTAAAAAGCATGAATTTAACCATTAGTTCAATGGTTACGTTTCAGACCGGCAGTTTACAGAACGGGTTGGTTCAAGACACCCCCTTCCCCCCCCCCCCCAATCACCATTTGCCCGACGTTCGTTATGTAAGGGACACTAAGAAACACGTCCTGATGGGTTTTGTCTAAGTCGAGAAATAATTGAGTACCTTTGCAGACTGACTCAAGTGATCTGTTCATTTTTTGTTTTGTATTTCAATACGCTGTCCTTGTCAACTGTCTGACCATTTTCATGTAAAGCCATCATGACATAATAGACCTCTATAGCGGGCTGCGCATGCGCCTCGGAGCAGTGCATACCAGACGACAGGTGAGGAAATGATATCGACAGAACTGTTGACCAATGAAAACAGCAGAACTTGAAATTGGGTGGAGGGCGGAGTGGGTCATAGTCTGGTGAACAAAAGAAGGTCACACTAACGCACATTGGCATCTGTCCTGAACTGAACTTAGATATGTTGAAGCGTGCTGGAGGGGGGGGGGGAGAGTGTAAAGAAAAATGACCTTTGTTTAAATGCAACCTGTTCTTTTCAAGAACATTGGCGTTACTGTTGGTAGTATGAGAACCGTTCATGGTAGGAAGTTAGGAACGTACTGGGAGTGTCTGCGTTTTTCTGAATGGGGCGTCCCTAGATGGTGCCCTTTGGGGGGGGGGGGCTGAAGGATCGAGCAGGCATTAATTGCCCAATTTCGTACTCGGCATTGTCCTTTAGGTGCGTACCTTGGGAGGTTGAAGTCCAATTTCCATTTCCCTTTGCCGACATCGTGTGCTTTTTAAGTGTCCCTGGCTAGCTGACCACTGGGTGGACCAGTCGGTTAGCTTGCTGGCCATTGGCCTTTATGGCATTTCCCAGATGTTGAGACAAAGTCTCAGCCCGCAGTTATCACTTAGAGAGTTCAGAGAGAGAGAGAGAGAGAGAGAGATGATGATGATGATGATGATGGTCTAGTTTACCTATGTAGGCTTTTTCTGAGAGAGACAGTGTTGGTCTGAACCGGGAGGAGAGCTCGAAGGGTTAAGTTTAGAGGAGTGAAATAACAACAGGATCCTTTCAATTTGCGAAACTACGACGTATCTCATAGGTAAATAGGTTGAGAGAGGGGGAGAGAAGGAGAGAGAGGGAGAGAGAAAGAGAGAGAGAGGGAGAGAGAAGGAGAGAGAGGGAGAGAGAAGGAGAGAACGGGGGAGAGAAGGAGAGGGAGAGGAGGAGGTGGATAAGAAAAAAAGAGAGAGACAAGAGGATGATGTGGAGAGCAGTTTTCACTCTAAACTTGCTCACACACACACACACACACACATACACACGCCTTATGTTATGTCGTTACACTAGGACCGTAAACCTTATGCTATGTCGTTACACTGGGACTGTAAACCTTATGCTATGTCGATACGCTAGGACCATAAACCTTATGCTATGACGTTACACTAGGACCGTAAACCTTATGTTATGTCGTTACACTAGGACCGTAAACCTTATGCTATGTCGTTACACTAGGACCGTAAACCTTATGTTATGTCGTTACACTAGGACCGTAAACCTCATGCTGTGTCGTTACAGTAGGACTGTAAACCTTATGTTATGTTGATACGCTAGGACCGTAAACCTAATGTTATGTCGTTACACTAGGACGTAAACCTTATGATATGTCGATACATTATGACGTAAACCTTCGGTTGGGTACAGCCAATAATTTTTAGCCGAACACAGCTTTCGGAAAGCTAGAGGGAACGCTGGTTGAGAGCGAGGCATATAAGCACATAAAACACACCGAGTATCAAGAAATACGTTTGACAGATTGAGCCAGAAACGCTAATGAATGAAACCTAAATGTAAACAGACAAATACATATACACACAAAATACAATCATGCCAATTTTTTTATTTTTTTTTTCCCGAAGATTGGAAGACATTAAATTTAAACCGAAGAAGAAAAACAAAATCAGCAACAGTCTGCTCCCCTAACTGGCACACCTACTCCTTGGACAAAATAAGAACTTGTTTAGCCAATCGGATTTCTGCAGGCTATCATCTCCAATTTGATTCACACTGAAGTAGCCAGGTTTCTTCCCGTCCTATCGAGTTACATCCACCGATGGCCAGGGAAGACGCAAAAATATGTTTTACGTCTAACTAGAAAATGACAAAATAAAAAGTTACAAAATAAAAAAAAAAGTTGGGGGGGGGGGGTGTGGAGTAGGGGAGGGGGAGGGACAGAAATTGCTATCGATCTCATTAGATTAGATTTTTTTTTTGTGTTTCCCTCTCTTCAAAAATTTCCAAAATTTCCAATGTGTTTGTTTTGTTATTATGTGATATTGCATTTGTATGCTGCAAGTCCCATATACATGAATGCCATCTGTGGACGTACAATGTACGTTTGAATAGCGATGTTGTTGGTTGCATTCATAACTATTGTAGGAAGTTGTCCACTTGCTGTTATGTCTTAGTGTAATGCTCGTAGTTATATATCTCAATCAAATGTGTAGAACTTGATTTTTTCTTAAATCAAGTTCCGCTGGGCCATTAGTAAATAGGCGATATATCAGTGGTCTTCATATTTTTGCGATTCAGGGCCCCCTTCCCTCATGTCCTTGGGGACTTGGTCAAGTTTCTCTGCTTTTAGCTCAGAGGGGGGGGGGCCTAGTCGGTGAAGATTGTCTGGGGGGGTGCCAGTGGCGCCGAGAGCCAACACGGGCCCCAGGGCAGGACATAACTGAGGGCCCCTTAATAAACAAAAAGTCGTGAAAAAATGGACATGGTCGGGGCGGCCGGGCCCCCTTAAGGATCTGGGCCCCCTGGCAATGACCCCCGTGCCCCCCCTCTCGGCATGCCTGGGTGGTGCTATGATTAGCTGGTCTATTGCGTCACGAGGAAGCTAGATGGTTGACCCCCCTCTCTCTCCCTCTAAGCAGCTTGTTAGTAAAACCGAAATCTCACGATGAGGCACTCACGAAGTTTGAGCCGGCACTGTGTTTGATTAAAGATATCCCCTATAGGGCTGAGGACGGGGGCCGACGGCGGTAATGAAGTGGGAACGTTGTGGCCGTGATGGTCATGTTGATGACGTACGTAACGAGGGACAATGGAAGTGCCCGAACGTGTCACCTCACTGGTTGAACAGTCTGGCCGTGACGCCCATGTCATTAGACTTCAGACAGACACAACAGGCAAACAGGTTAGAAACAACAAGCGGGGAAATACAAACAGACAAAACAGAAATAAATAAAGCTTGCAAACACATAAATAATTAGGCAAAATCAAAAATCAAAATAAATTACAAGCTAACGAAACGTAACGAAACAGACAAGTGAGAGCATCATAATATAGCAATATTGCGTCATCACAAGCTGTCATTGACGTCATTACATACTTTTTCGACGTTTGCGCCTAGCCCCGCAATCTAAACAAAAATGAAATAAGCATTCTGTTTCGAGATTAAAGGTCCACAACTGTTAACTCACAAAAGTTGAAATAAAATCTCTAGAAGCCTAATTCAAGTACACCAGAGATGAGCGGATAGCGGACGCGTCCGCTTGCGGACGCAGATCCGCAGACTTTTCCGAATCCGCGGACTGACAGCGGACGCTTCGTATGGTTAAGTCGCGGACTCGCGGACTGACGCGGATCTTCTTTAGCGTTACCATAAAAAACTTCAAGTCATTTAAACAGCTAAATTTCAGCAATGCGGACGCGCGGACTGACTGGAAACCAATGTTGTAAGATTCTGCGGACGCGGATCTTTCATAGAAATCCATGGACGGACGCGGACGCTAAATTTCAAGATCCGCACACCTCCCTTTTAGTTGGTTGTGTTTCTCGAGGCTAAGGGGCTGTCCATTAATTACGTCAACAAAATAGGGGGGAGGGGAGGGGTCAGAAAATTTTTGACAAGGGGGAGGGGAGGAAGGTCATGAAAAGTTGACGTCAACAATGTTACTTTTTTTTTAATATACTATAATTACTCAATAAAGGAAAATTAAGCAGCGTTTTATAATCCTGTGTTATACACTCTCGATTAACATTCAGTATTTTAATTAAACTAACTATATTCCTACTAATTTTACCACATTAACATTTTGCAAGTCACCTTTTTTAAGGGGGAGGGGGTAATCAAATGTTGACGTAATTTTATAAAGGGGTCTCTGGAAGTTTGACAAGTTGTTGACAAGGGGGAGGGGGGAGGTAAAAATCGCCAATAATTTGTTGACATAAATGCATAGATGTTTGGGGTCCTTGGACAAACACATGCATAGATGTTTGGGGTCCTTGGACAAACACATGCATAGATGTTTTGGGTCCTTTGACAAACACATGCATAGATGTTTTGGGTCCTTTGACAAACACATGCATAGATGTTTGGGGGTCCTTGGACAAACACATGCATAGATGTTTGGGGTCCTTGGACAAACACGTGCATAGATGTTTGGGGTCCTTGGACAAACACATGCATAGATGTTTGGGGTCCTTGGACAAACACGTGCATAGATGTTTGGGGTCCTTGGACAAACACATGCATAGATGTTTGGGGTCCTTGGACAAACACATGCATAGATGTTTGGGGTCCTTGGACAAACACATGCATAGATGTTTGGGGTCCTTGGACAAACACATGCATAGATGTTTGGGGTCCTTGGACAAACACATGCATAGATGTTTGGGGTCCTTGGACAAACACATGCATAGATGTTTGGGGTCCTTGGACAAACACATGCATAGATGTTTGGGGTCCTTTGACAAACACATGCATAGATGTTTGGGGGTCCTTGGACAAACACGTGCATAGATGTTTTGGGTCCTTGGACAAACACATGCATAGATGTTTGGGGTCCATAGGCAGACACTTAAATATATGTTTGGGGCTACTAAAACTTTTTTTCTTTTTTAGAAACGTGTGGCGTCGATAGAAAAGTTGGGTGTCATCCCGACAGAAATGTGTTTTAGGGGCACTGCTAAAACAATAATTCTTCCATCGAGGGGTTCGTAAGGAATCCCTGGGATCCACCTTGCCGCTGATCCCATGGTCTTTACAACAACTTCGCTAGATTTATCTCAACACAAACACCTGTCCACCCGACCACCTGCCTTCACATTACAAACACCTGTCCACCCGACCACCTGCCTTAACATTACAAACACGTGCAAAGAAACTGGACTTGTATTTTCGTATTATCTTGTTGTATTTACACAAAATTTTCCCAGTTTTTCCCTTTTTTTTTATCAACACTGTTTCTCACGCGCCCATTTACGCCATTTTGAATTCAGGATTGATCTCCTTGCTTACACCGGTAGTAGAAATCAGCGGTCTTCTGGGGCCCCCCTCTCTCTCTCGTCGGGCAGCTGACAGGCAACTTCCACGTGATCCTAGTGGGGATTTCCGGAAGGCAAGGCGGAAGCTACTAAGGTCTTACTTAAAAGCAGTGCAGTCCTGACTCACGGAACACGGAACCATTTTCTACTTTTCCTTTCATTTCATTTTGTTTAAACGTCATAGTACAGTGGAAGTCATTGACTCAGAGGCGTAGCGAGATTAACTCGCGTCCGGGGCACAATACCATTTTTGTCGCCGCCGCGCCCCCCCCCCCACCAATTCGAAAACCATATAATATTATATTTAAAATATACCATTTGGCGCCCTTTTATGAGTAGCGCCCGGGGCATGATGCCCCTTCGGCCCCTTGCCCACCCCTCGCTACGCCACTGCATTGACTAGTTTTTTTTTTTTTACTTTAAAATAAATTATGTTCGCAGTTCTGGAGTAAGCTCACGTTTATTCTCTACGGACTGGAATTAACTTGAGTACTTACCGCTGAGACTCGTATTGGAACCATTCATGAGTTGCTAATGACCACCTGTATTTATCAGGGACGTCGCCAGAACAGACAGTTCAACTCTACCCGATCTGTCACCTTTATCAAATGACGTAGTTTGACCCCCTCCCCCCTCGTGTCTACGGTTCTGCTAGCCGCCCCCTCCCCCTTTATGTCTTTATAAATAGGCATGCTCTGAGCTTATGTGTACGTGTGTACACATATGTGTGTGCGTGTGTGTGAATGTGTGTGTGTACATGTGTGTGTATTCGTTTGCATGTGTGCATATGTATGTGTGTACACGTATGTGTGTGTGTGTATGAATGTGTGTGTACATGTGTGTGTATTCGTTTGCATGTGTGCATATGTATGTGTGTACACGTATGTGTGTGTGTGTATGAATGTGTGTGTACATGTGTGTGTATTCGTTTGCATGTGTGTATATGTATGTGTGTGTGTGTGCGTATGCATGTGTATGTGTGTTGTATCTATCTGTGTGTGTAGAAGTAACATAACAGATTCCCTACTGTTTAATTTGTCAGAGATGGCGTACGTTTTTTTTATCACCGAGTACTTGTACCCGATTACCAAAAAAAAAGTATATTTTTGGAGTACTTGTACTTGTACTAGTACCCTGAGTATTTGTACTCAAAGAATTACTTACAATTTTAAAAAAAAGTGTTTGCCTGTACTTGTACTTGCTGCATGGGTACGTATAATACTTGTACTCGCTTGATCAGTACTTGCAACACCACTGTCTGCGAATTGTTGACGTCATTTCCACATTTAGTCTAGAAAGTGTTCCTTAAACTCTCATGGGCATGTGCGCAGATAAGTGCAATGGACTTAAGTTAAAAATAGATCCATCACATGATCACGCATGTATTGTGGGCGTGTGTACAACATACAGCTTGCACGAGTATGGATGTCATGCCATTACAGAAGTCAGCGGGAATAATTGCTTACATTTATGACCACCAGTGTGACTGGGATTAAATACCACAGGGAAATAATCCAACGGGATAAGTTCAACCTGAATAAGCGGTCGACAACTCTGTTGATTGCAAACTGTATTGTCTCCTATTTGTATATGTGTTTCGTTATGAATGTAGCATATAGGACTATGTACTTTTTAGGTTTTTTAAAGACCCATAACCGTATACTTTTAATGGAGTGTGGAAAGGGGGGTTATTGGGTTAAAGGTGGCCTCTGTCGTAATGGAAATGGGAGGGGCTTATTTGGTAGACACTTTGATTGACAAGCTGGTGCCCTCGAAATTACAGCGAGAACTCTCATTTCCGTTCTAGTTAATAAGGAATTAACATGGCTTCCCTAGCAACGCAATGCTGTTTAGTCTTTTTTTCTGATTTTATTTTTAAAATACATTTTTTACATGAAGTTACCGAAAATTATACCGGCCTATATAATGTAATGAAGTCTAATGGTCTTAGGTATAACTCTACTACTAGTAGTACAAATTCAAAAAAAAAAAATTATATTTGGGGAAATGTGATTGGCTGTGAAGGGAAAGGTGAAGGACGAATCAGAATGAACGAATGTTGCGGTTCTCAGACTTTTTCGTGGCTGTACCCCTGAGAGGGTGCTAACGTATGTCCGCCGGTACCCCAAAGAGTGCTAAAGTATGTCCGCCAGAGCCCCACAGGGTGCTAAAGTATGTCTGCCGGTAACCCAAAGGGTGCTAAAGTATGTCCGCCAGAGCCCCACAGGGTGCTAAAGTATGTCTGCCGGTAACCCAAAGAGTGCTAAAGTATGTCCGCCAGAGCCCCAAAGGGTGCTAAAGTATGTCCGCCAGAGCCCCACAGGTTGCTAAAGTATGTCTGCCGGTACCCCACAGACGTACGGTTTTTAAATTATTGGTTGTTTTAAACCCCTGTGTACCCCAGCGTAAGCTTTCCCCGCACCTCCCCGGGGGTTGGGTAGGGGTGCCGCCGGTTGAGAACCGCATACTACGTCATCTGTGCGCACGACGTCAGCAGTCAATCAGTTAATGCACCTACTAAATCATGAGCACGTTAATTATTAAATAGTCATGCGAAATCACCCTATCATCGGTCAGTCGTTTGATGCATACATAAATCATCAGCTTTGTCAATCAATTGATGCACATTATATTTCCTGTCAATCAGTGTGTGCATTCTACATCCATCAATCAATCAATCAATCAATCAGACATTTAGCCGGTAAATTTAACCAATCATACAAATTTAAATTATTAATCTCTTCCCGATCATTTCAATCAATCCAGATTGTTCCAACGGTTATTTATTCTTTTTAATTTTAATATGCCAAAAAGCTGCTCTTGGTTTGATGTCGTGGCCAGGCATTTGTGAGACCTAGTCTGATGATAGATTGGTCCATAGTCCTGGAAATGCAAAGGTTTTGTATTAAAATAGCATTGCTGAAATCAAGTCTAAAAGTTGTAATGAATTGATATTGCATATGTGTGTGTTGGTGGCAGGAAATTGATGGAGCGTTTAGGAATGAAACCATCCGATCGTCTGTCTAGTGATAACTGTACAAAGAAAAACTTTCAAAGTACAAATTAATTCAACTCTCATCAAACTAAAAAGTACAGTGTAAATGACTGACGTAAGGGATATAATCTATGCGTTCATTAAATTTTTGGTTCCATCAGTGACTTCCCCTGATACCACCTTCAGATTATTCTTTTTTGTTCTATTTACTGGTTGATCACCGAAAGCAAATCTGACTTGTGTATTAATGTGTTGTTAGTGATTGGGTAAAATTTGGTGGGAGGAGGGGAAGAGAGAGAAGGGTGGAGAGAGTAAGAGAGGGAGCGAGCGAGAGAGGGAATGAGGCAGGGAAAGAGGGGGGGGGATACCAACCAATAAACAGGTAGACACATAGACAAACATACAGACAGACTTTTCTTCGGTAAGACATTGAATATACAAACACATTTTTTGGCTATGAATACAACGGTACAAACATATTGTTAGACAGTACAAACATATTGTTAGACAGTACAAGCATATTGTTAGACATTACAAACATATAGTTAGTACAAACATATTGTTAGACAGTACAAGCATGTTGTTAGACAGTACAAACATATTGTTAGACAGTACAAAAAAAGACAAATCACAATTAAATATTTAAAGAGTAAAAATGATGTTTTATAGCTATAACTGTTTGTGTAGTACAACGTTGGCAAAACTATGGAATCGTGGGCCACAATGTATGGAGTGTTTATATGAAATCAATATTATTTCACGTAAATGTAAATAATGTGAGCGAGAGGAGGGTAGAGTAGCGCCGCCCGCAGGTCATAATCCGCCCATCCCCTGGTCTAGTATGTGGCCTTAGATGATAGTCCACAGTCCAAGTACACCTGCGCCAGTGTAAAAGAACCCACACCTATTACAAGTACAAAACGCGTGACACTACTGTATTCTGAAGTGTAATGCAGCTATTCCAGTAATAGTTGACTACTAATGTATCGTACTATTAGTGGTAACAGATACTACTGTGTTTGTTTATATGAGGTGCATTTGAAGAACTTTTTGAAAGTCAAGTATTATGTTGTTGTTATTGTTTCATTTCTATTTATTCATGAATTGTTTTGTAAACTTTTAAATTTACTCGTAAATATCTTTCAGATATATAGGTAGAGGTATACAGGTGGGTGGGTGGATAGATATATAGATAGATACATAAATAGACAGATAGATAGATAGTCAGACAGACAGATAGATAGATAGATAGATATATAGATAGATAGATAGATAGATAGATAGATAGATAGATAGATAGATAGATAGATACATAGATACATAGATACATAGATACATAGATACATAGATAGATACATAGATAAAAAAATAGAAAAAATTCCTTTTTTGAAGTTGAGTTTTTCAGTGTTTTTTTTTGGTCAGACGTTAACAAAATAACAAACGTCTGACTTAAAATATCAAGCGACTCATGTTTTCAACTTTTAATGGGATCGAAATAATAATAATAATAAAAGTGAGGCTCTGTAACTCATTTCTTTTGCTTCAAGAGTGACGGTACCTTAATCAAGCACGTGATACAGATAGACCAATAATGCAAGATTGTAACGGGGCTGCAGTAATAGCATTGTATGACGCCCCCCCCCACCACGGGCCAAAAAACCCACAACTAATCAGCATGGGACCCCAGTAGTTCCCCTCTAAGCAGTGCGCCAGTGCGCTTACACACAGCCTTCCAAGCGGGCGCACACATTAAAGAAGGTAAACAAAGGTGTGATGTGTAGGCCTGTTTACCTGCAAGCTAGACACACGTTTTGTTTATTTCCTGTTATAGAGGCACAGCTAATGCCTTCTGCGGCACCCAGCCTTCGGTAGTAAGTAATAAATTCTTTGAGCCCTAAAGAGCCATCGGGGCAGATGAAGTGTAGAATTCATCTATGTCTGTAACCACAGCATATGAAAGGATTGTGCGGTAAATGGGACAGATTATCGATGCGGCCCCAGTATTTATAGGGGCCCCGGAGCAGGTTGCCCCGGGCAATCATATTAGGGCGACCTTTTGGCTCACTTAATACATATACTGACAACTAAAAAAAATCGTTCCTAAGCAGCCATAAAACTATTGATTAGATGGGGGGGGGGGCGCTATAAAAGCCATCCCATTGGTAGGCTATTTATAGATTCTAAGAGATAAGCATATTGTCCTTACAGTGTCTATAATAAAAGAAAAAGACAGACCAAGACTGAATTCGTCTTAAAATATCAAAAATTTATTTATAACAGTCAAGATGTAAAAAAAAAAATATAAAAGTTTGGATTATCTTTAAAAAGAATTATATTTTGTAACAATGTTACATTTTACACAACGTAACATTTTTTGTACATGATTACGGGTTAAGGTACACATTTTAAATTGAATAAAATAATTTATTTCAATTGTTTCAATTGGACTAATAACTATAAATAGTTATCATTGTGTCAATGAATTAAATTTCCATCGATTCTGCCATCGTCAATGTTGTAAACAGATTTTAAATATTTAATGATTTGTGTATCAATTTACGAGATAAATTAAAGTCTTGTTTTTAATTATGTAAAACAATTAGTTCATTCTGGCTCTGAATGATTCGTAATTTGGTAATCATCTGAACAAATCACATCTGTATTACTCATCAATTCTATAAATCTGATTTCGATGTATCTGTTGGTTTTCTGAACCTTTCACTTTGATATATGTCAATTTCACCAAACACTGCACAGTAAATGAGCCCATGTCTTTACACTAATAATTTGGACCAATCACCAGCTAGCAACACTCCACGTGACTTGGCGTCATCCTCAGGCTTTAACTATGGCCTTGCCCAGGTTGGCCCCAGTAAACAGGCCAAGGAAGGCGGCCGGCATGTTCTCGAAGCCTTCAGTGATGTCCTCCTTTGTCTTGAGTTGACCCTAAAAACAAGGCGAACAAAAAAGAAGCCCCATTAAATAATATGCAGATAAAAAAGGTTATTTTTTAAAAAGTTCCCATAACTATAACGGGCCATCGGGGCAGATGAAATGTAGAATTCATCTGTTTCTATAACCTCGGCATATGAAGGGGTAGCACAACTAACAGACGTCTTTACTTCCCCCAACTACAGCTAGGTACCCATTTAAAGCTGGGTGGACTTGTGGGACTATAAGTTGGGGCTTTATCTTACATTCACGTGGACCTGAAAAAATTCCTTTAGTTCTCACCAAGTATCGAACCCAGGACTCTCAAGTCGACAGTCGAGCATCTACGCCACTCGGCCATCCGTCCCATTCAGCAGATAAAACCTAGTTACACAAATAGTATGTAGCTAGTAATCTTATAATATTTAGCCAGTAAGTTATACTATTTAAAAAAATCTTTCTGTAAACATTTTACTTCTACAAGTTATGTCTTCGGCTAGTAAACTTTTACTCACAGAACCCCTCCAGACAATTCAACACTGATATGTAAACAAAGTAAATATATAACAAAAAGTATTTCATAGATTTAGGAACAGCAGCATAGCGAGCAGGATGAACAGTCAGTGTGTCTAAGACACAATACACGAGGGGATAGAGTGACGGAATGAAAAGATGGTTGGTGAAGAAAAACAACATTCCAAGTCCAAAGACAGAAAGTTTGAAAGAGTCGAGAACTTTGGGAATGTATGGGAATCAACCATCAATGAGAAAAATGATTATTAGGGTAGAGGTGAAGCACAGACTAGAAATGGGGAACAGAATGTATCACACATTACGCAAAATATTCAAAAGTAGACAAATCTCCAGAAAAACTAAAGATAGCAATGTATACGAATACGCAAACACAGACCATTATTAGACCAGCATAAGCCGAATACATATTTTTCAACCTAATTTAATTTCATGGTAGCATATTTCTTTTTTTTTTACAAGCAGTTATCCCCACATACTTGACCTAGATATTTAATATGCCACAATATGAATCTATTCGATACAACGTTACCAAATACTTTGTTTCTAATATCAGCTTTCATGAAGTGTGGCTCCGGAGCCGCATGTGACTCCTTGGCTCCTTAAGTGCGGCTCTGGCATTTAGTTTTATTTAGTATACAACTTATTTAGTGTACTACTTATTTAGTGTAATAAAAGCAGATTTGGCTCCCAATTTTTTTTTATAATTGTTGTTATGTTCATATTTGGCTCTTTGGCTGATAAGTTTGCCGACCACTGCCCTAGATGTTCCAAATACAGACCATAAAAGTACAAGTGTTTAAAAATGGTAAAGAACAGAGGCACTGGTGTAAATAATAAACACCTAATGAGGAATGAAGGAAGGGCAGACCAAGAAGCCCAATAGAAAGACGTTCAAACCCTAGGAGTGAGAGAGTGGAGGAATATAGGCTACCCATGGATAGGGGGAAAGAGGAAAAGGGGATGTACTGCGGGAAAGAGTTATTATTTATTTGTTAAGAATTACTTCCCTTGGTTTGATGTTTACCGCATTGTGTTAGAGTGTGCTCGGTGTGGCTACTACTTGACCCTGTAATAAAAGGTCAACCATGATGTAGTGACCAATTAGTGTGGGCAGTAAGTTGAAAGCAGACCTCTTAGATTGGTCAGACATACACAGTCAATTGGATCAACTAGCAGACCTGTTAGATTGGTCAGACATACACAGTCAATTGGATCAACTAGCAGACCTGTTAGGTTGGTCAGTCATATACAGTCAATTGGATCAACTAGCAGACTTGTTAGATTGGTCAGTCATACAGTCAATTGGATCAACTAGCAGACCTGTTAGATTGGTCAGTCATACAGTCAACTGGATCAACTAGCAGACCTGTTAGATTGGTCAGTCATACAGTCAATTGGATCAACTAGCAGACCTGTTAGATCGGTCAGTCATACACAGTCAATTGGATCAACTAGCAGACCTTTCAGATTGGTCAGTCATACACAGTCAATTGGATCAGCTAGCAGACCTGTTAGATTGGTCAGACATACACAGTCAATTGGATCAACTAGTAGACCTGTTAGATTGGTCAGTCATACACAGTCAATTGGATCAACTAGCAGACCTGTTAGATCGGTCAGTCATACACAGTCAATTGGATCAACTAGCAGACCTTTCAGATTGGTCAGTCATACACAGTCAATTGGATCAGCTAGCAGACCTGTTAGATTGGTCAGACATACACAGTCAATTGGATCAACTAGTAGACCTGTTAGATTGGTCAGTCATACAGTCAATTGGATCAACTAGCAGACCTGTTAGATCGGTCAGTCATACACAGTCAATTGGATCAACTAGCAGACCTTTCAGATTGGTCAGTCATACACAGTCAATTGGATCAACTAGCAGACCTGTTAGATCGGTCAGTCATACACAGTCAATTGGATCAACTAGCAGACCTTTCAGATTGGTCAGTCATACACAGTCAATTGGATCAGCTAGCAGACCTGTTAGATTGGTCAGACATACACAGTCAATTGGATCAACTAGTAGACCTGTTAGATTGGTCAGTCATACACAGTCAATTGGATCAACTAGCAGACCTGTTAGATCGGTCAGTCATACACAGTCAATTGGATCAACTAGCAGACCTGTTAGATTGGTCAGTCATACAGTCAACTGGATCAACTAGCAGACCTGTTAGATTGGTCAGTCATACAGTCAATTGGATCAACTAGCAGACCTGTTAGATCGGTCAGTCATACACAGTCAATTGGATCAACTAGCAGACCTTTCAGATTGGTCAGTCATACACAGTCAATTGGATCAGCTAGCAGACCTGTTAGATTGGTCAGACATACACAGTCAATTGGATCAACTAGTAGACCTGTTAGATTGGTCAGTCATACACAGTCAATTGGATCAACTAGCAGACCTGTTAGATCGGTCAGTCATACACAGTCAATTGGATCAACTAGCAGACCTTTCAGATTGGTCAGTCATACACAGTCAATTGGATCAGCTAGCAGACCTGTTAGATTGGTCAGACATACACAGTCAATTGGATCAACTAGTAGACCTGTTAGATTGGTCAGTCATACACAGTCAATTGGATCAACTAGCAGACTTGTTAGATCGGTCAGTCATACACAGTCAATTGGATCAACTAGCAGACATGTTAGATTGGTCAGACATACACAGTCAATTGGATCAACAAGTAGACCTGTTAGATTGGTCAGTCATACAGTCAATTGGATCAACTAGCAGACATGTTAGATTGGTCAGTCATACAGTCAACTGGATCAACTAGCAGACCTGTTAGATTGGTCAGTCATACAGTCAATTGGATCAACTAGCAGACCTGTTAGATCGGTCAGTCATACACAGTCAATTGGATCAACTAGCAGACCTTTCAGATTGGTCAGTCATACACAGTCAATTGGATCAGCTAGCAGACCTGTTAGATTGGTCAGACATACACAGTCAATTGGATCAACTAGTAGACCTGTTAGATTGGTCAGTCATACACAGTCAATTGGATCAACTAGCAGACCTGTTAGATCGGTCAGTCATACACAGTCAATTGGATCAACTAGCAGACATGTTAGATTGGTCAGACATACACAGTCAATTGGATCAACAAGTAGACCTGTTAGATTGGTCAGTCATACAGTCAATTGGATCAACTAGCAGACATGTTAGATTGGTCAGTCATACAGTCAATTGGATCAACTAGCAGACCTTTCAGATTGGTCAGTCATACACAGTCAATTGGATCAACTAGCAGACCTGTTAGATCGGTCAGTCATACACAGTCAATTGGATCAACTAGCATACCTGTTAGATCGGTCAGTCATACACAGTCAATTGGATCAACTAGCAGACTTGTTAGATCGGTCAGTCATACACAGTCAATTGGATCAACTAGCAGACCTGTTAGATCGGTCAGTCATACACAGTCAATTGGATCAACTAGCAGACCTGTTAGATCGGTCAGTCATACACAGTCAATTGGATCAACTAGCAGACCTGTTAGATCGGTCAGTCATACACAGTCAATTGGATCAACTAGCAGACCTTTCAGATTGGTCAGTCATACACAGTCAATTGGATCAGCTAGCAGACCTGTTAGATTGGTCAGACATACACAGTCAATTGAATCAACTAGTAGACCTGTTAGATTGGTCAGTCATACACAGTCAATTGGATCAACTAGCAGACCTGTTAGATCGGTCAGTCATACACAGTCAATTGGATCAACTAGCAGACATGTTAGATTGGTCAGACATACACAGTCAATTGGATCAACAAGTAGACCTGTTAGATTGGTCAGTCATACAGTCAATTGGATCAACTAGCAGACATGTTAGATTGGTCAGTCATACAGTCAACTGGATCAACTAGCAGACCTGTTAGATTGGTCAGTCATACAGTCAATTGGATCAACTAGCAGACCTGTTAGATCGGTCAGTCATACACAGTCAATTGGATCAACTAGCAGACCTTTCAGATTGGTCAGTCATACACAGTCAATTGGATCAGCTAGCAGACCTGTTAGATTGGTCAGACATACACAGTCAATTGGATCAACTAGTAGACCTGTTAGATTGGTCAGTCATACACAGTCAATTGGATCAACTAGCAGACCTGTTAGATCGGTCAGTCATACACAGTCAATTGGATCAACTAGCAGACATGTTAGATTGGTCAGACATACACAGTCAATTGGATCAACAAGTAGACCTGTTAGATTGGTCAGTCATACAGTCAATTGGATCAACTAGCAGACATGTTAGATTGGTCAGTCATACAGTCAATTGGATCAACTAGCAGACCTTTCAGATTGGTCAGTCATACACAGTCAATTGGATCAACTAGCAGACCTGTTAGATCGGTCAGTCATACACAGTCAATTGGATCAACTAGCATACCTGTTAGATCGGTCAGTCATACACAGTCAATTGGATCAACTAGCAGACTTGTTAGATCGGTCAGTCATACACAGTCAATTGGATCAACTAGCAGACCTGTTAGATCGGTCAGTCATACACAGTCAATTGGATCAACTAGCAGACCTGTTAGATCGGTCAGTCATACACAGTCAATTGGATCAACTAGCAGACCTGTTAGATCGGTCAGTCATACAGTCAATTGGATCAACTAGCAGACTAGTTAGATTGGTCGGTCATACACAGTCAATTGGATCAACTAGCAGACCTCCAAGAAGTTCAAATATAGAGTATGGCTCACTGACGTGTATAGTCATACAGTTCTATTTTATTAGTTGACTGGCTGTCTCATACCCATCGTTAGTTATAGAAAAGTTATAGTATTACTTACTTCCATAACGGAAATCTAATTTAGTCATGTCTTCTTGGGTGCTATTCATATATAAATATAACCGTTCATGTCTGTTTACGTGTTTTATGTCGTTAATAAACTTTTAGTGACGTTGATTTGATTGGACATAAACACTTTGCAAGTGTGATATGACATGAGTTGACCCTGTAGTAAAAGGTCATGATGTGATATGACATGAGTTACCCTGTAGTAAAAGGTCATGATGTGATATGACATGGGTTGACCCTGTAGCAAAAGGTCATACGTGATATGACATATATCAATATAGCAAATCAAACATTTCGATAGTTTTCCAGTTATGCTGTTTAACCTTTCAATATTTTACCATTCTAACATTTTAAGACAACAGTATGTTTTGTTTTGGTTCATTGAAAATAACATTTTATACTAATAGAAGAAACATCAATTTTTGTTTCCATTTTGTTGTTGTATAAAATATAACGGAAAAGGACAGGAATAAAGTTACCTTTTGAATAAGAGTTATCAACTCTTGCCTTGCAGCTGGATACTTCACAAGGTTAGTGGGACTGGACACTTTAAATCCTCTAACAGTCAGCTCTTTAAACAGGATTTGATAGTTCCAGTTGGTAGCTGGGAATGAAAGAGTTCAAGTTAGAACCAGTGCCAAGTTCCTAGTGGCAAAGTATATGTGGGGGCCCACTCATTATATATATATATATATTTATATACCAAACAAAGATATATCAATATTTGTGTGGACCAGAGGGTGGGGGGGGGGGGCGTCAGAATCTTTTCTCATTTTTTTTTAACCTACAATCATTTTGAAAATTTCCATTTTATTCCGATGTTATTTTGTGATCCTTGTGCTCAGGTGATGGGGCCCCTCAGAGAGTATATCTGCAAGGGCCCCCTCAGAGAGTATGTCTGTAAGGGCCCCCTCAGAGAGTATGTCTATACGGGCCCCTCAGAGAGTATGTCTGTAAAGGACCCCCTCAGAGAGTATGTCTGTAAGGGCCTCTCATAGAGTATGTCTGTAAAGGGCCCTGTATAAAATCTGAAGTTAATTAAAAAACAAAAAATTGAGATCCGAAAAGTTAAATGCGTTTAATCGCTGTGACTGCCAAAATAATAGTAGTCAATACTTGTTTGATATGGTTCATTTAAATTTAGTTGATGTTAGCACCGAACACATTTACACTAACAGAGTAGGATAACTTTTAATGGCATATTTATTTTTTTAAGAAACAAGTTACACTCCTTTATTTTCTGAAATCTGTACATCCAAAAAAAAAAAACATAATAAAATTGTACTTTGTATAATTCTTGGAAGAACATTCAAAAAGTTCCGACAGGCTCCTCCCCACTCCCTTCCCCAACCCCCTAGCATCGGAGGGTCCTAGCCAGCAACATAGGTCACTTGTCCATAAGAACGCCTCTGGCTAGATCATAGTTCGCAGGTGTGGCCCATGGGGCACTACTTTGATGCCCTACACATCTATCACGGGCAGATGTGGCCCACGGGGCACTAACTTTGATGCCCTACACATTTATCACGCGCAGATGTGGCTCACGGGGCACTACTTTAATGCCCTACACATCTATCACGCGCAGATGTGGCCCATGGGGCACTAACTTTGATGCCCTACACATCTATCACAAACTGACAGGTACAGATGGTAATAAGAATAATTTATTTCCTGCAGCCAGTGGCGTCACCCCAGAGAATGAGCCAGCCCCCTGATTTATCCCTAAAATTCTTTTTCTTGGGAAGGGGGGATAGGGGTGGAGGAGGTAGGGGTGAGGGGGTTATGTTTGGAGGGGGTAGGGGTGAGGGGTTAGGTGTGGAGGGTGTACCCAGAATAATAACGCTCATGCCTCTTACCTTTTTTAATTTCCTCGGCTGGCCTATTGTAGACCGAGATCTGTCCACAAATCAACACCCGGCCATTCTCCCGTAACTTGCTGTAGACAGTGTCGGAGATTTCCCCACCCACCTGGATGGGGGAGGGGGGGTCAAAGAAATTTAAAACAAATGACTGCACAGAACTGTTTATAATATTAGTGAGTGAAATAATTATAACGTTGAATTGTACGAGCGGTGAAACAAAAATGAGGCGTGTGACGTCACATACAGTGGTGCCAAGTACACAGACCTATGTAACAATGCTAAACTCCTGCATCGTTCATCTTCATCTTTTTTATTTTAGTCTATCACAATGTTTCTAGCAAATCTTGTGTTGGTAACCTACCGTTGTTTTTTTTTATTATAATCATGTTCAAATTTTTCACTAGTAATAAAAGAATATCAAACCCATTGCTATTACTCACTGAAATATTCTACCGATGGCTGCTTTAGACCTAACATAATGATTGGATCAGAAATCTTGAGGCAACAAGCCATCAAGACTGAATACACATTTGTTACTTCGGTTGTTATGGCAACATGGGTCTCGAAATGGCACACTTACGCAGTCACCTAGGATGTCAACACTTACGTCGTCATTGTAGATGTCAACACTTACGTTGTCGTAGTAGATGTCAACACTTACGTTGTAGTAGTAGATGTCAACACTTACGTTGTCGTAGTAGATGTCAACACTTACGTTGTCGTAGTAGATGTCAACACTTACGTTGTCGTAGTAGATGTCAACACTTACGTTGTCGTAGTAGATGTCAACACTTACGTTGTCGTAGTAGATGTCAACACTTACGTTGTCGTAGTAGATGTCAACACTTACGTTGTCGTAGAAGATGTCAACACTTACGTTGTCGTAGAAGATGTCAACACTTACGTTGTCATAGTAGATGTCAACACTTACGTTGTCGTAGAAGATGTCAACACTTATGTTGTCGTAGAAGATGTCAACACTTACGTTGTCGTAGTAGATGTCAACACCCGATGGCGCTGCCTTGTCCAGTGCACCAGAGATGTCATCTGTCTTGTAGTTGATGGCCACGTCATAGCCGATGTCCTTGATGTACTCACACTTGTCTGCTGACCCTGCGATGCCAATCACCGTCAGACCCTGAGTGGAGTGAAATGTGAGACGGTCTTGGGCAAGGGTTCGAACCCTAACTCACTAATTCTCTCTATCGATCTATCTATCTATCTATCTATCTATCTATCTATCTATCTATCTATCTATCTATCTATCTATCTATCTATCTCTCTTGCTCTCTCTGTCAGTCTCTCTCTCTCTCTCTCTCTCTCAGTCGTGTTATCAAACATTGTATTCTACACACATTATGAGCAATCACACATACAACGACAGAATACTTATGACATGTCCAGTTTCAAGCGGACTCCACTGAAACTGTTCGACCATTGCGTTCAATCACCTGAACATCTACCCCCCCCCACCTCTCCCAACCCATTCACAGTTAAGCCAAGCGTAAACAAAATAACAACTAGTATCCACCCTACCCTCTCCGGGCCCACTTTAAATATGACTTAGTTATAATCTCCATTCTGTAGTCAAACATGTACACCTGTCTGTCCCCCTGTAGTCAAACAGATACACCTATCTGTCCCTCTAGTGAAACAGATACACCTATCTGTCCCTTGTAGTCAAACAGATACACCTATCTGTCCATGTAGTCAAACAGATACACCTATCTGTCCCCTTTTAGTCAGAAAGATACACCTATCTGTCCCGAAGTAAATGCTATTAGATTGTTTAAAGTGTGTCTCCCGCAGATCGAACTCGGAACCTCATGATTGACAATCAAGCGCGTTACCACAAGACCATCCGTCCCCTCCGCATCCCCCCCCCACACACATCTCAATCACAATCCATCATTGGAACTAAATAAACTAACACCACACACATCTCAATCACAATCCATCATTGGAACTAAATAAACTAACACCACACACATCTCAATCACAATCCATCATTGGAACTAAATAAACTAACACCACACACATCTCAATCACAATCCATCATTGGAACTAAATAAACTAACACCACACACAAAAAAAATTCCTAATTAAAATTAACCCAAAGAAAAACTTTTAAGATGAAATATTCTCAGATTTCACAGTTCTAATTTGAGCCCTAACCCAGACTCAAGTAGATATATTTTATATTATTGGCTGATGGCAGAGAGAGAGGAAGAGAGAGAGAGAGAGAGAGAGAGAGAGAGAGAGAGAGAGGAATCCTATGAGAGGCGTCTGTACCGGTGTGATTCTATTTTTATACACTCACCTTCAATTTGGCCAACTGACCAACGATCGCGCCCACAGCTCCAGAGGCCGCAGAGACCACGATGACCTCGCCTGGCTTAGGGTCACAGCGGTCCAGAAATGACAGATAGGCCGTCACCCTGGGGATGGGAAGGGGGGGGTGTATAGAGGACACAAGTTGTTTGTTGAGTTCAATACATCAAAAAAAAAAAAACCAGCATCGAATACAATGTCAGCTGATAGAACACTGCATAGATTTTAACATAGTATTCACCAGCCCAGTGAATTTATTTTGTAATCAATACTTTGAGTAACCTGTGTATTTTCTTTTTGGGTCATTCAAAGGATGAAAATGTTTTCGACTACAAGTATTCAGGGCCGTGCCTACCATACCTGCCTCCCGGGTGCGAAAAACTAATTTGCCACCACTCCCCCCCCCCCCACAATCCCCCCCCCAATGACCTAACCCAATGGAGTCTTACAGAGAAGAAATGTCTCACGGGTTGTGACTAATCTGTCGAAACCATCCCCTTTACTCCAACCTTTAAATTAATAGTATTACTAACGTTAAGATGTATATTATACCATGTATAATAATATACGTTCCCGTTCTCCAGTTCCCTACCCTTTTTACCCCACCCCCGTAATTGCGTCATCGGCCAGATGGTCAGCGGAACGGGGAAGAATAACTCTTCTCGGTGAACGGGGCAGCGGTTGACAGAAACACGTTACATTTCTCGCGGGATTCTCCCAGACCACTCGGCCCTGGTCAACTGCCGACAAAGGGGTGGATGTCCAGTTACTCCTGTCTTTGTCGGTATGACGTACTTCTCCCCCCCATCTAGGCTCCACCCCCTGATTTGAAAGAAACAGATATTATAATTGATTGGCTAGGGGTCACGTGGGAAAGTGATATGAGGAATGTAAGATAGTTTTAACGACATTCGACCGGTGAGCCGGGTCTTGGCGAGTCGCAATTCGACTGTGGGCTCTCTGAGGAGAGGGTCGATTGTTGTGTCTCTGAGAGAGAGAGAGAGAGAGAGAGAGAGAGAGAGAGAGACAGAGAAGGGTGATCTATCGAGAGAACGTCCCTTTGATTCTATTCATTGATACTGGATTAATCTTTGGCATTTTTGGATTACTTTTGCTTATGATTTTAAAGACCACCAGATCTCTGTTACGGACTGGTGTCTCTGTAAATAAATATATTTTGTCGCTGTACACACTTGTTGAATTGATCATCGTCACTTGTTATACGTTTAATTGTTGGTGAGACTGTGTGTGGTAGAAACACAAATACAAATACGGGTCACCATTGAGTCAGCCCTCATACTCTTAGCGACAAGCCAAGGATACCCTCAAAGGGGTCCTCAACAAAAAGTACGTCACAAAAACAACCAACAATTAATGATCTATAAAAAAAAAGAAACATGCAGTCAAGAACCCATAAGAATCAGCTGTTTCTAATTGATTAAGTAGACCACATTTTGTTTTATTTTATAGGCTGCCGTTTGGGTGTTTCGCACCCATTTGAGACATAGTTCGGCGCGACCCTGCAGGTATCTATTAATTTATCAATCTTACCATCAATATATATATATATATATATATATATTTATATCACATATTCCCATATGGTCCCGCATATTCCCATAAGTTCCAATATATTCCCATTCACTCTCTCTCTCCTTCTCTCTCTCTCTTTCCTTCTCTTTCTCGATAATTGAAATAGAGGTTTACGCATGGGTTGATCATTGTAAGTAGAAAATTGAAACGAAGCTTATAGTCGTTTCAAAAATTGAAAAATCGGAGTAGAATTTACTGATGCGTAAAAATTTGACCTTACGTATTTGAAAATAAACACAAAGCCTATAGTCCCATTCGCCAAATACTAAACAGGAGTAGAATCAATTGGCACATATTCCCATAAGCTCCTACATATTCCCATAAGCTCCCAAAGATTCCCATAAGCTCTTACATATTCCCATAAGCTCCTTATATTCCCATAAGCTCCTACATATTCCCATAGACTCCGACATATTCCCATAAGCTCCGACATATTCCCATAAGCTCCTACATATTCCCATAAGCTCCTACCTATTCCCATAACCTCCTACATATTCGCATCAGCTCCCAGATATTCCCATAAGCTACCACATATTCCCATAAGCTCATAAATATTCCCATAAGCTCCTAAAATTCCCATAAGCTCCTATATATTCCCATAAGCTCCTACATATTCCCATAACCTCCTAAATATTCCCATTCTCTCTCTCTCTCTCTTTCTCCTTATTTCGCTCACTCTCTCTCTCATTCTGTGTGTGTCTGTCTCTCTATCTTTCTCTCTCTCTCTCTCTCTCCCCCTGTATATATATATATATATATATATATATCCATATATATATATATTTATATATGAAATGATGGGAATATATATATATATATATATATATATATATATATATATATATATATATATTTAAATCTCATATATTCCTACAAGCTCCCGCATATTCCCATCATTTCATATATTCCCATTCTCTCAATCTCTCTCTCTCTCTCTCTCTCTCTCTCTTTCCTTACCTCTCTTTTTCTATAACTGACATAGAGTTGAATCTACTTATGCATGGCAGTTGATCATTGTATAGCAGAAAATTGAAACGAAACATATAGTCTGTTTCAAAAATTGAAAAACAGGAGTAGAATTTACTGATGCGTAAAAATTTGAACTTACGTGGTTGAAAATAAACACAAAGCCTGTAGTCTAATTCGACAAATACTAAACAGGAATAGAATCAATTGGCAAATATCCCCATAAGCTCCTAATATTCCCATAAGCTTCTAATATTCCAATAAGCTTCTACTAATTCCCATAAGCTTCTGATATTCCCATAAGCTCCTACATATTCCCATAAGCTCCCACATATTCCCATAAGCTCCCGCATATTCCCAAACGTTCCCATATATTCCCATTCTCTCTCTCTCTCTTTCCTTGTCTTTCTTTTTCTATAACTGACAACATAGTGTTGAATCTACTAATGCATGGCAGTTAATCATTGTATAGCAGAAAATTGAAACGAAACTTATAGTCTGTTTCAAAAATTGAAAAACAGGAGTAAAACTTACTGATGCGTAAAAATTTGACCTTACGTGGTTGAAAATAAACACAAAGCCTACAGTCTAATTCGCCAAATACTAAACAGGAATAGAATAAATTGGCATATATCCCCAAAAGCTCCTACATATTCCCATAAGCTCCTACATATTTCCATAAGCTCCTAATCTTCCCGTAAACTCCTACATATTCCAATAAGCTCCTACATATTTCCATAACCTCCTACATATTCCCATAATCTCCTAGATATTCCCATAAGCTCCTAGATATTCCTATAAGCTTCCACATATTCCCATAAGCTCCTGATATTCCCATAAGCTCCTACATATTTCCATAAGCTCCTACATATTCCCATAAGCTCCCACATATTCCTATAAGCTCCCACATATTTCCATAAGCTCCTAATATTACCATAAGCCCCCACATATTCCCATAACCTCCTACATATTTCCATAAGCTCCTAATATTCCCATAAAAGCCTAAATATTCACATAGGCTCCTACATATTCCCATAAGCTCCTATATATCCCCATAAGCTCCTACATATCCCCATAAGCTGCTATATATATATATCGGCCTAAATTTGAAACTTCAGTTCTTTGGGGGAAACGGGGATGGGTGGTGGTGGGTTGGAGGGGGGGGGAGTGCTACAAATAATCTTGAAAGAAGAAATTAATTGAAAGTATCAATGAAGATGAAGATATGGTCAATGTAAGCAGGGGCGTAGGAAGAGTGCTGCGGGTTGCGGGGCCGCACATGGCGCCAGTATAGCTAGTTACGCCTGTAGCGGACACAAAATGCTTTGTTAGGAAACAAAATAAATAGATTGTATAATGTAATATGGTTAAATATTTCGTCTTTCAAGCTAAGCTTAATGTTTTATTGAAGATGATGTCTAAATGATGTCTAAATGATGTCAGAATGATATGAGGATGATGTCTAAATGATGTCTAAATGATGTCAGGATGATCTCTAAATATGTCTAAATGATGTCTAACTGGTGTTATGTATGTAGACAGGCGTGTCGTGTCTTCATGTCTGTGGTACAGAAAGTTTCGACCTTAAACATCCAAACAAAAACAGCACGTTGTACAAGCTGTCCTGCTGTTCAAACGTAGGCCAGTCCTACTCACCCAGGCATTCCTGCTGCCCCCAGCCAGAGGGACGGCGACAGGCCCGGCACCTCCTCGATGACCTCGGCGGCCTTGCCAAGGGACCCGACCACCTCGGTGTTGACGACCCCCCGTGACCTCCAGCCCAGATTCGTCTTGACCAGGGAGCCGACGGGGAAATCCCGAGCTTTGGACTGGACGACCCTGTGGTCGAAAAAAAAATCATACAGCAATGTCAACGTTAGATAAACTAGGTCAAGGACATGACACAGAATGTAAACAGTAGGGAGCGACCGATAATCGGATCGGTATCGGACCGATATTGGCACAATCGGTTAACTATCGGATCGGCCATTTTTTTTTCAAAGTTAACAGTGTTGGACTGGGTCTCGAAATATGAGCTGCCAGCATGCAGCAGGGTGGGGGGGGGGAATCCCTATGAATTATATTGTGTTGAACAATGAAAAACAATTGAGGGGAGGACTACAATGTTTACTGTTCAAGTAGCCCACTTCCCTCGGTTCAAGTTGAATTGAATCGCCCCCTGATTAAAACAGTGGAATGATAGAATTAAACAAAAAATACAGTTTTTAAAATTCATTTACATGTTATTGTACTTACAGTAAGTCTATTAAATTTTTTTTTAAATGTGCTGGTTTGTAACGGCAAAAAAACTGGGTGCTTATGTACCTAGACAGAACTCACCTGGCTAACTGTTCACCGGGTAAACTTTTACCTTTTGCCACATAGAACCTGAGGGGAATTACATTTAGAAATTGAAGATAGGTTATTTTAATCTGAGGCAAAAATCAATGTTATTCGATATGATTATAAAACCGAAATATATAGACAGACTAGAAGATAAGACAGACATTAAGGTGGACAGAGAGACGAAAAGATAGGCAGATAGACAGGAAGAAATATAGAAAAAGGGGCAGACAAAAAAATAAATGCTTTCGGACAGACAGATTGGCAGTAAGATAGAGAGGCAGAAAGATAGACTGAAAGATGGGCAAACAGTCAGATAGATAGATAGATAGATAGATAGATGGATGTAAATGAATGGATTGATGTAGATAGATGCATTGAAGAGGATGGATGGATTGATGTGGATGGATGGATGTGGATGGATGGATGTGGATGGATGGATGTGGATAGATGGATGTGGATGGATGTGGATAAATTGATGTGGATAAATTGATGTGGATGGATGGATTGATGTGGATGAATTGATTGATGTGGACGAATATTCTTTTGCTCCTCAATGGTAATAAACTGTTTAAAAGACTTTTTCCAGCCATCATTACCTCATGTAAGGGTCAACACTCAGGTAGACAGCTTCCACTAAAATCTCTGGAGATGTTCGGGAGGAAAAAAAAAATCAGTTAAATGTTATGAATAAAACAGAGGAGAGCTTTTTTTGTTTTGACTGACGCCATGCGGGTGCCGGATAGGGGCGTTTTGTTAGCGGGGGCAGAAGAAACGAATGGGGGGGTCCATCCCGCCCCAGATCTGGAGCCATGATGGAAAGTGACCACTGACCCTTAAACTCAGTGGGAAGCCGCAGTTACATCAGTGCCAGACTGACATCAGTGCCAGACTGACGACTGGTACATGTTCACTGTATGTTCTGTAATTTTTAAGGTCCTATTCAATGTAAACGTCCATGCGCAAACGGTCAGATAAGGTTAGTCGACCAGTCAGGGGGGTGGAGTACTAAGACGATCCGGTGTAATGTTGTTATCAGTTTTCTCATTAAGGGGATAACTCAAGTAAGTCAATGGGTTTAGAGTTATCGTTACTTGTATGGCACTTCTCATACGTTGATCAAGTCAAAAATTTCAAGTGTAAAATGATTTTATCATTGGGTGTAATGCATCTATCTATCTATCTATCTATCTATCTATCTATCTATCTATCTATCTATCTATCTATCTATCTATCTATCTATCTATCATCTATCTATCTATCTATCTAATCTATCTATCTATCTATCTATCTAATCTATCTATCATCTATCTATCTATCTATCTATCTATGTAATCTATCTATCATCTATCTATCTGTCATCTATCTATCTATCTATCTATCTAATCAATCTATCTATATATCTATCTATATATCCATCTATCTATCTATCTATATATCTATCTATCTATCTATCTATCTATCTATTAGACTACCATCCTCCTTCAACTCTGATGGCAACGTTTCCTCCACCAACTCAAAGTCTGAGATTGTCTGCTGTCCAACCACATCGTTCTTCAGCTTCCACACCTTTGCTGTTGCCATGGTTACCTTTAATAGTTTCAATCCTGTAACAACAAGCATGCAAACTTTCATTTTTTGTAACCTAAATTGTTTATAGAAAACTTCAACAGGAAGTAAAAAAAAAACGATTTTCATATTTTCTTTTTCATAATTTCAATCAAATTGTGACCAGGATGAAGACAACTTTTTGTTTCGATGAAGGGCCCGAAGAATGTAATGTATAGGAATCCTCGTGGGTATGACGTAATGTATAGGAACCCTCATGGCGATCGCAGTGGCCCCCAACATTCCGGTTAGCCAAAACTACGGCCAGCGGGCCCATTCAGGCCCGTCCTGCGCTGCGCCCCTGTCCGTTTGCTCACACCAAGGGCGTGTACATTCAATTTATTGTATTTCTCCATAATACAGCCAAATGTGATCCGCGGACCGCGGTTTAAAAAAATGAGCCCACCCCTGACCTAGTTCATCAAAATCTGAGGCATTAATTTGCTATACAATTGTCTTCGTTATACAAATATCGAATTCGTGGTATGTCTATTTAGATGTAAGTCGTGCGTGATGACTGAGATTGGAATTATCGTCCTGACATATCGCACCCGTTCCTCGACCTGCCCTGTATGCAGGGCCGTGCTGTTTTTAACTCGCAGGGAAGAGGGGGAGTGGAGCTGGTAGTGACTTAAAACAGAGATATTTGAGGGTTCTAACAGTGCCGAACCTAGGGATTTGAGGGCCCGTTGGGGCTTGGTCTCTTTGGGGGACCCTGCATTTTGACATTCGACACCATGACATGAAATAATGTACTTAAAATTAAATGAAGAAAAAAAATTGGGAGCCCCCCCCTTCAAGCTGGGGCCCGGGGGAGGGGAACTTTCGAATTTGGACCCCCCCCTTCACGTAGTTTACCTATCCATACACAATTACGCCCCTGCTTGAATGGTTGGACGCCTATGAAGATGAGATTAAGTCAGGCGTGCCAGGTCAGCTTGACACAGATCACTGGTTTACTTACTACACTGAGTGGCACGGCGCTATATCTATGGATCACGTGGTCCTAGTGGTGACGTACGAGGGTCATATACGTTTATCAGGACCAGGGAACACAGCCGGGGGCGCTGTGACTCAGCAGAAAATCTATAGTGTTACAGATCTTATACCGTTACGTACTATAGTGAAAGGGGGTGAGGGTGCAAGGGGGGGGGGGTGCAAAACTCTGGCTATAGTCTTTGAGTGGCTGGAAAGTTTTGCACTAGAGATATAATTTTGAGTATAAGAAAAGAAAAAGAAATAATTTGATATTTTAAACATTTTAATGCACTTGGTCGTGTAGAGTGAATCACTTGGTCGTGTAGAGTGAATCACTCGGTCGTGTAGAGTGAATCACTTGGTCGTGTAGAGTGAATCAATATTGAAACAGATACTATGGCTGTGATTTTATATATATATAATATATATATATATATATATATATATATATATATATATATACCATAGTAGGACAAATGAGGGCATACAATGTACGTCGAATTAGTGCAAATAATGAAGATGTAGTGAAAATGTGGTGACTATTGTGGCAATTTCTCCCCCCCCCCAACCGCCCATCCTTTTTTGTATCCAGTATTCAAGTAGATTAAAAAAAAAACGCGAAATAAAGTAATTCTGTGTAATTTCTGGCACTGCTTCATGTACAGTGAAATTGTAAAACACACTGAGGCGACTCGAGTAGCTAGGGTCAGTAGAGTAACAAGCGATATTGGCGCCCGTGGGAGGGGGGGGTCTCAAAATACCGACCTAATTATGTGCCGAAAAGTACTGAATCGATAAAAATTGTCACCCTTGAATGACGAGGATCGAACCCTGGACTCTCAGGTCGACAGTCGAGTGTCTACACCACTCGCCATCCGACCTGATTCAGTAATATAACCTAACCAGAAACTAGGTCAGAAATCTTCCTTCAAGTCCATTAGCTGTAGGCCTACTCTTTTAACGAAAATGCCATTACCCGCTAGAGCTGGGGAAGCTATCACTTTCAAAAGTTCCATAATTTCAAAACTGTTTCAAGTAATGAAAAAAGGAAAACTATGATGGATTAGCTAAAGTTAGATTACGTTGCCGGGAATCAGCCAGAATAAAATACCAGAGGAATACGTTTCTAACATTTAACGTCATTTTGTATTTTTATTCTCAGTTCCATTTAATTACTGTTTATTCAAAGATATAAATACATTTTTTCTTTAGTTTTACATCATTTAAAATGTATTATTAAAAATAAACAAAGTTTACATTTTGTTAATAAACAATTCTTACAATGACAATTTGAAATATCTGGTTACCAAACAAGAGATTTTACGTTCTATAAATGGAAATAACTGGAACAAATTAATTTATCAATAATTAATTTTTAGCTTGTTGAAATGATTTAATGAGGCCAGACTCCGTTT
Source organism: Bulinus truncatus (assembly GCA_021962125.1). Classification (NCBI taxonomy): domain Eukaryota; kingdom Metazoa; phylum Mollusca; class Gastropoda; family Planorbidae; genus Bulinus; species Bulinus truncatus. Next base: position 4,906,963 of record JAGDYQ010000047.1, on the reverse strand, counting down.
GAACAAAGATGGCATGTAGTCTCTGAGTGTGCGCATGTGTTTGTCCGTATGTGTTTGTCCGTATGTGTTTGTCCGTATGTGTTTGTCCGCAAGTGTTTGTCCGCAAGTGTTTGTCTGTATGTGTGTGTCCTGAATTTTTTAACAATTTATCTCAGTTTTGTGTTTATGTGTTATGGGGTACTTTGATGTAATTGTCAGTGCGAGAAGGGTCAGGCAGCCAGAGAGTGTCAGGCGACCAGAGAGTGTCAGGCGACCAGAGAGTGTCAGGCAGCCAGAGAGTGTCAGGCGACCAGAGAGTGTCAGGCAGCCAGAGAGTGTCAGGCGACCAGAGAGTGTCAGGCGACCAGAGAGTGTCAGGCAGCCAGAGAGTGTCAGGCGACCAGAGAGTGTCAGGCAGCCAGAGAGTGTCAGGCAGCCAGAGAATGTCAGGCGACCAGAGATTGTCAGACAGCCAGAGATTGTCAGGCAGCCAGAGAGTGTCAGGCGACCAGAGAGTGTCAGGCGACCAGAGAGTGTCAGGCGACCAGATAGTGTCAGGCGGCCAGAGAGTGTCAGGCGACGAGAGAGTGTCAGGCAGCCAGAGAGTGTCAGGCGACCAGAGAGTGTCAGGCGACCAGTCATGGGGAATACTATGAAGTACTACCCAGGCAGATGAAGGGGTGGAGCCTAGGCCCAAACCTACTGAGACAGTGTGGGGCCCTTAGATTTAGAAACGTATACTAGAGGGGGGTCTCTTTTGGCAGTAGGGTGCCCCTAGACAGCCTCCCATTAAGCACAACTATAAGCCAGGCTCAAGGTACTCTATATTTAAAATACTGTACATCGGTAGCTATTTATCTAACTCCGATTGTATCTATCGTACCACCACTACGAATGATCTGAATCAAATGTGGTGGTTCGTACATACACAAATACACACACACATACACACACACACACACACACACACAGAGAGAGAGAGAGAGAGAGAGAGACATCATTTTTACGTGTGAAAAGTCTTATCAACACTGTAAGGCAAGCTTACGTAAGGCGTGGATGTGAACTATTTTCGGCATCTTACAACAGGGACGTTCAACGGGCAGTAACCAGAGATTTGAAAGTGCCGTGGAGTCAGTCTAGAGGCAGTGATCTATACCAGGGCTGGCAAAGTGTGGGTCTTAGAGCCACATGCTGATATTTGTTAAGACTTGAGGGTACTCGTACCACCGACTGACAACTGCGGGACTATGATGAGGCCCTTGAAAGAAAATTATTGCTACTATAAAAAGAGCAGGAGCGTTGCCTTTATCATTGTGATGCGTGGCTGTCCCTGAACTATACACTGAATTATTGTTTTTTTTATATATTGGCCTATCAAACCAGTATATTTATCTCTTAAACCAGGAGAGTAGAGATCATTATTTGTTACGATGAGGAATTGAATCAGGACCACTGGGCCAGTGATTGATTGTAGTTAACCTCAAACCCAAATGTGCAATTAATTACTCAGTGTGGCAGAACCAGGCCCGTGGCCAGGTCAAAGTAAGCAGGGGGTACCAATTCTCAGCAAGGGGCTACCTTCTCATTTTAGTTACTTTTTCTTTATTTTTTCCTCTTTTTCTTTTTTAAGCGGGGGGGGGCACTCCACACCTAGCGGGGGTTGGGGCACGGGCCCCCAGTGCCCCCCGTTGGCTACGGGGCTGGGCAGAACGCATTACAAGTTACTTACAGCAGTGATTCTCAGTCTATAGTACTCCGTTGTCGCCGCTCTCCCCCCCCCCTTCACAGAACGTAAGTGCAACTTGTATCCATTCTCAGTACTGCGCAATGAAATCTAATGTGCACATCAGATTTAGTCTATCATCTTGACAACTGATATGTATATTGTAAGAGTTCAATGGTTCAAATGTCAAAAGTCAATCTCTACGAATGTTATGAGACATTCAATGACATTCACTTAAAACATTTGAGTCTTTACCTAAATCCAAACAATGACGACGGTTTTAGTTATTGTAAACAAGTCGTGTAAGAACCCGTTACTTACCAAGCAAAATAAGACTCAATTTTGGAAGAGTACGAAAATGTTAAGTCCTGGTTTACAGACAGAGGTTTAGTACGTGATGTAGCAAATATCGTTGGCCCACATGAGCAAGCTAAATTCTATAACACAGTGTGTAGAACATCACAGCTGAGGTACTTCGATGTGTGTAAGTACTTATACACGGCAGAGTGCAGCGCGCTTGTCGAGCTGGCTTTTGCTAAAACGAGAGCGTCATGTAAATAAGGAATGGGTGGGGGGGGGGGGGGTATTTCAAAAGTAGCACTATAATACGTAGGGTCAGATATGACTATCAAACTGTTATCAGACAACCGCAACATTTACAGCTATATTTATCCGTGTTATTGACTCCTTAGGCAAAAAAAAAGATTGTTCTGTGCCCCTGCGACAATATCACACGATGATAGACGATTACCACGGGACCCGATTACCACAATGGGGCCCCCATTGCAAGGGCCTTGAGACCTTTCGCAGTAAGACGTCCCTGGATACTAAAAATTCTTGCAAATGTTAGTCGCAAACAGGCACGCCGAGAGGGGGTGGGGTCAGGGGGACATTGCCAGGGGGCCCGCATCTGTAAGGTGGCTCGGCCGCCCCGACCATGTCAATTTTTTAACGACTCATTGTTTATTAAGGGGCCCGCAATGATGTCCTGCCCTGGGGCCCTTGTTGGCTCTCGGCGCCCCTGGTCGCAAACCCTTAAGGCCTTTACTGCACATAGGCCCCATCAGTTGTTAAGCCTCCTGTAGTTCTACCACTATGTTATTGTTACTGATGCTACAAGCAGTAAATAAATCTAATAATGTAACATTGCATAGTGCAGCCTTCCACTGTGATACATATCAACGTGTTTTGATAAAAGAGGGGACGGATGGTCGTGCAGTAAGACGTTCGTCTGTCGACCTAAAGGTCTCGGGTTCGATCTCCGATGATGACCAATGGATATTTCAGGTCATGGCCTAAATTCCCCCCGCTATGTCTCCCGTGGTGCCTACATGGCCATTGAACTATTGGATATGGCGGGGATAAAGGAATGTATATACGGGTTTGCTACAACGACCTCTGACCCCCTGCCCTTCTATTTTTATCCACCCACTTATTAATTTATTTGTTTCGCATTCCCCTTAAGAGACCAACAACTATTTGTGGTGAAACATTTCAAAATGATCAGTCCTAATGCAATGTAGGTGACTTTTGTCCACGAAACTAAATTTATTTTATGTCACTTTAGGGGCCGTCCATAAAGTACGTCACGCTATTTTTGACGATTTTTGACCCCCCTCCCCCCCTGTCACAAAGTGTCACAAATCTCGGGACCCCCCCCCCCCATAAAGTACGTCACACTTTCGAAAAATTTTTTTTAATTAAGAACTAATTAAAATTTAATCGAAAACTTAAATCGCACTTCACTATTAAACTGCCTTAAAATATAAATATTAAAAGAACTATCAGATTATTAAAAGAGTTTAATAGTAGAATATCTAATTGTCAATAGTTGTATCAGTTATTCTTTGATACAATCAATTGAATTTGAAAAAAAATTGCAAAAATTAGATAGACAATTATATAATAAACATCATTTATCTGCTACCTATTCATTTACAATGGGTGAGATGAACTTTGAGATAATCTTCCGATTATGCATTCTATTGACACAGGATAAGAAGTAGATTAGCGAAACTTGACCTCAACCAGTGATTAAATAATAAAAATGGAAACAAAACAATGTGACTAAAAAAAGGACTAGATTGACAAATTATGTGAGCAGCTCTGGTGCTATATTGAATATGTTTATAGTGGGCCTGTGAATTATGTTTAATTAAAAAAAATATTCACTAGACATCATTCATCCATGGTGAAGTGTTCATCCATAGTTAAGACTGACATAAATCTTTCCGCATCATCGTTTCCTGAAAGGATAGTTGCAGACAGATCAACTTCATCCTCATCTAGCCACTCAACATCCTCTGAATGTGCATTTTCCATTCTGCCAATAATTGCCATGAGTTCTCTTTGCCTTCTAGCAGCGATTCTCAAAGGACGGAGGCGTTTTATCTGAGTTGATTCTGGTAAATTTGGGGTTGGCACATTCTCCTAGGAGACGGGTGGTCCAGTGGTATAGAGCGCTCGACTGTCGACCGGAGGGTCCCGGGTTGGGATCTAGTGAGAACCTTAGGACTTTTTCAGGTCCTGGTGAAAGTTCCCACGTCCACCCAGCTTTAAATGGGTACCTGACTTTATGTTGGGGGATTAAAGGCGGCTGGGAATTATGCAAACCACACAATCCCTTCATATGCCTAGGTTATAGAAACAGATGAATTCTACACTTCATCTGCCCCGATGGCCCTTTAGGGCTAAGGAAACTTTACTTTTTTACATTCTCCTGCTTCCGAGCTCTGTGTTATACTGTATGTTTCTTCAACATTGTTTGTGAGGCAAAGTATAAGTGACACACTTTGCAAATTTGATCATGTATGCTGGTCTGCAAAGATGGACAATAAAGATCATATGGTTGCACTTTAAAAACTCCTGTTGGTCTTGGCATAATGTCATCAAATTTGAGAGTTTGTGCCACAAACAAATGAAAAAAATGTATGTACACCTGCATCTGCTCTTTCTGAAGCTCTGAGTCCATCAGTTGTTTGGTTGATTGGGATTGGATTTGGAGGAGGAAATAATCTCGAAGGTAAAACGTTGAAAAATGAGCTCCGTACTTTGTCGCAACATTTTATGTCCTGACATTTCACAATTTGAGTGAAGTATTGGCTGGTAAGAACATGATAGTCAAACCATTCTTATCCTTCGACATCAGTCCTGCTGCATCCAATTCAGATTTCTCAGGGTTGATATATTCTGCAACTGTTGGAAATTGGTCAACAATCACATGCGACCAGATTTCAGCTAAAGTTTCCCCTGCAAACTTGAAGTTTGTTCTTTCCAAATCCTCATTTATTGTTCTGCCCTGCGAATCAAAGTGACTGCCATAATGTTCATTTGGCAATATGACACCAGACAGTTCGCTGCTATATGGAGCAATTCGATGTTCCACGCGATTATAAGCACTTCTTCCTGGTGCACTGGTTGCAAGGAATAAGGCATCAATATTATTTTAACGAAGTGATGGATTGCAACTTCAATTACGGTAATTTTTTGTATTACAATACTAATTCCAAATTTCTTTATCAGTAATACAATTATGCAGCAGACAACAAAGAAATAATAACACTTCCGTAAGGCTACTGATAACACAAGGCTTTGCAACAGTTTATTAGCGGTCCTAACTAGCATGAGGAATTGTGAACAACACATTGAAAAGATATGCATTTCGTGCTATTTTGACATAAAACTAATTCAAGTGTTTACAATTTTATTTGAAAATTATTTTTTAAACTATTAAGTTTTACTAAAAAAATAAAAAAATTAAAATTAGAAATAAAATTAAAAATATATAAAAATGTGACGTCACACTTGGCCTGACCCCCCCCACCTGTCACACTTTCTTATACCCCCTCCCTCCCCTTGGAGCGTGACGTACTTTATGGACGGCCCCTTACATGAAAACAAAATCTACCTATTCATGGCCCAGCCTTTCCGTCAAACTTAAAAAGACATGTATTCAGCACATTACAGAAACGAAAATTTAATTCGTAGTACTCACAATAGAACTCTTTGTCATCGTGAAAAACTAGCTGTAAACAATTTCATGATTTGAGATTTTGATAATAACCCAGGTGATAAAGCTGGGACTTTTACCACTACTGGAAATATCCATTAGTAATCACCAGGGATCGAACCAGTGACACTAAGGTCGACAGTCGAGCGCTTTACCTCACTACCACCCGACCCCATGGGTTTATTTGGACACTCAATGGGAGCCGGGGGGGGAGGGCATTCTAACTAAATATTCACACCACTGGACCATCAAGAAGTGAATTGTTTATAATAGTGTTGGGGGGAGGGCATTCTAACTAAATATTCACACCACTGGACCATCAAGAAGTGAATTGTTTATAATAGTGTTGGGGGGAGGGCATTCTAACTAAATATTCACACCACTGGACCATCAAGAAGTGAATTGTTTATAATAGTGTTGGGGGGAGGGGGGTGAAGGGGCTTGCAATTAACTTTCACCAGGAACTGGAAAAATTTCCACTGGCTGTCACAGAGGACTGAACCTGATTGTTGGCCTGAATTCTTCCTTTCATGTCTGAATGGATCTACAGGCAAAGGAAACTTTCATCATGTGTACTGATATATAATAGTTTATTATAAAAATATACACATTTTTTTATGTACAATAACTAGAGTTTAAATGCTAATCTTATTTCACTTCCTTATAAAAAATTTGAAACAATCATGTGATTGGTTAAAAGAGATAGTTAATTTAGCATGAAATATTAAAATTGTAAGGGAAATAGCTAAAGTTACTGCCCCTTCTTTCAATGAAATGGTCACATTTCCTTTTTGTATTATTAATCTTTAGACCTAATATTAGTTGTTTACCCTTAAAGAGTATTTTCATATTCAATGATCTGATCCCATAAGTTAGCAAATCTATAGCTGATCATCATATTTACAGTAACATTAATTAGAATTTTAAAAAATACAAATTTTGAATACCACAGCTGCTTGATTTTTAAATGTGTAGTTGAACAGAACAAATAAATAATAACCACAGCTGCTTGATTTTTAAATGTGTAGTTGAACAGAAGAAATAAATAATACAAGGAGATCTGGATTTCACATTTAAAATTTTATTTTTTAACATTATAAAAAACTAATTGTATGACATTTCCAATCATAAAGAACAGCATTTGTCAAAAAAAAACTTAAATAAACCTGATCTTACAAAACTTTGAGCATTAATTATTGCAGGGCACAGTTTGAAAAAAATGGTAGCTGTGCTGTTGATGCATAATATCACAGCATGAAGCAACCTCAGATCTTCAAAACAGCTTTCCCGAAGTTGGATCCGGTAAAGAGTTCTATGAAAGCTCCAGGCATTTTGTCAAATCCTTCTGTGACGTGTTCTCTGGTCTTCAATTCACCCTTCAGAACATGATAAAAAAACATTTGTGAATTAAAATTTACAAACATCATAAATCTATTCACGCTTAAAAAAGTGTGGACCTGGAATGAACAAAGAGATGTGATCGGATTTTCCCATTCTATGCATGATGCAGTATATTTACCGAATTTCCCCATGTATAAGCACCCCCTTTGTATAACCCCCCCCCCCCCCCCAATTTTTGGACTGTGAAGTTTTGAAAAAAATATTTTATATGCCACCCCCCCTACTTTTTTTTGGGCTTGAAAATTTTGGAAAAAAGGGGTGGCTTATACATGGGGAAATACGGTACTTTCTTCATTACTTTCAGTCTCATTTGTACTTGAGAATTAATAACCACAATATTGACAGAGAGTTAGTAGGGCATCTATTAATATCTAATTAGTGAATCAATTAGATAGAATACTTTGATGTGAATGTTAACTCGGCAAGATATAATTGTGTAAATAACTATTAGTTTGGTATCTATGGAGACTATCTGATAAAAATATTAATTGGTTTTTAGACAAATTTGTATTGTGAAATAAATCATTTGTGTCTTATTTGAAGATTGCAATAATATTTTCAAACTCCATTACATATTACAGTATTAAAAAACCATGACACATTTAAACATATTGAGTTTTTTTCATGTACTGAAATAGGTTTATTAAGAATTATATTTTTATATATATCTGATTTTGAATTCAAACAGTATTATACAAATATTAATACTCTTTTGTTAATATCAGCGGAATTTATAAAAACTCTTCCTACTTTTACGTTTAAAAAAAACCACTTATAGAAGAAACCAGTGACAGCTAATAATCTTGCAGGTGTGTCTTAGGAAAACTTTTTGCATCCTTTGCAGTGAATTTTTTAACAGTACAAGGAAATTATGGTATAAACCAAGGTCTAGTTACGTACAGCGAATATTTATTTTATAGTTCCCTTATATAAAATAATTATTAAATAATAAAAACAAAAATGAACAGTTTACTTCTGCTACATGTACTGCCATTAACTTTAATTTTTTTTTAGCTCCATGGAGGTTTCAAATACTGAAAAGCATTTTGTTAGAGTGTGCAGTGATCGTACATTCTGGTAGTAGCTCATATTATAAACAAACTTTTTCGAAATCATTGAAATATTATAAACATCTTTACCTGCTGAATAAGGGAAACAATTTCTTTTCGTACTCTTAGGAACTGTGTTAAGTTGTGAGGCTTAAAGATGAAAAATCCTTTGATACTCAACTCTTTGAATAAAATGGTTTTGTTCCAATTAACTCCTGTAGAAACATCACGTTTATTAGTTCAAATTACGGTGTGTGGTGTAGAAATAATAACTGGCTAACATTGAAGGTAAAAATAAAGATGAATAATTACAATAAAATCAAAGACAGAAACATTTGATCAATGATAACAAAGCACATAATTTCATTATTTTAAAGCTAATTCATGTAGAAGAGATTAAATTGAAATATATATGAAGCTAGTCTGGCTTCATTTAAATTGAAATATATATGAAGCTAGTCTGGCTTCATGTTACATGTTGAGGTCTGGCTTCATGTTACATGTTGAAGTTTTGCTTTAACTTTCAATAGGTGTAATTTTTTCGTACTTAAGTGAAATTACTTCTAACATATCTAAAGATTTTTTTTCTACATGGACGTTCATTTCTGAATTGTAGTTACCATTAAAGTTCATTTCAGAATTGTAGTTACCATTAAAGTTCATTTCAGAATTGTAGTTACCATTAAAGTTCACTCACTCACTGACTCACTCACTGACTCACTCACTCACTGAATGATACTTTAGGCCTCAATTTTTCAGCACAAAATGTAATAAAAAAAAAAAACAACTTGCAGTAAAATATGTCCACCAAGCTAAGGCCCCCCCCCCATACAGAGCCCCACTCAACTGCTGGTATGGGCACCTCAACAATGAAATTATTGCTGACCAAGTATGAGAGACATGGGGCCCATCTACGAAAGACATGGCAATTCATAAATACATGTAATTCCTTTTGGATTCTCAACACTAAATGTGTTTTCGAAAGAATGCAGACTTGCAATATGCTTATAAAATGGGAAATAGTACAGTGCCTTGCATGTGCCGTCAAGCACACAGAGTAACAAACTGTCCCTTACAACTGTGATTTTCTTTATCACATAACCCTTACTTTACTACAATATGACATTGCCATGTCCACCTGTGTGTCCAGGGTTTAATCTCTGGTGACAGCCAATGAATTTATCAGGTCATGAAGAAAGTAGCTTCCACGTCGGTCATGGTGACCTCCATGGCCACTGCCCAGAGAAAGAAAGGGCACTACGACACCGACACCGTCCCATTAAGGTTTACAAGGACTTTACTAAGTGACATTTACACTAATAAAATTATGGAAACCTGAATTTAGTAATGATGTCAATATGTAATCATTCCACAAGTGCGGTGCGAGATGGGTTCATCAGGCTTGGCTTGGCAGCCACTTATGGAAATGTTCTGAGCTGACATCATCTCAATATGGTCAATGAATATCCCAGAACACCTCAGTGACTGGACAAATATATCATACTCACCTTTCTCACTGGATTCCATTGAGTTGTATCTAGATATCAATCCGCAGATCAAGACACGCCCACAGTCTCTCAGTTTACTATACACTGTGTCAGATATCTCACCGCCAACCTAAACAAATTCGTTCAAAAGTTAAGAATTACATAAATTTTATGGCTATGAGCTGAGAAAATTTTTTCCCATTGTAACTTAATACATGCATCAATTTAAATTTCTTTACACAAGGCATTCATATTTAGTTTTTTTTTTATTATTACTTTGGAGATGAATTTAATCAAAGCCATTCTAAGCAAATCAATTCTGGAAATTCTATGGATAGAATCTTACATTGTCAAAGTAAATGTCTATTCCAGATGGCGCCACCTCATCCAGCTTTTTGGAGATGTCCTCTGTCTTGTAGTTGATGACATGGTCAAAGCCGAGGTCCTTGATATAGTCACATTTGTCTTTTGATCCAGCAATACCAACCACAGTCAGACCCTGTTGATGAATCACGACATTTTTAAAGAATAAACTATTTAAATAAAGGCCCAGCCAGAAAGGAATTTGTTAGATCTTATTATTAGAACTGGCCGGGGGCTGGCATAGTAACTGGGCCCCACACGCTAATTGTATGCTGGCCCCCCCCCACCCCAAGAGCCAATTAAAAGATTTTTTTTTCAGACATCACATGTGAATTCATAGTAACTGCAATATCGGGGTGTCTTTCTCTGTGGGCATCTAGACACTTGGCATGCCCCTATCATGGCTGCCCTGATTACTGCTGACTTAGCGATATTAAGGCTTTCACGACAACTGATGAGATTTAGGTTACCGGCCTTGATCCCACAGGGACGCAGGGGTGCCTTTATAATGATTCCATCCTTTGTGATGGGAATGGGGCAGGAGGGGGTGGCGTAAGGACAGCACACACAACAGGACCCCATTAAATAATTCCTAATAGTTTTTTGAGTTATCAGGACCAGCCCATTAAACTGACCTGACCTTTAAATTGACCAGCCCATTAAACTGACCTGTCTATTAAACTGACCTAATATGAGCTGGCAATGAGCTCTCTGTTGGGAGGGCACATCATTGCATTTTCAATTATAGTTTTCCTTTTTTTAACTCAAAGGGTTGGACAATTGTGATTTAAGTTCCAGTGATCACAAGAAATCTTTTAAACTATAACTTTACTGAAAAACTAAATAAAAAAAAATTTTGTAAAAATTCAGTTCCCTCAATAACAATTGACAACAATGATATTAACAGTAAGTAATCCCATAATTCATAGCTCTCAAAAACCAAAATTGAATTCTTATTTGGAATAAATTATTTCCCATAAATTTATTTTCTACTAACACATTATAAAAATCATGCTACAAAAGCTCAAAAAATCCCGCCTATTTTAATATGGTTGGCAACAATTTGTACAAAAATGAATAAATTGCAAAAAAGAAATCTTTAGTTTATATTTTTAAAATGTACTCATACAAACAATCGCCATAACATTAGCAAACAATACCTGAGAATAATAAAATAATTCCGTGTTCAAAAATTGCACATTCTCTTATATTGCTAACCTATTTCTTTCTTTCATAACATTTGATTCTCTGTTCTGATATATCCAATTAGATACCAAGCTGTTTGATTGAAATTTAATTTTTAGAAAATCACCCTAATTTATATCATCCTGATTGATATCATGTTAACTGATATCAAGCTAATTGAAATGCTAAATGATATGACACTAATTGATATGTTGATTGATGTCACGCTAAATGATACATGGTAATTTAAATGCTAATTGATGTCATACTAATTGATATCATGGTAATAAAAGAACATACAAAACCTAAAAATTTTATCAAAATTTTAAACCAAACACATTTAATATAAAAATGTAAGATTTATTTCACGCTTTCGTATTTCTGGCTATGGTTTTGTACATGACATAATATGTCTTAAACAACTGCTAAAACAGATCAGAATGCTGTCAAAGGTTGAATCTCTTTAGCAGGACTGGAGTAACCATTTAATAAACAACTAGGTTTGTAAGAGGTAAGAGCTAACACTGTGTTTGTAAGAGCTAAAACTGTGTTTGTAAGATCTAACACAGTGTTTGTAAGATCTAACACAGTGTTTGTAAGAGCTAACACAGTGTTTGTAAGAGCTAACACAGTGTTTGTAAGAGCTAACACAGTGTTTGTAAGAGCTAACTCTGTGTTTGTGAGAGCTAACACTGTGTTTGTGAGAGCTAACACTGTGTTTGTAAGTGCTAACACTGTGTTTGTAAGAGCTAACACTGTGTTTGTAAGAGCTAACACTGTGTTTGTAAGAGCTAGCACTGTGTTTGTAAGAGCTAGCGCTGTGTTTGTAAGAGCTAGCACTGTGTTTGTAAGAGCTAACACTGTTAATTAATTAACACTATTTTTAAAAAAAAAATCAAACTTAACTTTCTGCTTTGCCAACTGGCCAACTACTGACCCTACGGCCCCTGAGGCTGCGGTCACTACAACTATCTCCCCGGCCTTGGGGTGGCATTGCTCCAAAAATGACACATAAGCCGTCACACTGAAAACAAAAATAGAACATTGACTGTTGATTATGATTGGGCCGTCTTATAATAAACCTAATGACTATTTTGATTGTGGTTTAGTCATTGCTGATTACAGATTTAGTCACTGCTGATTACAGGTTTAGTCACTGCTGATTACAGGTTTAGTCACTGCTGATTACAGGTTTAGTCACTGCTGATTACAGGTTTAGTCACTGCTGATTACAGGTTTAGTCACTGCTGATTACAGGTTTAGTCACTGCTGATTACAGGTTTAGTCACTGCTGATTACAGGTTTAGTCATTGCTGATTACAGGTTTAGTCATTGCTGATTACAGGTTTAGTCATTGCTGATTACAGGTTTAGTCACTGCTGATTACAGGTTTAGTCACTGCTGATTACAGGTTTAGTCACTGCTGATTACATGTTAAGTCACTGCTGATTACAGGTTTAGTCATTGCTGATTACAGGTATAGTCATTGCTGATTACAGGTTTAGTCATTGCTGATTACAGGTTCCAATCTGATCAAGGCTAGTTACCTAAGACTTCCACAGTGACTCCACAGCCAATGAACCCCATGGCCAATGAACCCCACGGCCAATGTGTCAGGATATTACAATGGAGTGAGCTGAGCAGGATGGTGCGCTGGGAATAGGGATTCCTGTAATCCTAGCGCACCATATATATAAATGACTATCGAAACTGTGAGAATGTGAGTAATGATTGTATTGTGTCTGGTGAGGTTATTATTTAATGATGAAAGTTTCTGTGTTAATTAATGACTTGTGCAGTGCTCTCATATTAATACCGGCCTTGACTGGCACAATGAATAATGGATGCACTGAAAAGGGGCATTGTAAAATTGTCACAGAAGTGGTTAAAATTATTGAAAACATCTCATTCCTATCAGGACATCACATTATTTTGTGATCCAGCAAACCAACATTCCACAGATGAATTCTTGCAGCCAGTCGTACAAAATTGAAAACAACGTGAAGCAAACATGCAACCACAAATTTTTTTGCATGTTTTATCTGTACATGTCCTTGATTAATACAAATTTATTCCCTTGGTTTTCCCTTTTAAATTATAAATCATCTGTTAATCCATCTACGTCAGTAGTTCTCAGTCTTTCACAATTTGTGACCCACTAAAAAATATTTTCAGTTTTCCCGACTCACCGAAATAAAATGATAAAAAAAAGTAAATCTAAAACTGACTGTGTGTATTCTGAAACTTGTAAAATATTTAGGCCACCCACTTTGAATCAGCTCTCGATCAAAAAATGGGTCATGACCAACACTTTAAGAACCACTGACCTATATAAACTGATGTACACAGACAACGAAAGATAACTAAGGGCTACTCGTTATTTTTTTTTTAATTTGCACCTGTAAAGAAATATGTTTAAAATAATAGATTAAATTTTACGCAGACTTACCCCGGCATCCCAACTGTACCGAGCCAGAGAGACGGAGACAGACCTGGGACCTCTTCGATCAAGTCAACAGTGGTGCCGAATGCCCTGGGCTCCTTCACGTTGATAACGGTGAGGGTCCTCCAGCCCAGATGGGCACAGACCAGGGACCCCACTGGATAGCCCTGGGCCTTTGACTGAATAATTCTGTTTGAGAGAGGAGAGTGACATACAATGGCTCAATGAGAAAAACTTTTTTTATTTTTGATCGTCAAGTACATATAAAAAGTTGAAAACAAATCTCCCTCAATCGCTGCGTTTATTTTGCTTAATACATAACAGCTGATGACAGATAATCATTTAAGCATTATGTTAATGTAATTTAAACTCCATCATGTAAACTACTGGATGTATAATTTACATGATTAGAACAAAGAAGCCAAAAGACTTTCCTATAAAATAAATTATTAGCAAAGAATTATTTTTCGATTCAAGAGGAATAATAATCATCCAGTAAAAAAAAGTATATTTATTCATATTGAATTCAACTTTAAATTTTTTTTCCTCAAACAAAAATCATTTTATGGATGTGGATAATAAATCCACTGGAAGAGAAGGATCAGTCACAAAATACTGCAATGTAGAAACATAAACTTTTAATCTGATGCATTGTTTTAACAATTTTATAATTCTTCTAGCTTGTTGTACTATCAGTTCATTTTGATCATTATTATGTAGGAAACTAGAAAAAGGTCCCAGTAAGGCAAGGGAGAAGAAACTCATAGTAACTAAACCTTTCTCATTTTTGACAATGCCCGTTCTTCCAGTGGACTTCTTGTTATTTACTAAATTATAAAATATTCAGCATTCTTGAACTTAGAATTTAGGGAAATTATGATGACATGGAAAAAATGTCAAAATTATGCTGAATTTATCAATCAATACATGTATTACCATTTTAAATTATCTAGCCTCATTTTGATATATAATAAGAAGTGACCTTGACCTTTTCATATTTAATAAATGAGAATTGACGGAACTGCAATGACCAACTGGAAATAATCCAATGCATTACCTCAGTGTTAATCATTTTGATATTTTGTACTCATGTACAAAGACAAATGACTGACTAAGTCTCTATTGCTTGCGTATATAGAAATCATTCATTAAATTTTAATTGCATTCTGTGGCAGTAATAAGATGAAAACTAACAAAGTCTAAACAAAATAAACTGAGATAAAACTTTATCAAAAAACCAAAAAAATAACATCTAATGTTAATTGTTGAGTATTCTTTTTTAAAAAGAAACTGATAATTTGTGCAGTTTTCCTTGAATTAATGCAAATACCCTAAATACTAGCTGGCTCTGAGCCAACTTGTGGATTTCCTTCTTACCTGGCAACTTGTTCCCCTGGGAGACTTTGTTCAGGTGTTGCAATGAGCCTAAAAATAAACAAGAATAATGTGAACTTTGAGAGGTTTTAAGACAGGAAACATTTTGAAAATGAAATATTCCTCCCAATCACCATGGTGGTTATGTTGTTATTGGATCTCACCCCCCCCCCACACCCCTCCCCTTTTAAGCAAACAAACAAGTCTGGGTTATTTCTCAGCAAATACTCAAGAATTTAATTCATTATTATAGGACTGGACTCTACCAACAATCTTTTGGTCTAAAATACTTCCCAGCTGCAGTGCTGCTGCCAGCAAACATTCAACCCCTTCACAAGGCTCTGACATTCTTAGACATTCAACCCCTTCACACAGCTCTAACATTCTTGGCCATTCAACTCCCTATTTCATCTGTCAAGTCATTTTAAAGTTTATTATCCCAAAAGCTCAGGCCTGTGTTCCCTCGGGCGGCTATGTGTGTGTGTGGGGGGGGGGGGAAGATATTGGCTGTACACAACTTTGAAGGGGAATCTTAATTTTTGTGCACAACTTAATGACATTAGGCCTGCTCAATGAAATTAGGCCTGCTCAATGACATTAGGCCTGCTCAATGACATCAGGCCTGCTCAATGACATCAGGCCTGCTCAATGACATTAGGCCTGCTCAATGACATTAGGCCTGCTCAATGACATCAGGCCTGCTCAATGACATTAGGCCTGCTCAATGACATTAGGCCTGCTCAATGAAACATTTGTTAGCTCAGTTGTAATATGTGTCAGAATACTTGTAGCGCCATGTGCACTGACACACTCACTCTTACAGGTGTCACACAATCCCTTAGTATGATTTGTCTAATAAACTTAGGTCAACATAAACCACACTGGTCCAGTGATAAGTCACCAAGACTTACCTAAAGTACGGATCAAGGCTGAGGTACTGTGCCTGCACAAGGATCTCTGAAATGAAATCAAAACTAAAACAGTTCTGCTGACAATGTAAGCCCTGCTATAGAATAGAGATAGGTAGAGAAATCATTTAAAATCTTGCAGTCTAAATCTCTCCACATCATATGATCTAATTATTCAGGTCTGTCTCAATCAGATTGAACCGTTTCTCTTCCGCCTATTTAGAAAAATATCTTTAATAAAATAATAAATGAGGTTTTAGGTAGTAAATTGAATGTTTATAAATGGTAAAGATTGGCCCAAAAAAAATATTATTGAACAAAGTTCAAAACTTATTCTAAACGTGCAGCATCTGGCCAACCCTGGTGCCACATTTGTCAACAGACTCAGAAAAATATTTTTAAATTTATATCAAGAGAAATTTAGATAGATGCATGGTTGAGCTGTGAGATAGATGCATGGTTGAGCTGTGAGATAGGCAGATGGGTGATTAGAATAATTAAGAGAGAGGGAGACAGAAATTTAGCCTCCAGCTTACCGTCTTCTTTGAAATCAGGCAAAGTCTCCTCAACCAACTCAAAGTCACTCAACTGGGGCAGACCATCAAATGCCTTTCTTTGGGTCCACACCTTGGCGGTCGCCATGGTTACTTCCTATCAGTATAATGCTGAAATCAAATGGATGTAGATTTAAAAAACAACAACTTTATGTATGATCTCGAATTTTCTTAAACATTCTTATACTTTGTATTTCAATGAGAGATGCCAATCCATGCCTTACAATGACATGAAAAGAAACGAAAGCAAACAGGGGAGAGAATCAGTTAACCCCCCCCCACCCACCCCCTCTTTTAACAACTTTAAATACAATAATGGGCAATGTCTTTCATTCCTATCCCATGGGGTCAATAGGGGGGGGGGTGGCTGTCCACTTACTCTGCCAGCTGCAATGAGGCAGAATTTTGTTCACTAATTTAGTATTTTGGGCATGAGAATGGGGCAGCAATTTTTTAATGCCCACCCCTGAAAGTTCCTGTTCGTCTTCGGCGAGAACCGGGGGGGGGGGGGGAATGTTTCAGGTCACCGTCTAAGTTCCATCATCCCGTGGTGCCTCTATGGTCATCGCACTTACCGTCTATGATGGGGATGAAAGAAGGGCAGTGCCAAAAAAAAAAACAAACCCATAAGTGGTCTATAGCAGTGGTCCCCAACCTTTTTCTCGCCGCGGACCGGTAAACGTTAGATAATTTTACCGCGGCCCGCTGAGGGGAAGGGGAGAGGGGGGGCAGGGAGTTGATTATTTATATTTTAGATTGTAAATAAAAAGGACATAATTTAATACTTCTAGGCGGCCCGGTACAATCTGATCCATGGACCGGTACCGGCCCGCGGCCCTGAGGGTTGGGACCACTGGTTTATGGGATCTAAGAGATACAACATCTCGTGACTTCACACACAGGATATGGCTCTGCATTTTATAATGGAGTGTAAAAAAAAAAAGGGGGGGGGGCGGCAAAGGCGTTGCTTGTGTTAAAACAAGAATCGCAGAGATGTGTAAATATTGGATGAGCTGGGATGGCAATACAGGACAGAATAATTGTGGATGGATGCAGTCCACATAGATTGATGACGCAATTTTCGCTGCAACGTTCTAGTTCATGTGATACGCGTCATTTTAATATGTCAGTGACTAGTACTTTGTTGCCGCCTGCAAAAAGGTTTTCGTTTTGATTTAATTTTAAAAGTTAACCTGTAAATCGCTTTAAATGTGAGACTTATTTATAATGAGGGCTATGTATCATATAATATTGTTGTTCATCTGTTAGAATGTTGTTAAAGTTTTACTCTTCATGTTTACAAAACTAAGTGTTGATGTTCACACATCCTGGTACCAAATGAGACACTACAGTTGACTGCATCATCAACATACCCTAACAGTTCATTGGGTTTCACCAGCTACATTTCCGACACTTGGTGAACATCTTCAACACACACACACACACACCGGAACTTGGCCACAACAATCAAATCGTAAACAAAAATAATAATAATAATATAGCCCAAAACTTATTTTTAAAAAAAGTAGCACACAAGATTTTTCTTTTTTTTTTTTTTGGAATTCTTCTAACTTTGTATTTAATTCTAATTATGGGATATTTAGGAACACTGGGATTTGTTGCGCACGGCGTCAAAAAGTAGCCAGACTCTAACCACAAAGTGATTCAGGTGCAGTGTGTGAGAGATATACCATTGCCCTGTGTGAGTGGTGAGGGTGGTGTGGGGGGGGGCGACATTGGATAAATGGTTGCAGAGTGGGGAAGGTGTGGGTGTAGTTCGAGTGAAGCAGTGTGTAGCAGAACGGACAGAGGTCAATGGTCATCATGGAGGGGAAAAAGGGGGTGGGGTGTCTTTAAAAAAAAAGTGCTAGCCACAAGATAAACATAATTTATGTTCAGCACATTTGCCGTATTCATTGTTTACATAACTTGGAATGGGTTTGTGTGTGTGCGCTTGTGTGTGTGTGCATTTGTGTGTGTGTGTGCGTTTGTGTGTGTGTGTGTGCGTTTGTGGGTGTGTGGTGTGACGAATTAATTACGGGTAAAATATAAAGATCAACAGATATCATCTCCTACTTACATGGTCAATTATAAGATGATATGGCCGTCTATGTGAGATACTGCGAGATGTGACAGTCTATGTGAGACGAGACACGGGGCCGTCTATGCGAGATACACGGGAACATCTATGGGGGACAAGGGGTTCACCTATGGCAGAGGTTTTCAACCTGTGGTCCGCGGACCCCTGGGGGTCCGCGATGAGATTCAAAGGGGTCCGTGTGCAAGTCAAGAAAACTAGTGATTTTACTTGTATAAAGTATTGATTGGTTAGCTTTTAGCTAAACAAAAAATACTATCTAAGCCAATGTTTCAGGCACAGACAACAATGTGCAGAATTGAAAACTTCGCTTGTATTTCATTAAATTCTCGTCTGAAGTCTGAACTAGACTGCATACTACATGTACTTGTGCAGTGAGTTTTTGAGTCATGTCATCTTGGCAATATTTCTTACTTACCGAGCTCTGACATCACCGTTAAAACATCCGGATCAGCGCAAGCGTGTGTATTGTTGATAAATAGTCTGGTTTATCAGTGGTTACAATTATTATAAGCCTAGATTGGCATATAAATAATCTTAGACAAAAGTTTTTGATTTGATATCAAATCGCTGGTATACACTTCGCTCGCATGTTAATTTAAAATGACACCCACAGATAAAATGGTGCGAAATTCTAGCGATGAACCTATTATACTGTTCTGTTGTCATGTGAATTGCTTATGTGACAAATACTTTTTAAAATGTTAGTAAACAATTTCAAAATATTTGATAAGATTTGTATTTGTTTTATGATAGTATTATAACGAGTCAAGCTCATTTTTCTAAACCAGCTTAACAAATCGATGGCACACTTTTTTACAGTCGAGACATTCCAGCTTTTCTTGCAGACATTTTTAACATTTTGAACAGTTTAAATATGTCGTTGCAAAGACCTGAAACTTCCAGAAGAAACTTCGCATATGGAAGGGAAGATGTGAAGAAGGCACCTATGATATGTTTCCGTTGTTGGCTGACTTTCTTATAGTGAACAGTATTTTGACAGGCGTCATTGCAGGCACTATTTTGAACCACGTACAGAAGCTGTCGTATTACTTTCATCAGTATTTCGGCGACGACGATATCAACGCATTTGATTGGATTCGAAATCCCTTTGAATTCGATCAAACCAATTTAACTGGTCTCGAGCAAGAACAATTGTTCGAATTGTCGTCTGAAAGGTAGTGTTGTTTTAGTCCCAGGTCATATTTTAGTTTCAGTTTTTATTTCGTTTTTTCTGTAATAATTTTAGTTTTCGTCTAATTTTAGTTTTAGTTTTAGTTCTCGTTGACGAAAAGTCAACATTTTCGTTAACGAAGGTTTTAGTTTTAGTTTTCGTGAACGAAAGCAACACTATATTTTAGTTTCAGTAAATATTTCGTTTTTTCTGTAATAATTTCAGTTTTCGTCTAGTTTTAGTCTTGCTGCTAATTTTAGTTTTAGTTTTAGTTCTCGTTGACGAAAAGTCAACATTTTTGTCAACGAAGGTTTTAGTTTTAGTTTTCGTCAACGAAAACAACACTACTGAAAGGACACTGTGCTTGCAGTTCAGCAGAATGCCACTGTGGTCGTTCTGGCTGCTGTCAGATAAAGCCATCAATGTCCTTCTACCATTTTCTACGACGTACTTGTGCGAAACTGCATTCTCTGCTGTTACTGTTACCAAGTACAGGTCCAGACTGGACATTGAACATGAAATACACATATGTTTATCTCGCATACCATCATGTTTGGACAAACTCTGTCGTGCAAAACAGGCAAAGCATTACCACTGAACAGTACACTGTGTAATAGATATACCAGCAGAATAAATACACGGTGATTGTTTAATTTTTGGATAGATAGCTATTTCGGTATGTGAAATGACCTTTACATGTTTTGCACGTAACTTAGACTAGGTCTACCGTTTATCAGAATTTAAGTAGATTGCATCTGCAAACTTAATAAGACATATTCTAGCCCAACCTGAGTTACGAAAAGTTGAGGCCAGGGTGCTTTAGGCTATGGGGGTCCGCCAACTAAGCTTGGAATGTCTGTGGGGTCCGCAGCATAAAAAAGGTTGAAAACCTCTGACCTATGATGACCATAACCTCACCACTGACCATAAAATATCGAGACAAAAAAAAATGCAGATGATTGTCATCTCTGCCAAGACGTAAGACTTGATTGTGTCACGTGCAAGGGCGTAGTGGAAAAAAAGCGCTTTACGACCAAAGCGTTGGCGTCAAATAATCAAAACAACATGGACGTAATCGGCTGGACGCAAATAGTTATGACACGTGACGATGAATTATAACAACAAACGCCGTCAAAAGATGCCGTCAAATAATAAGAATAACCATAAAAATAGAAAAAGACGAAATAATTCTAGAAACCCAGATCAGGTTCGGAATCAACCAAGCGAGGACGGCGATGCCTACACTTGTGCACCTGACAACAAAGGCGACGAGAAGGGCGGTGACCCGGGGACATGGATGGGGGGGGGGGGAGAGTCTGTCGGAACTCTGCCATGACGTAAGACGTGATGTTTGTGGAATGTCTGGTGCCCCAGTGGGCCAAATTCAGGTCCAACTGTCGTACACGTTCGTTCCCTAACCCCCCCCCCCTTCCATTCTAAACATATCGCTCCATTCTACACATATTTCTCCATTCTAAACATATCTCTCCATTCTACACATATTTCTCCATTCTAAACATATCTCTCCTCCTTCATCCACTGTGTGTGTGACAGCGACTAACGAGGTCAACTCAGTTCAACGACTGAGTACAATAGTTTTAAGCCAGAGCAGACCAGACAAATTTGTATGGGCTTATTTTTCTCCTGTGCCAAGATAAGAACCAGTGGTGGACCTAAGATGGACCTTCCCTTATTAGGTAACGCCTTTGGGGGGTGGGAGTTGAAGGAGGGGCGAGGTATGACGCACTGTGACAGAGAATAGTGAAAAAAATACGCTACGGGGTTGGGGAGGGGGGTAAAAACAGAATGTCAAGACAGACAGCCTCTAGACAGTATCTAGACAGACAGCCTCTAGACAGTATCTAGACAGACAGCCTCTAGACAGTATCTAGACAGACAGCCTCTAGACAGTATCTAGACAGACAGCCTCTAGACAGTATCTAGACAGACAGCCTCTAGACAGTATCTAGACAGACAGCCTCTAGACAGTATCTAGACAGACAGCCTCTAGACAGTATCTAGACAGACAGCCTCTAGACAGTATCTAGACAGACAGCCTCTAGACAGACAGCTTCAAGACAGTCTATAGACAGACAGCCTCTAGACAGACAGCCTCTAGACAGACAGCCTCTAGACAGACAGTCTTTAGACAGACAGTCTTTGAACAGTCTTTAGACAGACAGCCTCTAGACAGAAAGTCTCTAGACAGACAGCCTCTAGACAGACAGTCTTTAGACACACAGCTTCTAGTCAGACAGCCTCTAGACACACAGCCTATAGACAGACAGCATACGTTAATAAAACAACGGCCATGAGTGTCTGTGTGCCGTCTATTATTAACGGGGGGGGGGGGGGCTGTGCTAGATATTGCCAGTACAGACAATGTGTTCAATAAAAAAAAAAACAGGTTGGTGATGGTAATATTTGCCCTTTATAATGACTTCGCGGATGTTAATTTCAGTGGAGGGTAAAATATAATAATCTTGGCATACTGACTCAGTGGGTGACAGTAACAACGTGTACAGAGAGATACAAACAACAACAAAAAAAATTGTTGTTGACTACTTTGTTTATTTCTAGGAAGGGTGTGTCTACAATCGTCGAAAAAAAAAGAGTTGTTATGGGTGTGGGTGTGGGTGGGGTGTGGGGGGAGAGGGGTGGGAGGCGGAGACATTTAGAGATGTCTAATATCTCTGTAGATACCTACAGGGACCATTCTAGAAGTAAGACTTCAATAAAAATGTGTGCTGGAAGGCAGTGAGGGCCTTGTTGGGCCTCTTGGGCAGTGGGGGCGCTTGTTGGGCCTCTTGGGCAGTGGGGGCCCCACAACTGTCGGCTAATAAGCCTATCCATTAAGAACGGCCCTGACTGCTGGGTCAAAACTGTTACATCGCCTTGGAAGAAACTAGTGCAATGTACGATCTAGGCGACAGAGACCCTAAAGGCCATCTGCGACGTTTGCGAACAGTTGATTCGTCCCTGGATGGACCCAGATTATACAACCCCCATCACAACATTTACAAATAAACAGGTCAGCATAGAACCACTATTAAGTAAGAAACCTAAAAAACTGATAAAATGAACACATAAAAGAATGTGAATATACTTACTAACAAATACAAAAGGCTCGCTTTTTACAACAGTTATTCCAAAAACGTAGTCCCCGATGTCCAGTCACAAAAATGTACACAATAGCCGTGCAGATAGCTCCAATCAACAGCAGACGCGAGTGCGTTAATGGTTAACGTAATATTTTTTTTAAAGTTTATTATTAAGTATAACTGGATCGACTATCTTATGATAAGCAAGTAATCCGTGACTATAAACCGTGTTAGTTTGTCCCCCGTCAAATTATTCACACGACCTTTGCCTTTCACGCTTGGTGGATGAACTGCACTCGGTTTAAAAAAAGTGTCAAGAGTGTCAGAGCACTGGGCAAGCTGTGGTGGTGGTGGTGGTGGTGGTGTGAGGGGGGGCGGCAGAAGTTCAAAGTTCAAGCCAAAGCAGGGAAGCTGCAATTCCCCCCTCCCTCACATCTCCCTCTCCGCCCCTACACACTGATCGTCTTCCTTCGTTGTCATGGCAACACGCTAAACATTTAAAACGGCCATTAGCGCGAGAAGGGAGGTTACTTCAGAGGTGGACAAAAAAATTATGAAAGGAATTTGGTAGAGTGTGGTGCACGGCCATGTTGGCCTAGGACGAGCAGACGAGCATTAGTCATTTGGGCCCTTTGGGATGGGAAAAAATGTACAATAATTTAAAAAAAAAATAAAGTTTGGTTGATTAAAAAAATAATCATTAAAAATCGCTATTAGGTGTGATGAACAATATTCAACTCATAAAACATAATAAAGTTAAATCTCTAACTTAAATAACTCCCCTACAAACTCAACAAGCAGCGAAATCCAATTGAAACATCCCAACCAGGAGGAAAACGATAATCTGGCTACACCATTGGGGGGGGGTGCTATCTCAACACTGTCCGTCATGGGGCTTGTTGGTAAGCCACGACATCCCTGGTGTGAAGCTATCGTTTTATAACACACAAGTAAAGAAGTTCCCTACTGGGCCATCGGGGCAGATGAAGTGTAGAATTCATCTGTTTCTATAACCTCGGCATATGAACGGATTGTGTGGTTAGCACAACGCCCAGCCGCCTTTACTTCCCCAACTTAAAGTCAGGTACCCATTTATAGCAGGGTGGACTAGTGCGACGACTTTGAAACAACTTTCACCTGGAAAAATTCCCATGGTTCTCACCGAGGATCGAACCCAGGACTCTCAGGTCGACAGTTGAGTATCTACACCACTCGGTCATCCATTAACATTTTATAACACACAAGCCCCACCCACAAATGTGTCAGGACTTGAAGAAACTTTAATTTAATTACCATTAATTGAGGCATTTCAAGCCCTACCAAAACTTTCAAAGTTGAAACATTTGGGACAATATGACTCAATGGTTCGGCTATCTCACTGACCATTCTCAATGGTTAGGCTATCTCACTGACCATTCTCAATGGTTCGGCTATCTCACTGACCATTCTCAATGGTTCGGCTATCTCACTGACCATTCTCAATGGTTCGGCTATATCACTGACCATTCTCAATGGTTCGGCTATCTCACTGACCATTCTCAATGGTTCGGCTATCTCACTGACCATTCTCAATGGTTCGGCTATCTCACTGACCATTCTCAATGGTTCGGCTATCTCACTGACCATTCTCAATGGTTCGGCTATCTCACTGACCATTCTCAATGGTTCGGCTATCTCACTGACCATTCTCAATGGTTCGGCTATCTCACTGACCATTCTCAATGGTTCGGCTATCTCACTGACCATTCTCAATGGTTCGGCTATCTCACTGACCATTCTCAATGGTTCGGCTATCTCACTGACCATTCTCAATGGTTCGGCTATCTCACTGACCATTCTCAATGGTTCGGCTATCTCACTGACCATTCTCAATGGTTCGGCTATCTCACTGACCATTCTCAATGGTTCGGCTATCTCACTGACCATTCTCAATGGTTCGGCTATCTCACTGACCATTCTCAATGGTTCGGCTATCTCACTGACCATTCTCAATGGTTCGGCTATCTCACTGACCATTCTCAATGGTTCGGCTATCTCACTGACCATTCTCAATGGTTCGGCTATCCCACTGACCATTCTCAATGGTTCGGCTATCTCACTGACCATTCTCAATGGTTCGGCTATCTCACTGACCATTCTCAATGGTTCGGCTATCTCACTGACCATTCTCAATGGTTCGGCTATCTCACTGACCATTCTCAATGGTTCGGCTATCTCACTGACCATTCTATGAAGCCGAATCAAATGGAGTGGGGGGGGGTGGCCTTTCATTGGTTGCAGGTTCTCTCTGCTAGGGCATCACCTCCAAAGATAGCCTACCGAAAATGATGCTAATTCAAAATGTTAATTGTCCCAAGTCCTGGTAAAGGCTAGGCTAGTGTGGATTATAACATATCCAAATATTTAGTTTTTTTTAGAGTTTGTTTGAATTTACAGATATGGGCAGATAGTGAGTTCTTTTCTTTATTTTGTAGGAATTATTATTTTATTTTCTCTTTTAATTTTTAAAGTTCGTGAACATCAGACTATTTAATTTTCTATACATGTTTTTTCTTTAATCACAAATATTGCACGGTGTGTAGCAGACGTGTAAACTACAGGCTGTTTGATCCAGACCACCCTTGTACACACATCTCTGACATTCAAACTACAGGCTGTTGGACCCAGACCACCCTTGTACACACATCTCTGACATTCAAACTACAGGCTGTTTGACCCAGACCACCCTTGTACATACATCTCTGACATTCAAACTACAGGCTGTTTGACCCAGACCACCCTTGTACACACATCTCTGACATTCAAACTACAGGCTGTTTGATCCAGACCACCCTTGTACACACATCTCTGACATTCAAACTACAGGCTGTTTGACCCAGACCACCCTTGTACACACATCTCTGACATTCAAACTACAGGCTGTTTGATCCAGACCACCCTTGTACACACATCTCTGACATTCAAATTGCATTTTCCTTCAGAAGAACACACACCCCCACGCATATGCACTTAGTCCGGCCCATTTTGGGCCATTGTGGGCTGCAGTTCAAAAAGTCTACACACCCCTGGTGTATAGCTTGTTGATTTCAGTTATTAAAAGATGTGCAAAATGTGAGACAGTTACTGGTCAGTATTTTATACTGATCAGTATTTTATACTGGTCAGTATGTTATTCTGGTCAGTATGTTATTCTGGTCAGTGTGTTATACTGGTCAGTATGTTATTCTGGTCAGTATGTTATTCTGGTCAGTATGTTATGCTGGTCAGTATGTTATTCTGGTCAGTATGTTACTCTGGTCAGTATGTTATTCTGGTCAGTATGTTACTCTGGTCAGTAAGTTATTCTGGTCAGTATGTTATGCTGGTCAGTATGTTATTCTGGTCAGAATGTTATGCTGGTCAGTATGGTATTCTGGTCAGTATGTTATGCTGGTCAGTATGTTATGCTGGTCAGTATGTTATGCTGGTCAAAAGGTTATTTTTGTTGAATATGTTATTTTTTTTCCTTTTGTTTTGCAGTTTCATGTATTGTATGGTTTTGTTATAATATTGTTATACATATTATTGCTAAATTATACGGTTTATCCTGAGTAAAAAAATTTTTAATTTGGTTAATAAATTACCAAGGCAAGGCCCTCAACACTAAAAAGTTGAATGTGAAGAGTTCTCTCTCCTTAAGTTTTCAAATTTGTTACCAATGATGATGTTATTTATGAGTTGTGTAATAGATCCAATATATAAACAAATAAACCGCAACAAAAAAGAAATCCTCCAATTGTACATTTACTTATCGAATGAACATTATTAAAAATGTTATGAAAAACCATTCACTGATAATTAATGAAAATAAAATACTTCATAAGTCACTCAACAAGAGAAGAGAACTTAATTTCAAACTGACGATTAATTACAGATATAAAATCATCCAATAATTCACATACAATTTGTAAACAAATACAAAAAGATGATAAAAAAATCAATCAGGTTGTTTACATCGCAGATATGACAGAACTGTTTGAAGTTTACATCGCAGATATGACAGAACTGTTTGAGGTTTACATCACAGATATGACAGAACTGTTTGAAGTTTACATCACAGATATGACAGAACTGTTTGAAGTTTACATCGCAGATATGACAGAACTGTTTGAAGTTTACATCGCAGATATGACAGAACTGTTTGAAGTTTACATCGCAGATATGACAGAACTGTTTGAAGTTTACATCGCAGATATGACAGAACTGTTTGAAGTTTACATCGCAGATATGACAGAACTGTTTGAAAATTGTAAAATGTGTATCAGAGCAGCATGATAGAAAAATCATGATTATTTTTTAACCACTCGGTCTTGCAAATATTTTGGTTGTATTCCTGGATCATTATAACTTTTGCACACACACACACAATCAAACGAAATTTGTAACTTTTTATTAGATTATTTTTGTTACTTTTTATGTTCTATATTTTGCTTGAGACCTATACAATCACAAATTCGAACAATGTAGTTCAGTCATAAATAGCAAATCTGTTCACATGTAAGTAATCCAAAGTTTCCCATTATTCAACAGGATTCTTTCCCATTGTCGCACAAGTGACACAATCCATAAACATTGACTGATGCACACCGGAGGGTGTCTGAGAGAAGTTCAATGTGATCATGAAGTAACTTCAAGCTTTAACCAGCGCTTTCCCAAAATTTGCACCAGTGAAGAGACCAATGAATGCCACCGGCATGTTTTCAAAGCCCTCAGTGACGTGTTCTTTAGTTTTCAATTTGCCCTGGGAAAAACAAACAATTTGGCTGTAGCTACCCAAAACGTTCAGCAGCAAACATTGTAGCTTTTTAAAGATCAACAGGTCCAGACTCACTCAAGACTATAAAATTTTAAAAAGTATAAGATGTTATTTCTTGAATGGGTGATTCTCTAAAAAGTATAAGATGTTATTTCTTGAATGGGTGATTCTCTAAAAAGTATAAGATGTTATTTCTTGAATGGGTGATTCTCTAAAAAGTATAAGATGTTATTTCTTAAATATGGGTGAAAGTTACGGATGGGCCTGGTGTCTTAAACCCAAAACAGACAAAGTTAACTATCAGTGGGCACAGTCCGCAATACATGATGCCCATCCACAGGACATTTCTCTGGGGCCACAAAGGTCAAATGAGACATGAAACTGCATGGGCAGAAAAGTAATGAATAATAGAATCTATTTCAATCAGTCTATCTCATATCACTCCATCGTATGTATGACAACCAGGCAAGCTGTGCTCAAGCAATTAACTCGACAAGTGATCACGGAATGTACCCGCTAACAAGTCCAAAGTCACTGGACCTAGATCAAGAGTGGGCAAAACATTTTTGATTTAAGTTCGTGAAGTTTACCAGCAAGGCTAGACACAGAGCAGATGGATAGAGTGTTAACAATAAGTCAAATATATTAAACGTAAACGCCGTTGTTTAACTCACAGCATACAAGGGGATGCCATGCTTCACTCTGAAATAATTGGCTGGCTGACCTACATAGTTAGACATTTTATTTCTTATCCAAACTTTCTGTCAACAGATATCTATAAGCCGCAGGAATGACATAACAAGTCCATTTTTAATAAAGATTTTATATCCATGATGGCTAGAGTGGTTATAAGAGCCAAGCCTAGACTAGCAAAAGTCAGTATTGAATGTACATACATACAGGGACTAACAATTTTCAATGTATGTATTGATTGTACATACTCAAAAGGGTCTAATTCCATACAAAGCATGAGAAATAGTTCACACTAGGTCCTAACCTAATAAACTTTAAAAAGTTTTAATCCAAAACTATTTTGCATAAAATATTCAGTTAAATTGTAAAAAAATTTAACACCAAAACCAAAGAGACAACTACATGCATAAGTCTGTTCCCCTGTAAGATCAGCAATTTCTTTCTTTAAACAATTCTAATCCAAAAGGGGCCATAAAGATATGCATAACTAGCTGCAGTCGTCACTGACATAGATTTCTAAATTGTTGTAACCCAGACTGACAGACAGCTTGTACAGATAAAAGTGTAGTATTCTTTTTTTCAATTTGTCATTTATGTGTCCCAGCTCGTGGAAATGTATTTTTTTTTTTGATAAAATTTTTGTGAGCTCTCTTTCTTAATTGAAGAGCCACCCACCTCGGATCAAAGAGCTACATGTATTGACAGGATTCAACATTAAAAATGGCCGTTTGTCTCAAACATTGAACAGTCTATTTATACAGAGCTTGTAATTTAAAAATTGAGTCAATTATAATGAAGTCATTATAAACCAACCTCCTTAATAAGGGAAATCAGTTTCCACCTGACCTCTTCAAAGTGAGACAAATTCTCAGGTGTGAAGATGGCGAAGCTTTCAGTTGTGACACTTTTCCCAGGTCTGGGAGTTTTGAGACTTCTGCCTAGGAAAAATTAAAAAAAAGATTATTTTAATTTTATTCAGTGAAGAACTGATGACAAAAAATTCTATAAATATATTTAAGTATTTTTTTTTTAAAAAGATTTATTAAAGATTACAATGAAACTAGTGTTTAGTGTTTGTAAAATCAAAGGACTGGACTAAAATTTTTCCAAGGGAATTCGTACATTGTATCTATAAAAAAATATAGTCACTGAGTGATATTCTGATGACCAGACATCCCAGTCTCTGTAACACGGATCCTGATGTCCCCCAAAATGTTAAAAAATAAACCAGCCGCTTGGGTTTAATCTCAGACCCACAAAACCTTCCGTTAAATTTCTTCTTCAAACTAACCAATACTGATTGATATAGGAAGGTTACGTTATGTCCATAGCATTCACTAGACTTTATTATCTGCTCTCCAGAAAAGTCTGTTTTTCACAGATTAATACCGGAGGATTATGTTATGTCCATAGCATACACTAGACTTTATTATCTGCTCTCCAGAAAAGTCTATTTTTCACAGATTAATACAGGAAGATCATGTTATGTCCGTAGCATACACCATAATTTGTTAAATTCCCCTCCAGTCCCAGGTTAACCCCCCCCAAAAAAACCTGGCCACTATAAGTGACACACAATGAGGTCCAAGTGGTAATGGCATCCCTGTTTTCCAGCTACTGGTTCTGTCAAGGCAGATCACCGGCAGGAAGACATTCTGAGCTCAATGAGATCATTTTTTCTTTTTCTGATAATTTAATAAACGGTTCATTGCACATTTATATTAACGATAACCAATTTGCATAAACCAGTGAGAACCGGTAGGATGCCATCGGGGGGGGGGGGGGGTCCACGTAAAGACAAAATGTTGTGCGCCACTCATCCACTCAACGCTATTGGACAGTAGTGCCTTAAAATTCACAGACTCTGAATGTAAAAAAAAAAAAAATTCAACCATTAGCCCAGACGCAATGAACTCACCAGGGAATAAAAATAACCCCATTAGTCACTGAAACTGTCTGGGAGTGGACAGATTGAAATCAGGCAATTAGCGATTGATTTTCAATCATTTAGACCTAGGAGTGACTAATTTAAAATGGGATGATTGGATGCATTGACAGAGTCAACTGATTCTTCCGTAAACTGACACGATAAAATAAGCTTAACATTTTCTAAATGAGTAATTATCTAATTGTGCCAATGAATGACAGTGAAAAAAAAAGGGATTAAACTATGGATGTCAATTTAGAGGAAACATAAATTACGAGACCTGTGAAGAGTTTTTTTTACCCTTAGTTTTATCCTCAGTATTATATGTCGAAACACTCCCACAGATTAAAACTCTTCCATGAGGTTTCATCTTGCTCAGGACTATCTCTGAAATTTCACCTCCAACCTGTTTAAAAAAAATATATAGAAACGCAAATGAAAATTAATTTATACAAAGATAAAATATTAGAAAAAAAAAATGAATAATGACAATACTGAGTCCATCTCCAATTCAAAGAGGTCCAAAGTTGTACTAAATTAAGCGTATTCTTCTGTGACAGAAGCTGGTTCTATTTAAGTCTTTACATATTTATGGTGAGTCCATGTAAACCTAAACTAAGCCCAATGTTTTCTGACCAGGCTAATACATTTTGGTCTAAAACTGAATCAGCTCGGTTGGTGCCACTGCACATTATCTGCCATGGAAACAATAAGGTGGTGTCTGAAATGATTAGGATTAGTAGCTTGATTTATTTTAATCATAAACTATTCCTAGACAATTCTGTATGCTTGTATATATCTTTTAAATATCAGCTCACCTAGTGAACACAAACAACCATACACACACACACACCCAGGGCAGCCGAGAAGGGGGGCAGGGGGGGTCATTGCCAGGGGGCTCGCATCTATAAGAGGCATAAAGGGGGCCCGACAGCCCCGACCATGTCAATTTTTTCACGACTCATTGTTTATTAAGGGGCCTGCAATGATGTCCTGCCCTGGGGCCCGCGTTGGCTCACGGTGCCACTGTACACACCCACAATACAAGCATGCCATGTATCCACACACACATACAACACAATTTTTTTATTATTATACATGTAATAACTGTTCAATACCCATCTAGGTGCCATGTGACAACCCCCTCTTAACCATCCTAACTTTTTTTTTAAGATCCTATTAATTGGGTTGTATGCCCTAACATGAAATAGAAAAAAAAAAATGAAATAATACACAAATTGTTCACACAAGCTTACAAATACAGTTTAAAGCTCAGGCGATAAAAAAAGTCATGTATTTCCTTTTATTTAACAATGTTCTACAAAGTCAGTAAATAGATGTACATGTATCATCAAAGAGAAAAAAAAAAAGTTGCATTAAACTAAATACTGCCAAGATTGTATTTGTGGTAAACATGTAAATGAATAACTGACTTTTACGAACAATGGAGAAAAGATAGTTCCACTGAAATTAAATAATTACAAGGAAGTATTAGCAGTAAAGTATGTCAAGCAAGTGCTTT